>CM035227.1:77036528-77435166 GCA_020226215.1 Sindora glabra
TGGTAATGGTAGTGCTGGTGATGCTTTTACAAAGTAGCTAAATGGATTACGTTAAGGTTAGGTTTTTGTCAATGGTTTATTGAGTATGAAATCCTTTTTCTTTTATTATAATCCAAAAGGTGCACAGCTAAAAAAGGTCAAGCATTACAAGCTTACCTCTTATATGGATTGTGATAAAGCTCATATTCTAATCCTTCAAATCCATAAAATCCAAGTATTATTGAGATGGGGGTAGGATAGAGTTACTTTATTCTTATGGCTAAAATAATCCTTATCTTTGGATCGAATAACCCCCAATTGGCTTTTAACCTCTATAGAACCCTGTTTGTTCAAACTCTCATAGTAGAAATGGTGCTAAGGGCAAAATAAACAATTTTTTCTAGCAAGCCAAGGGTAAACAAATATTTTTTTTCTTCATAATTTTAGCATGGAAAAGGAATGAAGTGGTTACTATAAATTCCCTTATGCATCTGATAGTATTTAAAATTTATTTCCTAAGCCTTTTTTTGAGATAGTATTTTAATATATTCTAAAACCTCATTAATAAGATCTTCTAATCTTTTGTATTTCATAGTTCTCTTTTAAGGAGATGTTTTATTAACCTCTTTTAAGATAAAGGTCTTTTAAACTTTTTAAGCTTCTTTGGAGGTGGAGATCTTTGATCCTTTCTTTAAGCCTTTTTTAAGATATTCTTTCCATAAAGGATTTGGCTCCCTTTTTAATGGATTGGTTAGCCTCTTGAAAGTATGTATTTCACGATCCTTTTTCCTTTTTTAATGTAAGGCACTATGGAAAATTATACTTCCTTTTTTAGCCTAATTAGCCTTTTGTAATTTTATATTTGTTAAAATAATTTCTTGATATTAGGCCTTGTGACCTTAGGTATCAATAATATGCCCTTTATACATGAACAATCACTATGGAAAAAAGTATGGTGAGACATGGATCTTTTATTGTAAGGCTTTGCGTACTTTCTTAAAGGGTACAACAATCTTTATAATTAATGGTTCCTTTTTTACAAAGCATTTTTTAAGGATATTTCCCATTAAGTGGCTTAATATTATGTTTGATATTTTCTAGAAGCCATTCAATTTTTTAAGCTATTTGATTAAGCTATTTGATTAAGCTGATCCAAAAAGTCACAAATTAAAATGCTTGAAATTATTTCTTAATGAACTATTTTGATTTCTTGATCATTACACAGGTTAGGTGCTTATAGAAGCCAAAATTTGTTCCTTTTTCATTTTATTTTGCTCTTTCTATGTTTGGAAACTCTTTTTGAAATTCTAGTATTTTATTTTTGAGTTTTAGTCTTTTTCTTACTCTTTCATAATGGCATCCAAAGATTTGAGGGAAATCAGGATTTAACTATGAATGTAAAGGCCTTAGTGCCTATATTCTTATTTCTCTCCTCCTAGTGTAGGGAGGCAAATCATAAAGGACTACAATTATGATGAATTCTTTAACACTATTCCTAAGAATTTTGATGATATAGACTAATCGAAGGAGAAGATTTTCAACTGTAATAATAAAGGGTACATTTACCTAGAGGTTAACCCAACTAGCAATTTAAATTATCTATTATCAACATGTTTCCGCCTAAGTTAGCTAGTTATAAAGTGTCTTTCAGTGTGGTAAGATTTCGTTACAAATCTTTCTTTATTAAAGATTTTGATGCTTAGATGCAGGATATCCTTGGGATCAAAGAGCATATGACACTTTTAAAGTGGGCAAGTGTCCTGAAGGTAGTCAAAGTTTCTTCCAATCTCTAAGTTTAGACAAATGCATAGGATTTATGCTACTTTGCTAAAAGATAGGTTAATGGGACCCTTATTTTCATGATTAAATAGGGGGAGTTCACCTTAACTTTGGAAGATGTTATTATGCTATATCGACTATCTATTTTTAGAGAGATAGATATGACATAACTCTCTTAAGAGGGAGATGAGAATAAAATCTCATCACAATTGAAGGTTATCTTACTTCTTATGGTGCAAGGCTAGATTCTTTGAATGACAATTTCATTTTCATAAAATAGTTACAGTAGTTGTTTAGAAAGCCTAAAAATAAATTAGTGAGGATGGAAGAGAATTCTTTGTGAGTATTAAAGGTCTCATACCAATAAAGAGGTGGATTTATTTTTTATTACATTTGTAACTCATTAGCTCAACTATTTTATTTTTCCAAGTCCTCTAGTTGAGTAATTGAATCCTAGTATTTTGCTCATCATGGCTTATATTGCTTTAGGGAAGTGACTAGCTCTAGCCCTAACTTTCTTAAAGGCTTTTACCATTCTCTTGATTAATTCCAAGGATAGATTAGGTGTTTCAATGTCATGCGTTATGTAAATAACTTTATAGATGCTACATTGCTTCAATTGTTCTTATATAAGCACTATCATGATTATGAACCTAAGGAGAAGGCTGTTCCTATTGACCAAATTTACCTGCATGTTTAGAGATAGGGTAAATCTTATAGAAAGGTGTTACTTTTGAACATTGTTGATGATATATCCAAACTCTAGTTCAAATCTTATTTGTTAAGCCAATCAGGCTATAAGCTAGGACTTTATAAGAATAAAACTCAAGAGCATACTAACTATTCTTCAAAAGGTGGGATATTGATAGAAGGTAACTTTAATTGTTAGCTAATGATCATAACTTTAACTATGTTTATAAAATTTCTTCCTATAAATATATTTTATCAAGCTCAGGGTGTAATGTTTTTTCATAACTATCATCCAAACAAAGTGGCGCATCAACTTGGGGTTAGTCAATCTTTTCATGATGTGTTTAAGCCACTATCACAGGAGAATATAAGGCAATGAACTACCTTTGAAAGTTTAATAACTTATTTAAGCAAGTTCTTTCTTGTTATTACTTTGGAGGGAACCTATTCAAAATTATGGTTGATGAAATTAGCGAAATTGAAATCAGAGATCACCTTTTGCACCACTTTAATATCTAGTTGCAAGGATCCTTTATAGAAAATTTTAGGGATGGATCCTCTATACAATCAAACTCCTTAGTTAAAGGCTAAGAAGGAGAAAAAAAGGAGTTTGTTGCTTCTTAATCAAAGGTTGAGAAAAGGAAGAAAGGGAATAAGCCAGTCGTTTCTTAGTTGAAAGATGAAAAGGAAAAAAGAAAAGAAATTACTTCTTTTAAAGATGAGTTAAAGAAATCTAAGGAGTTTAAATCTAAGAAATTAGGAAAATCCTTTTTAAAGAAAGGGATTAAGAAAGTGGCACCAAAAATCCTAATGTAAGTCTTTAGAAAGGCAATCCAATCTTAGCAAGAAGGTGATTAACTTTATTGAAGGTGGTGAAGGTGGCCTTGGAAAGGAGATAGAAATGATTGGTTATGATGTTCATTTAATAAATTCTAACCTTGAGGTATGAGCATGTTTTTTCTATTTTATTTCTCTTTGCATTTGAAATTGATTTGCTAAAATTATTTTTCTCCTAACTATTTGATTTTTATTTCACTTTCTTAGAATGATAAGCTAGAAGGACTTTTTAAGGAAGACATAGTAGAAAGTTTTCACATAAGAAGAGGAAGTCAAGTTTTACGCATGATTTAGTGAATAATCCTACTAATTCATTTTACATTTTGTTAACTTCCATAATCTAAGATATCTTTCCTTCATTCGGTGAATATTTGTGCTTTAAAAACTCTTGTCTTAACACTATCTTTTCTATTGATCCTTTTTTTTCTCTCTTTGTTAGGATGATTCCATTTATGAGGTGACATATCACATTTTTAATAGAAGCTAGCTTCCACTTTCTTGAGATGGGTCCTATGATCCTAGGGTTGAGTAAGCATTTGAAAGTCACTTCTTTAGTAAGGAAAGGTGACATGATCGACTTAAAAATTAGGGAAATGCAAGCTAGTGCAACATTAGCAAAGATGTCTAATTCATTCTGGGTAGAGAATGATGATGTAATTCTTAGTGTAAACATTTTATTTGAAGGATTATAGTAGAAGAATTTGGAGCATATCGATAGGCTTAACATAAAAGTGGATTTATTCAAATGAAGGAATAAAGTGAGCTAATGACTAGGGTAAAGCTTTCTCATACTATTAAAGCTGCTAAAGAAAGTATCGAGGTCAATTTGCGGTTGTCCCTTCTATTAAAGACCTTAGGAATTGAATTTATTATTGGTCAAAGTATTTAGGCTTGCTATGTTAGTGCAAATTAAGAGAATTGTAGTAGATGTTCATGAGGCCTAAGAGACCTAAAATACTTCAGGGGGTGTAAATGAGGTTAAAATAAAGATTAAGGGGTGAGACTAGTTATAACAATGGAGGTGAGATGACAAAAGCAATGATCATACTCTATCCCTAGACTTTTCCTATTTCAAAGGAAACTTAGCATGGAAATATAGAAAAAATGCTCTAGTAAGAAGGCAATGATTCTTCAAAATGTAAATGCTAACTTTTCTTAACTTCCTTCTTTAGTTTATCTCATATATATATATTAGTTTATTTTATATATTTTATGCAATGGTAAGGGAGTGTCATAAAGGCACTTTGAATATTAATGTTGCTTCACAAGAAAGAAGCCTTCTTTAAAGTCTAGAAAGATATCTTGAGCATATTAGAGGTGCTAAGCACATTATTGAAGAGATTAAGTGAGTCATAGTCAAGATAGAGGCTAAGAAAGTTGAGTTTTGATCATAGTTGGAATGGTTTAGCAAGATAATAGTAAGATTCTTTTAATGTATTAGCTTGTAATGACAAAATTTTAATGACATGATCATATGTTGTATAATGTGTACATTTTATTCTTTTATTCTTTTGTTTTTAACAAAGGGTTCCAATGACCTTTTGTCTTAACCATGCTTAAATATTATTTTTATTTTTTTCGTATCTTACATTAAAATTTTTAAGTATCATCATTGTGATTCTACATTTGATTACTATTCTTTTCTAAAAAAAAAATGCATATTTTATCTTGTTGAATTGATGGATATATATGCAATTACATCATTACACTCATTTTTTCCCTATTATTTTTTGCTATAAGTTTCTCTTTCTTTTCACATACTCTTGCATATTAGCTTTTTTCAAAATACTCTATATTCTTCCTTATAATCATGAATCGTAATTGTCTAGCTAGTTCACATAGAGCTATTAAAGGAGTAAGCTCTTTGGAGGAAGACATAGTTTGGGATTTCTATAGGAAAGGTCATTTTGTTGAGTTAACTAATGATCTACTTGACCAAATCATGACTAACATAAAAAATGGTGTGGGTTGACACATTTTAGGACATAATTTTTCATGTTAAAATGTTCATGCTTATCATTGTTAATATAAGATTGGAACTATTATTCCACTTTCTAACTCAAATGAGGCATAATCAATTCCTCTAACTATTTGCCATGTGTGGGACATTCTTTCGTGAGAAAGGTTAAGTACCTCTTAGATATTTCTAGATGAAGATGAAGATTGCGAACTTAAGATTTTGTACCCCAAGAATGTGAATACATTGTTGCTTGGTGAGATTGATGGCCTTTTACATAAGTTTGTGAGTAGTTCTTTGATACTAACCAATAAAGATAAGGTGTGGAGTGAGTGAATCCATCTTTACAATGTAAGGCTTTTAAATACTCACATAGATTTGGACATTGAAACTATCTCTTAAAATGCATTCAAGTGAGAATCTATAGGCTAAATGGTATGAGAGGTAAGTCTTTCTCCAATCCATCCTTCATTTCATCTTAGAAGTTATGGTCTATTGAACAAGGAAATTGGGATTTGGCATGCTTGTAAAGTATCGCACCTAGGCTTCATTAACTTGGCTATTGATTTTGTGTAAAGGTAAGATTTAAATCTATCAAAGGTGAAGATTATTAATATGCTAGGCTTTGTTGGAAAAATATAGATGTTGTGGGATCTTTAAGAGCTTGAGGTGTACTTTTCTCATAATCCCACTATCTAGAAGTTACATCATGCACAAATGAATGATGTGGAGGATTGAGTTCGTGATACTACTTTCATCCTTTCCTCCTTTGTATTGTTATTTAACAAAGTTTTCTTTCTTAACATCTATGATAATTATTATGATAATTTACCTCCTATGTTTATCGATGAGTGGTTGTAATGCTTTAAATGATCTTATCGATTTCAAGCCATTATGATAGTTCGTAGAAGATTGCTCAGTGGCTTATAAATACCTCCATTTTATTCATAGATAAGCAATTAATTTCTTAAGCATATACTTTATTTATAAAGAACTCTTTCTTTCATTAACTTTGACGCATTATGGATCATTTTGATTCTAATTTTGGCATTTCCAGTTATTCTAGTTTTGACTTTTTCTTAAAATGTTTAGTTGTATGGGGTTTTTATATTAACCATCATTTTGTAAAGCCACTTAGGATATTCTTACTATGATTGTCACTAATCCTAGAAAGGTTAGGTAGTAGCTAGACGTTTTTCTATAAGAGCTATGGAATAATCTTTATCTATATTAGTGTATTAAAGGAAGTAATAAGATAAAACCCTTAAATGTAAAAGTCATATCATGTTTGCTTCTTTCATTCATCTGTTACATTTATAACTTTCTAAATTGGACTACTTTGATTCATCCGTTGCATCTTCTTGTGATGGAAAGTTGTAGGGATAATTCAAGTAAGATTGAATGGTGATAGGCCAATAGCACACTATGATAGGTGAAGATCTACACTCTATAACTTCTAGTACCCAATTAAACTCTCTATGAACATGATTTTTTTTTTCATAAATTTGGATTAGGAAAAACAAGAGAAACTAGGTAAGTGTGGCCTTCTTCCTTAAGGGTTACCATTGCGATCCTAAAAACCTTATTCGGATTAGTATTTAGAATGCCTATGGCATATTACATCCAGACTTTTACACTCTTATTAATGAGATCTTGGTGCTACAATGGTTCTATGTTTTCATTATCACTAAAACCCACTTAAATAGACCAAGGTATGGAACATTACTGAAAAGTTTCCTTTTGAGGCCTAAACAAACCTAGATATGAAAAAGCTTGTGGGCTTCTTTAGCAATTCTTGGTTGCTTTGGTATAATAATGTTATTCATTTGGCTATGATAGATGGTAGGCCAAGTTGTCTCATAACATTGTTATAATTTGCTAAAGATCTTTGAAAAAACATTTTGTATTACTTCTATTTCTTGTGATCCATTTGATAATGAATAATATATTTTCCTTTTCATTTTCCCACTTTAATGCTTTGATGCTTAAATGATCCTTTTATCTTCCTAACCATATTAATTGCTTTGTTAAAGAGAAATAATTAATGTGACCAATTTTCCATGCATTAGGAGAATTGATTAAAGCATGCCTAGAGTGCTTATAAGACCAATATTTCTAAACTTGTTTTCTTCATTATGAACTTAAGCAAATTTTCTTTGATCAATAATTCTTTTAAAGTAAAACATCCATTCATCTTTTTTTCTTATCACTATAGAGCATTTAGTTTTTAACTTTTACTTTGTACATGGTCTTAATGTTGATGCTAAGGAAGAAATTAAGTTAGTGTAATGGGTTTACAATGACTAGAATTTTCTCCCATCTCATGACCTGATCGCGGTTGTCAAACTGATCAAATTAAAATTACTGATTCTAAAGAATTTTCATAGAAAAATAGTAGGAACCAGGTCGAACCTCTAAAGATCCTTTTCAATACTTCTCGATGATTATTTAATAATTGAGTTTATGATGTAAATAGAATGAATTCTATCTAATTATGCAATTTATCAAACACAAAACCTGCAGATCTAAAACTAGTACAGAATGCTAAATATGTAGAATTGAGACTTCAAAAATAAATGTAGATATGCAAGACAAAATTAAAATTAGGGGGTTAAAATTAAAGCAGGAAGATATTAATAGCAAAAAATCAATAATGGAATCAATAAAAAAGTAGCAACGAAAATAAGAATATCAATGAATTAACACAACTAATCCAAGGAATTTAAAGTCTCTTCAAAGAATTAACTATAGATCACTATAAATTGAATTTTATAATTAATTATTTAGCTTTGAATTATCCAGAATCCTTGCAACAATTCATGAATCCTATGCTAGACAAATGCCTAGAATCTGATTAATTAAGATTAGCAAAATTAGATAATCGTCATAACCTCTAAGTTAGATCAAAACTATTTTAAAGATAGAATTCAACCAAATTAAATTAATTAATTCAAAATCCTAAACCATCTATTCATCCCCTTTTCTCTCATGAAAAATTATGATTAATCAATTAACATTTACTACTAATTTAGATTTAAAACACAACTTATAGAATTGAACAAGGATTATATCAAATCAACATCTAATTCAAGTAGATCATGCAAATCAGAGGAGATAGATGAGGCAAAAGGGAAATTAATTATAGTTACCATCATATAAATCAAGATTTCATAATTCTAGATGAGAAGAGCCTCAAATTCCCTTGAATTAACTCAGAGAATTAGCCTTCCATTAAAAAGAAAAACTAAAGAATATTTAGAAAACTATCAAGCTATCTGCAACCTCCTCACGTTCTAATTCTTCCTTCTATTTATTTCCAATACTAGAAGCATAATTAAGACTGGACTTGAAATAAAAACTTGTAGCCTAATATCTTAGGAAACTACCCACAAAATTTCAGCCTAATCAGACATTCCTATCTCAAGTTATAGCTAAAATACTACAGGTAGTTCAATCCAGTTCGAGATAAAGTAATGAGCCATCAATCCTTCTTCCTTGGCCTTCAAAATGACTCAGTTTCTTCAAAAGGGCTTTAGGAATGATTAGATATGGATTTCAGGGAGTAATTGGACTTGGCCTTACATCAATTAGACACTTGAAGCTCAAGATATGAATTAATCATTGCAACTGGGTCGAGTCTGGGCTTGGACAGCAACTCTACTTTGACTTAAGCTAATATTTGACCTCCAAGATGGCAGAACTGGATTCTCTGGTCAACATAAAAATTGTAACTCTTCATCTTATCTTTCCAACGGTGTATATATCGTCCAAATTTGACATCCAAGCTTAAGTTATGATAAAAATACTGAAATAGTATTAAAGATTTAGTATTAAGCTTGAAATTCAATTAAGCCCAAATTAATGCAATTAGTTTTAAATTAATGCAAAATTAATCCAATTAAGTATCATCACCTCCTAAAGGACCTAAATATAAGGGAAAATATTGATATAATATTATTCACATCATAACCCTCGCCAATATAAAGGTTTGTCAAGATAGCTTATAGGAAAAATGTTGTGTGAAGTCCATCCTAACACCTATGTCATTGAAAGTGAACATGTTGCTTCTTTTAGTGTATATGATGTGGTACAAAAAAAATTCCTCCGTTTATTCACCATCATGGTGATAAGATAGACTAAAGTATGTTGAGGATATTTTGTCAATACCAATAAATGAAGAAGAGACAACTATTAATCTTACCTTAGATCTATAGTGTCATTTGGCATTGTGTAGATTGGTGGAATGGGATGTGAACTCATTAGATTGATGCCTTCGACACTGCCTATGACTTAAGTTTCCATGGTGGGCATCATTGCTTATTCTTTTATGCATGCACTTTTTATTTGAACTTTGTCATCGAGAAGGAAAGGTACCATGGCAATCTTCTTAACTAGAAAATAGATGAAGAGTAAGTTTTTGTTAGGATTGGAAGTTAAACAAACACAACAGAAATTAACTAATCCCAGTTAAAAAATTCATACAAAACGTTAGATTAGAATAAGGGTTCAGTCAATATCTTTTCAATGATTCAGGGACTCGTTTATTACCTTTTTGACTTCCTTTTAGTCGAAAACTCTAAGGTATCCACACAAACTAGTAAATTACCAGTGAACATCCACGACCATTGATTAAAATTCTCTTCTTTTGCCTCATAGTACTAGCTACGTCTCTTCAAGGGTTATGATCAAGGAAAATTGCTAGGATTTTTATGCTTTGGGATGCGTGAATAAATTATATTATTACCTAATAAGCCTATTTAAATAAGTGCATAGAAAATCGTAACTAATTGGGCTTTATTTCATGTATAATAATGAGCTTATTATTAGGCTTTATAATTATAACATGAAATTTTTAAATATTAGGCCTAAACAATTTGGTCCATTAATTCCAAATTCACTAGGTTCTAAGTATGCGATCCTACAGGTTCTCATTACATTGGTAATGATCACAAATCACATTAATGATCATAAAAAATGAATGGTATGCAGCAACACATCATTATTACCCAAGTAATCAGAAAGCCAGTGATTCAACTGAACCTTTGCATGTGATCATCATCTATATCTTTTTGTCTTAGACATTTAGATTGAGCACGAGATATGGATCGTGTTATTCCATATAGCCCAATCCGAAGGTTTTTTTATTCTTAAGTAAACTTATTAGAGCAAATTAATTGACATCTCATGTCAATTCATCTGAGTACGGCCATGTATTTTCTCAGCTTTACTTAATCAAGGGGCCCACAAATGTCACTCCTGTTATTTTAGAGGGACAAATTTCATTTTGATCACACAAATATCTCTGCACGATATGTGACATATCCAATAACTACCCTTGCATTCACTCAACTATGAATTATATATAGTAGTATCAAAATATAAAACTCACATGTAGGGAACCTTGACAATCTCAGGTCAAAGAATTATATTATTAATGATCACTAAGAATTACTCATGACACTCATACAACAATTCATGTAGTGTTCTTAAGGTAGATTAGTCCAGTATACAAGTTCTCTAACTTGTACTCATGTGTAGACTTAATATCTCATATAAGTCACCACACATGCTAGTCTTAATATATCAAAGCAACCCAATCCATAATGATATATGACTAGGGACATTTAAGAATACAATTATTCTAAGATTATTATCATAATTAAATATATTACGCAGATAATATATGTATAAATATGATAATTGAAATTATCATTAAAATAACATAATTCAAATTTATAATCATCAATATGATTGATTTTAGGACATATATGCTAATAGCTTTAACCAATGACCATTGCTTTCTCTCAGCAAGGTATCATACAAGGCTTGTTAACAATGCCTTATGAATGCTAAAGGCATGGCTTATCTAGGTTTTCTTCACTAAGTGATGGAAATAAAAGTGAGGTAACATGTGTAGGTGTTGATCATCATTAAAACATGATTAGGAGGTTTACATTCTCAAATTATCTTAAATAAACTTCCTTTTGCCAATTTAAAGGAAATAAGGTATAAGAGGTATGCAAGAGGAGCTTGGTTCTCTAAGAACCAACAGTAAGTCCTAATTAGAGACTTTATGAAGGGTTTAAATTATATATTTAGGACCAGCATGCATAAATGGATTTAACTTATTATTTTTTTATAATTCATAAATTATAAATTGTAAACTATACCTCTAATGAATAAAATCTACTTTCACTAACTTTTTGGTCTCTTTATTAACATTTTATCTCTATTATCTCATAAAAGGGAATGATACCTTGGTATCCTTTTTTATGGCTTTTTAAAAGATGTAATACCTTAATGATGGCACTAGTTCCTAACTTCTTAAGCATTATGACGCTTAGGAAATGGTTTCCTTCTCACTTATAAAATTCTAAGTTTTCTTCTTATTTCCTCAATTCAATACTTAAGCATATTCACTTTCGTTAAGCAAAGCATTCTTAAGCAAATCCTTATGTTTCCTTTTTTGTCTTTATTATAAAAATGTCTAATGAAGGCTCAAACTCATTTAACAAGGTAGTTGCTAACTTTGCTAAGAATATTTATTGAAGAAAAGATATTGGTTTGGGGCTTTTGTCATGGTTAGGAATTTATATCCCTAAATGATGAACATTTTACCAACATTAGAAGGCCTTGCGATAAGCTTGAGGGGCTGATGAATCACCATAAAGGGGAATTACTCTAGAACATCTGTCATTACTATCGTTATATTCTAACTAGAGCTATTATTCTATTAACTTATTCCTATAAGTTTTAGTTGTTGCCTTGTTTCTTAAATTACTTTAAGGATTTACTAAATTGGTCATTGCCTATAAAAGGACAGTGATATGCATCATAGCACATTAAAATTAGATATTATTAGTTGATAAAAATTTTTTAATATAGGGTAATAACCAGGTTAAACCGCTAATGATCCACTTGATATAATCCTTTCACTATTATTTATTAACAAATAGAATGCAAACAAAATTTAAATAGAACAAAACTAGAACAAAATGTAAATATGTAGTATGGTATGCAATAACTAAAATGAAACTTATTGAATGCAAATGAGACAAGATGCATTTGATGGAAATAAAATACAATTGAGGGGGTTTTAATTTGAAACTTAAGCAAAATCAACTAATAGAAATAGAATGCAAAAACAGAACAAAAAGATAGAAAATCAGTGCAATAAAACAATTGATCCAAGGATTGAAGAGCTCTTATATGGGTTAATTATAGATCAAATATATTTGATAATTTTAATTAATTTTTCAATCTTGAATTATCTGAAATTCCTACAATAATTCATGAACTTTATGCTAGATAACTATTTAAAATTTCATTAATTAAGATTATCAAAATTAAGCAATCATTATAATCTGTAAGTTAGATTAAAATTTATTTGAAAATAGAATGTAGCTAAATTGAAGGATTAAACTGGAAACCTCTAATTTAATCTTTCAACTCTTTGTTTCCACATGAAAAATAACTAATCATAATTCAACATAAAAATAACTAAAGATCGAAAGTCACAAAGTTGAACATAAATTATACCAAATCATCATTCAACTTATGTAATTTCAAGCAATCAGCATAAAAAATTAGAGAAAGAGAAAGTCAATTAGAATAAGTCAATATTATATATTAGGGTCTCATAATTCAAATAGATATGGGCCTAAAATTCCTTGAATCAACCAAAAATTTAGTCTTCTATGACTGAGAAAACTTAGAAAAGAGAGAAAAATCATCTAGTATTTTACTATAGAATTGTGTAGAAATGTTTTTGGCCTTGGAAGCATAACCTAATATCTGATTTAGTATCCTTCAAAACCTATTGGACTTGAATTATATGCCTCATAAGATTACAAAGAATAGGACTTCATTAATTTTAGAAGGAAAAAATCTAATTTATAAATAATGCACTATAAGAGTTATAACAATAAAATCTCATAGGTTTAACTTCTAACCAATAGAAGACCACCAAAACTATATAATTTTACTAAACTCTAACATGAAATTTGGAAGGCTGTGTCTTAGGAAATTTAGATATTAGTTTCACCTTGGCATCTGAAATGTTAGTGGTGTGGTGCATCATGGTTTCCAATAACTTGTGATAGAAATGACTTAATGCCACTAACTGTTAACACTAATCATGATTAAGATTTTCATAGGAGGATGATGCTCTAGGACTATTATTAAGAAGCTCTCTTATTTTGATGTGGAAAAAATTGAGCTTGTATTATTTTTAGGTGGCGCATGGATCCTATGGCATGGGAGTGCAATGATCCCAAACTATATAGAGCAAGACCTGAACTTCTTTTATGAGGTGATCACCCTTAACTTGTTTTTTTGGGAAAGTAGCATAGGTACCTCTTGTACCTTTTTCTTTTCTTGATGTATATAATTTACTTTACCTTTTTTTTAGAGTTCTGTCTTTCCTGTTCTAGTATATCAAAATCTCATATGTCGTTAGCTACTTTTTTGTGCTCCACATAGTGATCCCATAGGCTATGTAGGAAATGAAAGGAAAAAGAAAAGGACTTTTAATTTTAGTTAAAGAAGAAAATGAGAAAAAGGAAATTATTTTTTTTTAAAAAAATTAATGCATAAAGCTAACTTATTGTAATATCCTAAGTTTAAATTCGAAATTTTATAAATCTTGATACTGATAGATAAGTATTTATTTATTCATTTAGTAATTGATTTTTAATTATTTTCCTTGTTGATGGTTTTGAAGCATTAAAAGGATATCAAAAATAATATTTGCAATATATTTATGTTTATGTGGCCTCTTTTTAAGAGAATTTCCCACAAATTGAAAATAATTTTAGTAAAGATGGATACAAGAATTTATAAAATAATTTGTTTATATTTTGAAAATTATTTGTGAGAATTGAGGGATATTAAAATATTCATTATAAAGTTTTTAAATTAATTTAGTTATTACAATATATATAAGTTTATATGGGGAAATTTGGAAATGATAGCGTTAAGATTTTAATAATGCAAATTTTATAAAAAAAATAAGTTTTTGTCTAAATAGAGGGTCAAGAGAAATCTTCACGAAACAGTGGTTAAAATTTTATAAGGGAATGAAGGTACAGTGGGATGAGAAGCATGAGCTATATCCCATAATTGCCTCCTTTTTATTTTTTCTGAAAATTCCCTTTGTTTTTCTCGGTTTCTGCATTTTTTTTTCAATTATTTTTGTATTATCTGGTTGCTGCCACTTAATCTTAATTCTTCCAGATTTTTCCTTCTCTCTCCTGTCTACATGCCAGCTTCTCTCACCTTCCCTCTTTCCTTGTTTTTCTCTCGGACAGTTCCCCTCATTCTCCACCGCCTTGCCTCTCTCTTTCTATTTTCGACCTACGGCTCTTTCCTTTCTTTCGTCACGCCATTTCTCTGCTCGCGTGGTCCTGGCGGCATGGGAAAGCTATCATGGTGCCATGGCTGTGTAGTTCTTGAGCTGCTGACCCATGGTGGCAACATGCACCAGCAAGAAGCAGCAGCCGCAAGCAGCTGCGAGAATAGCTTCCCTCCGCCGTTCTCAGTGCTCAATCGCGTGTGAGAGCTGCGAAAATGCTCTTGGGAAGCTACTGTGGCTACTGTTTGTGAGAGAAATCAAAGCCGCGGCTGGAAAAATAATGGCGGAATAGGGCAACTTGGTAGTATCATCTTGCCAGCCATCCACTTTGTTTGGGACGCCGTCTGGTTTATGGAAGCTTTCTTGGAAGGCGAGCTATTGCTGCTGGAGCCTTTCCTTCTTTCCTTCTCCGCTCCAGCCTGCGTGCGGGTGGTGAAGACAGCGAAGGATGGTCACGTCTGGCTCATCTCATCGCCGGCGACATTTTCCGGCCGAGGTGAGAAGTTTCAAATACAAAAAAACTTTATTTTTAAAAATTTATTAAAGTCCAATCAGAAAATCTATTTTAAGAACATTTTAAATATACGATGATGTTTTATGAAAAATGTAAACTTTGATATAGAACACTAAAATGAAATAGAATAGAGTATGAAAAGTATTATTTTCATACGTTCTAAAGAATTTATGTAATTTTTAAGAAAACTCAATTTTAAATGTTATGGGTTATTACTAATGTTTTAAAGATATAGTATTTTTATGCTACGGAAGGATATTCGTGATAAAAACTTTTCTAGAATATATTATAATTTAAGATTTTGAAAATTTTGAATTGAATTTGGAGAACTTTGTCTTATTATATTATTTATAATTGGATACTTGATATAATAATAATAATATGAGAATTTTATATTCAAGAATTTCATATTAGTAAATTTGAAGTATATTTATATCATGAAAATATAATATTTTTTTAAGGTTAAACTTTGAAGTGGATGTTTCCAATAAATGTAATTTTTCTATTCTTTAAAGAAGAATTAAAAATATTGAAAAATAAATGTATAGTTTTATTCACTTATGCAGATAGAACCCTCTTGAGCATGAAATTCTAATACTTTGATAGTTTTACATTCTAATTTGAGAATACATATTTATGGAAATTCTTGATGTTTCAATGAAAGAATTATAGATGAAAAGAAGGGATGATTTGGAATGATAAAGAATTAGAAAACAAGTATTTTTAAAATTTTAAGTTTTAATATTTAAATCTATATGGGTTAAATCTAAAAGTTCCTGACTAATAGTATATCTAAGTTAAAAGTTAGTCTCAGGAATGAGTTGATAGCATGGAGTGTTAATATATCATGATTTGAATGTGAAATCGTAATGTTTGAAGCCATAATAAATGATACCTCGTGTTTATAATTTATCATTATAATTTCTAATTAGGAAAAGAGGACTACTTTGAATTATTACGAGGAATATGCAGCATCAGATGAGTATATATCTTACCACAATTTAACATTTTAATAAAAGCTAGTTTAATTATGTAAATTGTATTCTTTCTATTGATAATTTAGAGCTTATGTTTATCTTTAAACTCAATACTATGGTATAAGTGCATTTAATCATCAAAGTAAATGATAATGGATTAAAGTATACAGTGAAAGAGTGGTGTTGATATTAGATACTAATTAATTGTAATATATCATATTGTGATTATGTTATATACTTTGATTATCCGCAATTATTGAATAATGGTCTATACAAGCTTGTATTGAATCTAGTGATATGAATAGGGTAAAACTCTAACGAATTTACCATATCATGAATTAAGCCTTATGAGGTATTGGAAACTTATGAATTATGCTAAAGCAATGGTATTGGATATTGTGATTTGTAATGAAAAGTTGATAACAAATGTCGGATGAAAGATCTGACTAGCAATGGTCCGAATAGGACTGATGAGTGGTTGAGAAAAATATAGACTTAATCCTAAAATAGAAGAGCTATTACATATATGTTTGCTATAATTAAGTGTGTGATTCCATGTGATATTAGAACCTTATTTGTGTTGGATGTCACTGTTTGATGTGATTGTAAAGATATAATGTGACTATGATGATTGTTTGTATTTAAGCCTTAATGGCTAATTGTTAAAATGATGATCACCCAGAATGGGTGATAAATTACTAATTGAGTTTATGATAGTGTTGCAAAATATGAGATCTAAGTTGCTTGTAGGTGAAATTTCAATATAAGGTTAATTGTGCATATTATAAAGATCAAAGAAAAATGGGTTTGCTATTATGATTAATTTATGATTCTTATAAATTGATCATCTGCAAAGTATGATAGATATATGCTGACTTTGTTTTTGTATCTCACTTCGTTCTATCTTCAATGTTTGTAGATTATGGTGAGCATATTTGAATTAGTTGCATCTTTTGAGATCCAGGACTGTCTTGTTAAAGAGTTTTGACAGTTGGATTCGAATCATATATAAAGTTTTCAATGATTCAACTATTAATGTGTTGAATCGTTTATTTATATATATATTGCAATTGAATAGTATTATGTATGTTGTGAGTATTATTGTATCTAGAAATAAAATAGGTTTTAATATTATAGAGAGTGTGGACCCTTGGGAACTATCCAAAAATAGGAGAGATTTTATCCTTTTTTTTTTTTATAAAATTTTAAAATAAAATCCCCTAAAATTTGGAAACTCTCGATAAATAGTAAGAGTAAAAATTATTAAGACTTATGAAAATTTGTAACGGGATTCATATGGGTCATGACACTTATTTTCCTTTTCTCCCTTTTCTTTACTTTAAAGTTTCAAAATTGTCATTTTTTTCCTTTCCATTCTTCCTAACTAAACATAAAATCATGCCTTTAGGCTATCTTCTTGCAATTTTTCCTATCTATTTATAGTGTGTCATATGCCATTATGGAGTAAATTTACAACCTAATGGGTGAGACTCAATTCCAACTATAAATTTGGCTTTCTTAACTATTTTGAAATATACTTCATTCCTTGTTGCATCATTCTTTATTTCTAAAGCTTCCTTTCAACCATGAGTGCTTCTAATAGCTTTTATTTTCCATTTTTTGAAGATAAAGAGAATCCTTTTCCTTCCTTAATATAGGGGTTTCACCAAGGAAATATGTTTATGAACTTTCTAAAGTTATTCTTTGATGTATATATTAAAATCCTATGATTAGGAAGGGTTGCTTTATTGTTAACATACTTTCAGTTATGAAGAGACTTGCCTTACAAGTGATATTATAGGAGTTCCATGCCATACCTTTTGTCTTTTGATATAGAGGTGGGCATTATTCCTCCTATCATCTACCATAATGGAGATGCTTCTAATTAGGAAAGTTTAGGAGTATCTGTAAACCTGCCCAATATGGGACCTAAGTTTCCTCCTTTTGCAAACCTTACTTACACTATCGCTTTAAAAGTATGGGCTTATACCATGTGGATACATGGGCGGCCTCTTTTTGTCATCTTCTTATTATCCAATACATTAAGTGGATTCCAACATTGTATTATTTGGAGCTTTAGCATTCTTCAACTTGATTCTTCTTTTTTATGAGTAGTTCTCTATCTGATTAAAGTAATCAAGGATGAAATATGAGAAATGTTTTTGTCTTTCCTACTGAGTTTACCCTTTTCTAAAGGCATACGAATCATGCCATATTTAGGATTGATGTCTAGAATGTTAAGGGAGTGCTCTACCCTAATTTTAACAATATTGTTATGGAGTTCATATGTCTTAAGGAGATATTTATGCTGATTGATGATACATTGCAATACACCAAAATTGATTATAACTAGTTTGGTAAAAATTATGCAATATAAGATGACAAACTAGGTCATATCCTTAATGATCCCTTGATATATTCTTTTTCAATTATTTACTAATAAATATTACTAAATTGTTTAAACTTTTTATGCAATAAAAATAGAAGGAAGAAAAGTATATAGAAGTAAAATAGAAATGAAAATAAAAATACAAGTAGAATGTAGAATGCAAAATAAAATTCAAATAATATATAAAATAGAATCAACATAGTTA
The DNA here is from genome assembly GCA_020226215.1 of Sindora glabra. Classification (NCBI taxonomy): domain Eukaryota; kingdom Viridiplantae; phylum Streptophyta; class Magnoliopsida; order Fabales; family Fabaceae; genus Sindora; species Sindora glabra. The sequence goes on from CM035227.1 coordinate 77,055,208, forward strand.
CAAATTGGGGGGTTTGATTCAAAATTAAGATATATGTATTAAACAAAACAAAATACAAAAGTAAAATAGTAAAAAAAAAATCAATATAGTAAAGTAGTTAATCTAAGGATTTAAAAGATTTTAATGTGGATTAGTCTTAAATCATAAAATACTTGACTATTTCAATTAATTTTTTAGCCTTGAATTATTTGGAACTCTTATAATAATTTATGAATTCTACACTAGATAATCATATAGAATTTAATCAATTAATATTAGTAGAATTAAGCAATTGCTATAATTTGTAAAACCAGATTGAAGTTGATTTGAAAATAAAATTTAGCTAAATTAAGGGGATTAAAATAGAAACTTGTGATTTAACCTTTCAACCTTTTCTCTTCACATGAAAAATCATGACTAGCCAACTACAATTTAAGATAAAAATAGATAAAAATAAAAAATCACAACGTTGAATCAATATTCAATACACGCAATTTTAACAACCAGCACAAAGAATGAGAAAAAAAGAAAAATTAATTAGAAGAAGTCAACATTACAAATTAAGATCTCATAATCCAATAAATATAAGTCTCAAAATCCTTAAATCAACCATAAGTTTAGCCCTCCATAGTTAAAGAATAAGAAACTTCAAAGAAGGAGAAAAATTGTCTTTGTTGAATTGTGTAATGTTCTTACCTCCTATATCTAACTTTAAAAACTAATAGAACTGATCCTATACCTTTTATTGTTATAAACAATAAGGCTTTGCTAATTCTAGTGGCTTGAAACCTATTTTATAAAATTTTGTACTCTAAGAGTTACAACAAAGAAATATCATAGCTCTGACTTTCACCTAATGTAAGACCACTAAAATTATATAGTTTGGTAAATCATGAACATAAAAGTTATAAGGCTAAGTCTTAAAAAGAATTCGGTACTAGTTTCAACTTAATTGAATTTTTGGAGTTCTAGATATAAACCAAAAATTGAAGTTGGCTCAGTTAGGACTCAAATAGGGCTTGAATTTCTTAGTTAAATAAAATCTTCTAGACATCTAAACTAGACTTTAATCAAAACATAAAATTTGTATAACTTTCTTTAAAATTTCCAACAATGTTAAGATTAGTCGAATCCAACATTTAAAGCTCAAGATATAGTTAAAAATTTAAAATAGTATAAACATCTAATATTAATCAAACAAATTCAAAACATTATAAAATTGACCCCAAATTACATAACAAGACTAATTCTAAAAAATTAAGCATATATAACACGTTAAAAAGCATGAAATAAGAAGAAATAATATAGATAAAATCTTGCACATCACTGATATCAATGAAGATATGTTTAATGGAGTCATAAGCCGATATCATTATTTCCATCATTACTTTTGCTAAAAGGGAAATAACCTTAACTATAGGCCTTGCGAGTGGAATATGGGTCCTCTAGAATAAGAAGACTACTTAATTGAGTGTGACTGAGAGAAAGGATTACTATTTCAGATTGCTTGTCACTCCTTCCAATTTGTATTAATTTAAATGTTTCTTTCAATCATCATAGCTTATTTTTTTAGTGATGTACTTATTTCTTTACTTTTTCCTTTCCTAAACAGTTGTAATTTATTTCTAAGTTGAGAGTACCATTGTTCATGGAATTGAATTGCTCTTTTTCTTTGCTCTTTACTTTTAATGCATAACTTCTACCTTTTTAAAAGGCAGTGATGCTTAATATACTTAAACTTGAATAGTTTTATTTCAAACCCAGTTTTTGAGTTTAAAAAGACATAATAACCACTAGCATTAGCTTTACTAACTATAAAAAAACCTTCCCATTTAGGAGTGAGCTTTACAGTGTATAAACTTCTTAACATATATTCATTGGCATGGAGGTTCTACTTTGAAAAATCTTAGCTTTTCTATCTTTTAGTAAGCTTTAGATGGTTGACATAGATAGTATGAATATCTTGTGCTTTCATCATCATTTCTTTGACAATGTTAAGCTATGACTTTGAGTTAACTTCAAGGTTATTTCTAAGAGTGATCCTTGGGCTTTTGTAAATCCCTTACTTATTAACACCTTAATCCTCATTAAATAAGTAATTGTTATACAATTAGGTCTTTTTGAAGTCAATTTATGATTCTGCGCAATAGACTATTACAGATTTTGAGTTTCAAAAATTTTCTGCTGATTTCTAGAATTTCTGGACCAACTTCAAAAATATGAAAAACTACTTTTCAGAGCTCCAAAAATCATGAAATTTGTATTCTATGAACCTTTCACGTGTTAAATACATCCTGTAAAAATTTGACATAATTTAGACATCATTAGGACTTTCAAAACTAACAACAAAGTGTTTCTGTCCCAGTGCTGTCCAGAATTCAAAACTATAAAAGTAAACCCTTATTTCAGGGGGTAAATCAACTCCGAATAAGCTAAAATTTGGTATGAGACTTTACTAACATGTTATATACTAGCCATAAAATTTTCAGATCAAAACTCATCCATTTACTCCTTCTGATCTCTGAGATACAATTAGTGCTCTGCACTGACCAAAACGTGTAATAAATTCACATAGTAAATAAACTTATTTTAGGATGAATTTTGGCACAAAGTTCATTGAGTATGTAAGGTTCCTCCCTGAATTTTCTCATAATTTTTTTAGCATCAAAACTCCACCAAAATTCTTTGCAAACATACTCAACCTGCTGCCTACGAGTTCACTATTCATTTGGTCATTTACTATTCATTTGGTCATTTCCAATTTCACACATATTGCATACTAAATTGCCTTCTACTCCAAACTAGCTCACAATACCTCAAATTCACGTATTTCATACAATATAGGTAAGGGTCATATAATTATACAAAAAGTTCAACTTACAAAAATATATATCCATCACATACTAACATCACAAATTCTAGGAACATTACAATACAACTTCAAAACATCATTCACCTCTATCATGAGAGCCTTTAGGAAGCATTACCTGGAATGGTTAGTAACAATATAGAAACATAAGAAATAAAGTTTTCCAGTAGCTAGCTATTACCATAAAAATATATCAAACCATTCCAGATCCTTAAGCAAATAAAACTTATATTTTAAAATCAATTAATCATTTATCATCTCATTCCATGCCATTGTAAGAAATGTGCATCACACATAGCAATCATCAAGCCTATTCAATGACTCATAAAGATATCAAGATGGCCATCACAGATAGTCGTACCTAGGCCTATACAGTAATTTCACTGTCTTCCCGAGGTACTCGGGCCATAGGTACCGTACACAGCAATTTTGTACACATTCCATACAATGGTATAAAATATAAAAAATATATAAATGGAAAACAGAGCTTAAGGATAAAGTTAGCTACCTTTTAAAAACTTCCAATAGAGATGATTCTTTGGCCCTCACTTAAAAACTTCTTTACAATTCCTCTTGCCTTTCCAACTTGTCACTTCTTAGTCTACATAAATACACATCATAGTTCTTATTAGAACTTCATCATTTTTCTTAAACTTCATGCATTCTTCACTTCCTTCACATACACTAAGTCATGAAGGAAGTACCCAAATTTTAATGTACATTCCAATACCTCCTAAATTTCATTGTAATACATTATTCTAATCTTCCAAAAACACAATTTAAATGGCTAAATCTCCTTCCCTCCTTCTTTTCCATGGTCACGGTTTTGGCTTTTCAAAAGGTAATTTTTTACACAAGCTTTCATAATTCAAAATTTCATCTTCCATAGGCTCCATAATTCATAAGAATCATTCTAATTTCATCAATTTAGCCAAATTTCCAACAAATCATGCCAATTCCATACATACACCATTATGCCTCTAAAACCCTAATTTGTACATCATGATTTCTTGTTGTTTTTACACCAAACCAAAGCCTTATACATAACAACATCCAAAACATCATTAGACATACTCAAATTATTCAAAACTCCATGGTCAACCTCCTTTGATCACACCAACATTAAAATTTCAAGAAACTAAAAAGAGTACATTAAAGAGCTTTTAGAGGAGAACATTTTTACTTCTTGGAGCAACTTGAGAATCCTCACTTAAAGCTCACCAAACTTGATCAAACTTGAGGTTTCTTCAATCTAAACATACCAATAGATAGAGCTTGATGAGAGGAGCCACTTTGTCTTCTACACTTAAACCTAATTCTCACTATTTTTAGGTAAAAAAGCTAAGAGAAATTTTCTCTCTCTTCCTTCTCTCTCGTGCACATTTTTGGTGTTTTCATGGAGGTAAGCTACGACTATGGAAAAGAAAGGGGATGGAGGAAGAGTTTTCATGAAGCTTCAAGGGTATTTTGATCATTTTTAAAATTTTCAAGGGCATTTTGGTCCTTTTTCACCAATTAGTAAGGCTATTCTTGCCATTTTCTTTTTATAATGAAACTTGTCATGTGTCTATTGGTCACACTTTATGGAATTACATACTACACCCCAATTTCTTGATTATTCATATTAGATCCCAAATTTTTTATTATTCACACTTTAATCCATACCCGATTTTGTACTTTTGCAATTTAGTCCGTAGTGTTTCTGTCTGTTTAAAATTTCTTACACTATCAGACTTAGACAACTTCCATTTCTAGGGTTTTCTATCCTCCTTTGATCATCTATACTGTTTAGGGAAATTAATTCCTTTCCTATTACCTCTTTTCCTTTAAAATTTCGATTACACTTACACTTAACTCCTTTCAACTTAAGATTTACCTACCAAGCTAATTCAATTGTGCTTTTCATTTTTACGACCTTAGAATTTAGAGATTCAAATGATAAAATTAAAAATTCAGTACATTACAGCTTTTAACTAGTAGGTTGATAGGTATTGTTGCATCTTCCGTATAAACTAGTGAAACATTTTTTGTTTTGAATGGATCCCTTCTTGGCTCATTGATATACCCATAAAGTGAGAGGAAAATGGTCACTCATGTTTTTAGGCTTATCATGCATCATACAAGTAAGGATTTTTTTAATATTATTTTGTTTGCAGCCTTAACTTGATCATTCCCTTATAGGTAGTAAGAACTGGACCTATCATGTTTAATCTTGTATTTCTTGACAATGTCATAACTAATTTGTTCATAAAGGGCATGTCATTGTTAGAAATGATCCATTTTGAGATACCAAAATGACAAATGATATTTTCTTTGATAAATTTTGCAATAATTTCTCTATGTGCATTACTTAGAGTGATAACTTCCACCCATTTTATGAACAATTTAATTGTTACTACAATTGATAATTTTCCTTTCAATCCTGGCTTGATAGGTTTGAGTAAATTGAACACCTAAGTGTTGAATGGTTAAGGTGTGGTTAAAGCCTAAAACTCTACTATTGGAGTGTGAATGACATTCTTATGTAATTAGCAAGGTTAGCAATGTTGCCTAAAAGTCATAGCATCCAATTGCATGGTTAGCCAGTAGTATCCTAAGCATAAACATTCTTGATGGAGTTTTATTCGACCTTGGTGTTCCTTATGTTCTCCTTAATGAACATCTTTCACTGCAATCTTTTATTGCTCTTTACTTAAGCAACTTCTTGGTGTTATTTTTATCCTTTTTATTAAGAATTTCATTCTTGAGAAAATAGCGATCAGCCTGTATTGTGACTTTCCTAGCATCTTTTAGGTTCATAGAAAAGACACTGCTTTATAAGTAATGGACCATTACCTTTCTCCATTTTGTAACTTCAATGATGCCTACTTCCATCTTTTCTTCTACACATTCCCATCAACTAGCTTACAATAGATCACATTTTTCTTTCATTTTTAGCTTATAAATTCTTTGCCACTTTAATTTTTTAAAAAAAAAAATCATTTTTCCCTGTAAGTTTCTTCATGTGATTTTCTTATTAGAATTATCCCTTCCTTTTTGGACACACAACTCATTAGTAGACCATTTGTACCTTTTTTTTGTAAAGAGTTCCCAAATTTATGTGAAATCTCTTAGTGCTTTAATGAGAACCATAATGGGATTAAAGAGTTTTCGAATCTAAAAATATTGCTAGTCTTCATCCTTTACTTGAAAAAGCTATAGATTTAATATAGTCCTTAAATGATGACACAACTTTAGGGTAATATCTGAGAGATTTTCTTCTTGTATCAAAAGTTTGGCCCCCAGAGTTAGTAACAAGTCCACTTAACAATTTCTTTCTCTTTAAGTGTGATAAAAGTTATCACATGAAATTTCACAACCTAAGTTTGTGCTACCTTTCTATAAGCTGCTAGTATAGGTTCCTTTACTTCAAAATCTCCCATCATTTGTTTGATAATGAGCATGGAATCTCCCCACATAGGGTCTTTACTCTTAACTTATTTGCCATCATCATCCTAAAGATCAGGAGTTCATATTCAGCTTTATTATTGGTGCATGAAAAATTTAACTTGTAAGTTATGGCGTATGATTCTCCCATTAGGTTTCTTAACATAAGGACCTATCAAAGTATAAAGTTCAAGGTCTTTTGGCCATATAAACTATGCATACATCTCCTTTTAGGAGCTTTTATGGTATATCTTTAGACATGGGTTTATAGTCCTTAAAAAAGAATTATGCTAACAAATTGGCTAAAGCTTGAATTTTCATTCCCTTAAAAGCTTTTGCATTGCAATTGAATTTGTAAAGTAATAAAATCCATTTATTTATTCTTCTTATTAATGCAAGTCCTTTCAGTAAGAACTTGATCAAATCAAACTAGGTTACTAAGTGGACGGGATACACCAAGATATCATGCTTGAATTTTTGCATAGCATGGGTGAAGGCAAGGTAATGTTTTTCTATCAATGAATATTTAAATTCCAGCCTCATAAGTAATCAACTTAAGTGATAAACTAGTTTCTCCACTCAATATTTTTTTTACATGAGTAAGGTTCCCATGAATTTTATGTAGAGGGTAACTACAAGATAAGCAATGAGCTGTGTTATTAGGTAGTTATAGTGTGAATGGAGCTAAAAGTGCTCAATATTTTATCAAAAGCTATTTAGTTTTCTTTATTCCAATGGAAAGGTTTCTTCTTTTTGACCAATGGCTAGAATGGACTTGGAAGCTCTAATAATACATATATGAATCTTCAAATATAAGAAACTTTTCCCAAGAAATTTCTTAATGTCTTAAGGTTAGTAGGTCATATTTATTATTGCTTCTACTTTCTCATAATTTACTTCGATTCCTCCTTATGCATTTTGGATCCTAGAAATTTGTCAAACAAGATGCTAAAAGCACACTTTTATGAGTTAAATGGTATTTCTTACATTTTTCAAACACTTTAAATGGTATTTCTTACTTTTTCAAACACTTTTTTAAAGTGACTTAGGGTGATCTTCTTTCTTCTTTAATTTGACTACTATGTTATCATAATCTTCCATAAAGTTATGTAACATGCTATGGAACATGGCAATCATGAAGCACTGGTAGGTGGTTCTCGCATTCTTAAGACCGAGCAGCATCATATTATAATAGAAATTTCACATAAAGTTCTAGAATAGTCTTAATAGTCTCCCAAATGTACCTTAAGATTTGATTATAGCTACTAAAGCCAATTAAAAATGAGAATCTTTCATAACTAGTTATTAAATTTAATATGGGGTAAAGAAAATTCATTTTTAAGGAAAGCTTGGTTTAAATCCTTAATGTTTAAAAAATATGAATTTGTCCGCTCTTTTTCTTGATTAGAATGACCGTAGCTAACTAGGTTGGGGTGCTTAATCAACATAATGAATCCTATATTAATAAACTTTTTAACTTCTTCTTTAGTCTTGGTTTCTACATGAGGAGGGAACTATTGAGGCAATTGCTTTATTATCTTCTCATTTAGGAAAACATCTAGGTGATGAGAGAGCCGGCTAAGTGATCGCAGCTGTCGAACCGGTCAAATTAAATTTTCTGATTTCCTAAAAATATTTGTAGCAAAAATAGTGGGAACTAGGTCGAACCTCTAAAGATCCTTTTCAATAAGTCTCTGTGATCATTTACTAATTATGTTATTAAACACAAAATGCTAAACAAAATGCTAAACAGAATGCTATGCAAATTATCAAACACAAAACGTGCAGGTTATAAAGGCTATAATGAAACAGAATTAGAAATAGTGTTGTATGTAAATAAAAACTATGCAATACAGAATACAAAATTTGGGGAGGGGGGTTGGTTGCACGAATTAAATGAATAACGAGCACAAATTTAAGCTTGAAAAGCAGAAGTAAAATAAAGGGAAATCAATGAAATCAAACAACCAATTCAAGGAATTCAAGGTTTCTTCAAAGAATTAATCATAGATAATTCTAAATTGGGTTTTGCAATTGATTATTTAACTTTGAATTATCTGGAATCCCTACGACAATTCATGAATTCTACGCAAGACAATCGCTTAGGATTTGATTGATTAAGATTAGTTAAGTTAGACAATTGCTGTAACCCCTAAACTAGATTAAAACTAATTTAAAAATAGAATTCAGCCAATTTAAATGAATTAATTCAAAATCCTAAGTTAATCATTCATCCTCTTTTCTCTCACGAAAAATTCTAATTAATCAGCTAAAATTTACTACCAATTTAGATTAAAAACATAACTTACGAAATTGAACAAAGATTATATCAAATCAATATCCAAGTCGATAGATCATGCAAATCAAAAAAGATAAATGAGGAAAAAGGAAAATCAATTATAGTTACCACCATGCAAACCATGATCTCATAATTCCAGGAAAAAAGAACCTCAAATTTTCTTGAATCAACTTAGAGAATTAGCCTTCCATTAGAGAAAAAATCAAGCACCATAGAAAAATCGAAAAACTGTCCAGTTCTCCCTTTTTTTCCGTTCTAATTCTGTAACCCCTCTGTTTACAACCCTAGAGGCCTAATTAGGACTGGACCTAAACTACAAACTTGTACTCTAATATCTTAGGAAACTACCCACAAAATTTCAGCCCAATCAAACATTCATAACTCAAGTTATAGCTAAAATACTGAAACAGCATAAAAAATTTAGCATTAAGCCCGAAATTCAATTAAGACGAAATTAATGCAATTAGTCTTAAATTAATGCAAAATAGATCCAATTGAGTATCATCACTTCCTAAGGGACCTAAATATAAGGGAAAATATTAATATAATACTATTCACATCAAATTCCCTTACACTTATTCCTTGCTTGTCCTCGAGCAAGACAAAGAAATTTATTTAAAACTAAAACACAAAGAAAAACTTTTCTTTCCAAAAAATTCAAATTCACAAATCCACAAGCAAAAACCCACCAAAGGCAGCAAGAAAAATAACATATCATGAGGAAAATCCTTGACAAACTTGAAACTTAACCAACACAGCAACTTCATTCAAAAAAAGTAGATTGAATTGGTAGATTTCTCACAAAATTCACTCTCCAACTCTCTCAAATGTTTAGGCTAGTGTTTCACTCAAGTTCATTCCATGAATTTTCTCTTCCATAAGCTTGCTAATCATCTAATCTCCACTACTCAAATCACATACACAACACAAATCAAAAGGACTTTATTTATGGTTATAATGTGGCTAAGGCAAGGGTAGGAAAAACAAGGATATGGAAGGTTAAAAACTAAAGAAATTAATAGAGCACTTGAATTTTATATTATATGGGCAATTCATAAACAATTACACTCAATCACAATAAACCAAATTCAAAATTCAAACACTCATTAACTTCTTTGTGTTTTGTTTTTTTTTTTTTTGCAATTCAAAATTTTTCTTTTCTTTCTCTTTCTCTTTTTTTTTAAATCAACCTTTGATGATAACTTTTCATAACACATAAACTCACACATCCCCACACTCATTCAAGAGCCTATCTCATAAATTTTCAAATGGTCCACTAATCCCTAAAGTTGGGTAAAAATATTTATTTTTAATCAGAAAAATATGCTCATTGATTAATCAACAAAGAAAAGGCAATAAAAGCTCAAGGGGGCTTAACAAAGGTAAAAACATCAAGGTTAGCTTTATGGCTCTAAGTTAAAAGAAAGAAAGAATGCCTTAATCATGTTTGTGTATGTATGTATATGTATGTACAAAATGTAATCTTAAAAAGATTCAAAGCAAGTTCTAGAGAAATAAATCATGGAAGAACATCACAAAAGAAGAAAAGAATATAGCATGAATTTTCAACAAAAAGCTCAAAATCTCACAAGGTGGATTATGCTACCAAATTCAATCTATAAATTCAAAATCCATTACTATATCAATTAATTTCAAGAAGCAAAAATTATTCATTCAATCATGTTATGAATCTTGTCTATCTTCAATTAAATCCTACTTATGAATGTGTAAAATCTTCATCAATAGAAAGTGATTAAAAATGACTCAAAATCATTCAAAAAAATGAAAAATAAAATGATTTTATATATATATATTGTTTTTTTTAAAGAAACAGAAATAAAAATAGCAGAATTGAAAACAAGAACAGCAAAAATAGAAAACAGAAACATTAAAAAAAAACATAAACATAAAAACTAAAATAGCAGCAAAATTAAAAATAGAGACAGCAAAAATAAAAATTGCAAAATTAAAACTAAAAACAACAAAAATAGTAATGAAATAGTAACAAAACAGTGACGAAACAGTAATAAAACAGTAACAATAAAGTAGTAGAAATAGAAATAGTAGCATTAAAATAGAGACAGCAACATGAAAAATAACAACAACAGAAACAAAAACATTAAAAACAGAACCAGAAATAGTAGAAATAGCAACAAAAACATAAATTTCCCCCCCACACTTAAATTTTACATTGTCATCAATGTAAAACACATCAACATCAAGAAAAGATAAAGGACATGTAAATAAAAGAGAAGGGTAAGAGAAACAAATCCAAAGTAGCTTGGGTTGCCTCCCAAGAAGCTACCCTTCTTTAATGTCTTTGGCTAGACATACTCCTCATCATTCTTCATAAATTGGGGTTGCTAACTTTAATTCTTCCACCACTATTTGGTCTTGGACTCCTTCATGAAAAAGCTTTAGCCTATGGCCATTCACCTTGAACAATTTGTTGGATGTCATGTCTCTAACTTCAATTGCACCATGAGGAAAAACATTAGTAACAATAAATGGTCCATCCCAACGGGAACGGAGTTTGCCTAGCATCAATTTAAACCTTGAATTAAACAATAAAACTTTTTGGCCAATTTTAAAATTTTTCCTAAGAATGGACTTGTCATGGAATGCCTTTGTTTTCTCTTTGTAAAGCCTAGAACTTTCATAGGCTTCAAGTCTAAGCTCCTCCAATTCTTGCAATTGTAACTTCCTTTCCTCTCCACATGCCTTCAAATCCATGTTGCATCTTTTTATGGCCCAAAATGCTCTATGCTCCAACTCAACTGGAAGGTGATAAGCTTTCCTAAAAACAATCCTATAAAGAGACATTCCAATAGGAGTTTTGTATGCGGTCCTATAAGCCCAAAGTGCAACATCCAATCTAAGGCTCCAATCTTTTCTATTAGGCTTCACAGTTTTCTCCAACATTAACTTCACTTCTCTATTAGAAATTTCTGCTTGTCCATTTGTTTAAGGATGGTATGGAGTGGAAATTCTATGACAAACCCCATATTTCTTCAACAATGCCCTAAGTGTTTTATTGCAAAAATGAGTCCCTTGGTCATTAATCAAAGCACGTGGAATGCCAAACCTGCTGAAAATGTGAGATCTAATAAAATCTACAACAACTTTAGAATCATTAGTTTTTGTAGTTTTAGCTTCCACCCACTTAGAAACATAATCAACCGCAAGAAGAATGTAAATAAAGTCAAAAGATGAAGGAAAAGGACCCATAAAATTAATGCCTTATACATCAAAAACTTCATAAAAAAGCATAGGAGATTGAGGCATCTCATGTCTACGAGTTAAATTCCCTATCTTTTGACACTATTCACAATTTTTACAAAACATGTAAGTATCATGGAACAAAGTAGGCCAATAAAAACCACAATCTAAAACTTTTCTTGCTGTTCTCTTTGGTCCAAAGTGACCTCTACAAGCATGAGCATGACAAAATGCAAGTATAGAATGAAACTCAGAATCATGTACACATCTCCTAATTATTTGATCAGCATAAAATCTCCACAAATAAGGGTCATCCTACACATAATACTTGGTTTCATTCTTGAATTTATCAATTTGAGCTTTAGTGTAATATGCAAGCAACTCATTACCAACCAAATAATTCACTAAATTAACATGCCAAAGATCCTTACCTAGCAGCTGAAAAAGCTGCTCATCTAGAAAGGTGTCATGGATGGGATAAGTGTTTACATCTCTTGAAATTCTGCTCAAATGGTCAGCTATCAAATTCTCAACACCACTTCTATCTCTAATCTCAATATCAAACTCTTGCAAGATCAACATCCATCTAATCAAGCGGGGTTTTGCCTCTAGTTTCTTTAAAAGGAACTTCAAAGCTGCATGATCAGAAAACATAATCACCTTAGAACCAAGCAAATATGATCTAAATTTATCTAAAGCAAAAACAATGGCTAAAAGTTCTTTTTCGGTTGTGGTGTAATTTGCTTGGGCAGTATACAAAGTCCTTGAAGCATAGTAAATCACATGAGGTTGTTTGCCTGCTTTTTGTGCAAAAACAGCTCCAATTGCATAGTTGGAAGCATCACACATCAACTTAAAAGGTGAATCCCAAGATGGTGGCTGAATGATGGGAGTAGTGGTAAGAGCTTGCTTCAATTTATCAAAAGCTTCCTTGCAAGGTTGATCAAATTTGAATTTTGTTTCTTTTTAGAGTAACTTGGACAATGGAAGAGCTATCTTGCTGAAATCTCTTATGAATCTTCTATAGAAACCTGCATGACTAAGAAAAGAATGTACTTCCTGCACACAAGTGGGGTAAGGTAAAGTGGAAATCACATCAATCTTAGTAGGATCTACTTCAATGCCTTTGTTACTTACTATATGTCCTAGAACTATGCCCTGCTCTACCATGGAATGACATTTTTCAAAATTCAGCACAAGGTTTGTTTCAATACATTTATCTAACACCCTAGAAAGATTATGCAAGCATGCATCAAAGGAAGAATCATAAACAGAAAAATCATCCATAAAAACTTTAATGCAATTTTCTAAAAATTTAGAAAAGATGCTCACCATACACTTTTGGAATGTACTAGGTGCATTGCATAAGCCAAAGGGCATCCTCCTATAAGCAAAAGTGCTAAAAGGACATGTGAATGTTATCTTCTCTTGATCTTCTGGTGTAATGTGAATTTGAAAATAACCAATGTAGCCATCGAAGAAACAATAGTGTGATTTTCCAGCCAATCTCTCAAGCATTTGATCAATGAAAGGTAGAGGAAAGTGGTCTTTTCTGGTTACTTGATTGAGTTTCCTATAATCAATGCACACTCTCCAATTATTCTGCACTCTAGTGGGTAGCAAGTCATTGTTCTGGTTTTTGATGACTGTCAAGCCACTTTTCTTAGGAACAACTTGGACTGGACTCACCCACTTGCTGTCTAAAATTGGATATATAATTTTTGCCTCCAAAAGCTTAGTAACCTCATTCTTTACTACGTCTAAAATCAGGGGGTTAAGTCTCCTTTATGGTTGTCTCATTAGTTTAGCTTCTTCTTCTAGCAAAATTCTGTGCATACATGTTGAAGGATTAATTCCAGGAAGGTCTGCAAGCGTCCACCCTATTGCTTGTTTGTGAGCTTTTAAAATCTGCAATAATCTCTCTTCTTGGTCAGGTTGCAATTTCCTTGCTACAATTACTAGTAGCTTGTCATCCTCGTCTAAGAATGCATATTTTAAATGATCTGGGAGAGGTTTGAGTTCTAAATTCGGTGGCTGGATGATAGAGGGAAGCAATTTTGTGCTGGTCATTCCAACGAGGTGAAATGCTTCTTGGTCATAGGATTCTGCTTCTGCTGCTTCTTCTTTTGCTTCTGGTTTCTCTGGTTTTTCTGCTTCTACTGCTTCTTCTAGTGTTTTTGGTACAATACTGGTTTCTTCACTCAAGAATGTAGAAATCTCTCTACATATGGTATATTGGTTATCATCATCACAACAGATACATCCAGAATTATGGGAAAATTCAGCAGCAAGTATGTCTTCAAGAGCATTTACAGCAAGTTCATCAATCACCTTAATTTGGAATACAGAATGGTCCTTAGCAGGAAATCTTATGGCTTCAAATATATTAAAAGACATAACTTTATCTCCAACTTCCATAGAAAGAATGCCTGCATCAACATCAATTTTTATCTTTGCTGTTTTAAGGAAAGGTCTCCCTAAAATTAAAGGTGCAGGGCTATTGACAGACTCATCTTCCATTGGTAGAATGTAGAAATCCACTAGGAAGATTAATTCCTTTACTTGAACTAGCACATCTTCAATAACTTCAGCAGGTTGTGCAGTGCTTCTATTTACGAACTGGATAATCACTCCTGTCTGCTTCAAAGGACCAAGGTGTAAAGAGGAGAATACAGACATTGGCATGACATTTATGGATGCTCCCAAGTCAATTAATGCATGCTCAAATCTGCTGTTGCCTATGACATAGGGAACGTCAAATGTCCCTGGATCCTTACACTTCTGTGCCAAGTTTGGTTAGAGAATGGCTGACACATTTTGACCCAAGTTCAATTTTTTATTGCCAAGCAATTTTCTTTTACGTGTGCACAATTCTTTGAAGAATTTGGCATATTTTGGAATCTAGCTGATTGCATCCAGTAGTAGAATATTGACTTCCACCTTCCTAAATGTTTTTAGGATCTCCTTATCTCTATCAATTTCTTCTTTTCTCTTGGATTATGTAATTCAATTAGGGAAAGGAAGAGGTCTCTTATAATTTTCTAAGTTCTGCTCAACTGGTTTCTCCAAAGTCTGGTTGGGTTGAAAGGTGTCCTCTGCAGAATGTTTAGGGGCTGTTGGTTGTGGAGTCTTTTGCTGCTGGTGTGTTGATTCTGTGTTGGTGGGAACATAAACTTCATTGCCACTACTTAGCATGATGGCAGAGACATTACCTCTAGGGTTGGGAATTGTTTAAAAGGGTAATTTGTCAAAACCTTGTGATTTAAGCTCGCTTATACTGGAAGCAAGCTGTCCAATTTGTGTTTGAAGGTCTTGCATTGTTGCATCTGCCCTCTGTCGAAATTGTAGGCTATTAGTGGCCATTTGCTTGACCAAATCTTTAAGAGGTGACTGAGAGGAGGATGAGGAGCAGCCTAGTTGTTGGTTCTAGTAGTTTTGTTGCTGCTGGATTAGCTTGGAAGGCTATTGGAAGGGAGTTCTATTCTGATATGGTGTTGGGGCTAGCCTAGTTTGCTGTGTTAGTGCATTGCCATATCTGAAATTGGGATGGTCCTTCTAACCAGGATTATAGAAGTTAGAATAGGGATCATATTTTGGTTGTGGCTACTAGTACTGATTTTGTTGTGGCTGCTGCTGGTAGAGTGGTTTCCTAGGGAAAATTGCTGCAGCATATGCTTGGCATTGGCCATCATCTTCTTGTAAGGTAGGACATGCATCCATAAGATGGCTTGAGCAAGAACAAATGCCACAAATTCTGGTAGGTGGAGGGGTCTACAATTGCTGCTGTTGCACCACAGCCAGTTGTCTTACTAAGGAGGTTAATTCATCAATCCTATGATCTATTCTCTGTTGGTCTGCATAGGGTGGAAGGCTTATTTCATTGACATTTCTAGTTGCAGCAGCCATGTTCCTCATTCCAAACTGCTGAGAATTTTCTACCATGTTTGCAATCAAATCTCTTACAACCATAGGAGTCTTATCCACTAAAGTTCCTCCACTCGCAACATTAACCATGCTTCTATCCATTGGAAGAAGACCTTCATAAAAATACTGGATTAACAGCTGCTCACTAATTTGATGGTGAGGACAACTTGCACACAACTTCTTGAATCTTTCCCAGTACTCATGCAGTGTCTCTCCATTCATTTGTCTGATGCCACATATCTCCTTCTTAATTGCAGCTGCTCTAGATGCAGGGAAGAACTTTTCAAGGAACTGCTGCTTCATGTCATTCCAGCAGGTCACGAATCCAGGCTGCAAGTAGTATAACCAATCTTTGGCAGCATCAGCAAGGGAGAATGGGAAGGCTCTCAACTTGATGTGATCCTCAGATATGCCTTGTGGCTTCATAGTTGAGCACATTACATGGAACTCCTTGAGATGTTTGTGTGGATCTTCACCTACAAAACCATGAAATCTTGGAAGCAAGTGTATCGATCCAGATTTAAGCTTAAAGTCAGCATCTAAGGCAGGATATTGGATGCCTAAAGGTTGGTATGTAACATCGGGGCAGCCAATTCCTTTAGGGTCCTATTGTTTGCCATGTTTTCTGGATGAGAAAGGGGGTTATCACTATCTATATTTTTGTTCCTACAAAGTGAATGAAATGTTCTATCAATCTCAGAATCAAAATCAACCAATTCAGTAGGATTTCTTCTTGTCATGCACAATAAATAAATAGTAAACATAGTGGCAGCACTAAACAAAAATGTTAAAACACTAAAACACTTAAATGTATGCACATATGTGAAAACTATCCATAGCAACTTTAATTAACCTATTTTTTTTTTTTTTTAATTTTCAAACCACCTCTATTTAACTAATTTGACCCTAAGGAACCAAAAAATGCAATAAAAAATCTTTAAAAATTCAAAAAAATACAAAACAGTGGAATTTAGCCAAAAAAAGGGATACTGCTTGATGACTATTGTTCCTAGGGGTGGGTTTTACCTTGACACCAAGTTTCAAATAATTCTAACACTTCAATTTTTCATCAGAAAAATTTTTGAGGGGGCTGGGTGACTGACCAAAAGGGTTCAAATGATGCAACTAGGGCCTGGTGTCCAACCTATGGGGTGTGGAAGGATGGGGCAAAAAGGGCGTTTACAAAAAAATGCAAGAATCTATGAGCTATAGTTCAAATGATAATGAAAAATGCAAGTTAGAATGATCAAATGGTAATGAAATGCTACCAAATTTGGTGTGGAACTCCTATTCTACTATATCTAGTACTATGCAAAATTTTAGATCAATCTAAATTGGAATGATACAAAATCATGCAAGATGAAATTAGGAGGCAGTGAAATAGAGGGTCAATAGCTCAAGTGATGATGTGTGCTACTTAAAATGCATTAAAATACAATGACATGTTAAAGTAGATGCATGACATGTTTGAATATAATGTATATGTGATGTTAGAGAGGAATGAAAGGTTAGAATGTAGAGCTATGTGAGTTATGAACCACAATACAATGCAAAATCAGTCAAAATTGTTTCAGTCCGTACAATTCGATTAATGCAGGATGTAATGCGATTGATTATGACATGTAAATCTAAATGCAGAATGAAGTTTAATATGCTGGATGAGGATGGAATGCAATGGCAGAATGATCAAGATAGGGGAAATGCAGAAGGGACTAAGGAAAGCACAAATATACCCAAATGAACAGTGCAACTAAGGAACTAGAAAATGGTAGAAAATGGAAATGAGGAAAAGCAATTTGTGAATTCACAGGATATGATGTAAATAAGTGAAGTGAAGTGCTGGAATGTGATGATATAATGCGAGATGAAAAGTCAACAAAAATAGATTAAAATTAATTGAAAGGGCAAAATACAGAAACACAGAATATGCTGTAATAGGATGCATTAACAGTGGACAAGAATGCAGAAAGAGATGCAACAAGAATGAATGTAATATGCAGGGAATCTAATATGATATAAAACATAATTAGTAAATAATAGAAGAGAGTATATTAAAAAGAGATCCCCGGCAACGGTGCCAAAATTTGATTACAGCTGTCGAACCGATCAAATTAAATTTTCTGATTTCCTAAAAATATTTATAGCAAAAATAGTGGTAACCATGTCAAACCTCTGAAGATCTTTTCCAATAAGTCTCTGTGATCATTTACTAATTATGTTATTAAACACAGAATGCTAAATAGAATGCTATGCAAATTATCAAACACAAAACGTGCAGGTTATAAAGGCTATAATGAAACAGAATTAGAAATAGTGTTGTATGCTGTATGTAAATAAAAACTATGCAAAACAAAATGCAAAATTTGGGGGGGGGGTTGGTTGCATGAATTAAATGAATAACAAGCACAAATTTAAGCTTGAAAAACAGAAGTAAAATAGAGGGAAATCAATGAAATCAAACAGCTAATTCAAGGTTTCTTCAAAGAATTAATCACAGATAATTCTAAATTGGGTTTTGCAATTGATTATTTAGCTTTGAATTATCCAGAATCCCTGCAACAATTCATAAATTCTACATAAGACAATTGCCTAGGATTTGATTGATTAAGATTAGCTAAGTTAGACAATTGTCGTAACCCCTAAGTTAGATCAAAACCAATTTAAAAATAGAATTTAGCCAATTTAAATGAATTAATTCAAAATCCTAAATTAATCATTCATCCTCTTTTCTCTCACAAAAAATTCTAATTAATCAAATAAAATTTACTACCAATTCAGATTAAAAACATAACTTACGGAATTGAACAAAGATTATATCAAATCAATATCCAAGTCAATAGATCATGCAAATCAGAAAAGATAGATGAGAAAAAAGGAAAATCAATTACAGTTACCACCATACAAACCAAGATCTCATAATTCCAGGAAAGAAGAACTTCAAATTTCCTTGAATCAACTCAGAGAATTAGCCTTACATTAGTGAAAAACTCAAGCACCATAGAAAAATCGAAAAACTGTCCAATTCTCCTTTTTTTTTCCCATTCTGATTCTGTAACCCCTTTGTTTACAACCCTAGAGGCCTAATTAGGACTGGACCTGAACTACAAACTTGTAGCCTAATATCTTAAAAAACTACCCACAAAATTTCAACCTAATCATACATTCCTAGCTCAAGTTATAGCCAAAATATTGAAACAGCATAAAAATCCAACATTAATCTCGAAATTTAATTAAGCCGAAATTAATGCAATTAATCTTAAATTAATGCAAAATAGATCCAATTGAGTATCATCACTTCCTAAGGGACCTAAATATAAGGGAAAATATTAATATAATACTGTTCACATCACTAAGGCTAAGTCCAATCATTTCATAATATTCCCATGCAAATACATCCTTGAATTCCTTAAGCAGGGCTAATTAGTTAATTTTGTTCTTTTGTTATTAATGTTACATTAATGAAGGTTAGTTGATATTCACTTTCTTATCCTAAATTTATCATTTCAAGTTTTTCTTCCAGAGGTTTCAGACAATCTTGCAGTGCAAGATATGCTTCATTTAGTTCCTCCAATAATGGTAATGGATCTCTTTTAGTATCCTTTTGAAGTTTAGGATCTGAAGGGTTCGTGTCTGAGTATGATTGCATCTCCAATTCAGGTTCACTAGGACCTTCATCCTATTAAAAGTAGTAGATAACTTTTCTATCCATGTTTTTGGTACAATGAACAACCAGATATTTTAACTTTGATTTCTAAGCAATTAGCTCCATTCCATTAGTTTTGGCAGGTGTAAGAGTTGTTATTGCATCTACAGTACTATTTATTAACTTACTTATAGATAGATTATCTCTTTTATAGGTTCAAGACACCTTTATTATAATAATATTCTTTTCTTTATCTTTGTTCACATTATAAGGATGCCTTAGGGCTTGGCAATTACATTCATCCTTGGTTGAGACAACTTATCAAAATAGATCACATCAATGAAATAGGCTTTATCTTCATCAAATGGCATCTTGGCAACATAGAGCTTTATGTCTTTTCCGATAAAATTTAGTTTAACACATTGATATAGCTTGGAAGGTACATAATTGTAAGCATAAAGCTATAGGCAACCCAATAAGATATGGTAACTTGGCATTCCTTCAATGATGTAAAATTTGTTAGTAGCCTTGATGGGTCCTACTACAAAATTAAAGTGGTCATATTCAATAATCTTAATAGGGCTTCCATTGAAGGTGTTTAGTATTATTGATGCTTTTTTCATATTATTCTCTAGAAAATCAATCGCCTTAAGCAAAGACATAGGGACAATGTTAACTTCTGAAATATTATCCATAATAGTTGGAGTGACCTTAATTCCTTTAACTATGGCTTCTAGGTATAAAGGTCAATTATGATTTGTATAAGCGACTTGCCTATCAACTCCTTTAAATACAATGGTGTTATTATGAGTCTAAGTCACTTTTTGCAAATTGCCAATTATAGTATAGCAATTGGCCCTCAATCTTGTTAAATTTCTATGATAATGAAGTCTGGTATTTTTCAGTCATATTAAACCTAATGAGGTTAAAGAATTGGCAATAATTGGGCAACTTGATTAAGGCCTTGGCTAAGGAATCATTGAAAACCTATGTCAATTGTTAATTTTCCATAAAGATTTTTATAGGCATTTTAATGATCGGAAGGAATAGCAAGAAATAGTGTTAATGTTGTAGTTAAAGTAAAGTTGAAGGTTAACTTTGTTCTTATCAAGTTGAGCAAGTTGCAATTCTCTAATTTTTTTTTATTTTGGAAAATTCATCTCAGAGTGTAGTAGATAGTAGTTCATATGTGTGTCATAACACATTCAAATTAGATATTATTCGTTCATAAAAATTTTATAATATAGAATAACAATCAAGTTGAATCTTAATGATCCCTTTGACATATCTTATCATAATAATTTACTAATTATGACTACAAATAAAATGTAAATATGTAGTATGGTATATAGAATACAAACAAAATGAACTGAATGTAAACATAACTAAATGGGAGATTTTAACTCAAAATTGAACAAAATGCATTAATAAAATAGAATACAAAAATAACATAGAAAAGCAAAAAATCAATATAGCAAAATAATTGATCTAAAGATTTGAAAGCTCTTGTGTGGAATAATTATAGGTTAAATATAATAAGAAAATTTAATTAATTTTTCAACCTTGAATTATCTAGAAACCTTATAATAATTCATGAATTCTACACTAGATAACAATTTAGAATTTGATTGATTAAGATTATAAAAAAAAAAAAGCAATCATTATAATCCATAAAACTAGATCAAAATTGATTTAAAAATAAAATTCAATTAAATTGAAGGATTAAACTAAAAACTTTTTATTTAATCTTTCAACCTTCTATTCCTACATGAAAATAGTGATTAACCAAACACAATTCAATATAAAAATAGATAAACATCAGAAGTCACAAGGTTGAACACAAATTATACCAAATTAACATTCAACTCATGTAATTCTAAGCAATTAGCACAAAAAATAAAGAAAAGAGGAAAATTAATTAGAAAAAGTCAATATTACAATTTAAAATTTCATAATCTAAATAAATATGAGCCTTAAATTCCTTAAATCAATTAAAAACTTAACTTTCTATGGCTAAAGAAGAAGAAACTTAAAGAAGAGAAAAGTACTTATTTAGAATTCCATAGAACTATTATTATCTTTGAAGGCACATAAACCTTATATTTGATTTTCCTATAGGACTAAACCTAATAGACTAGATAATATGCCTCTTAAGGCTAAGAAGAAAAAGGCCTTGATAATTTTAAAATAATGCACTACAAGAGTTACTATAGTAAAATCCCATATATTTGAATTCTAGCTATTGTAAAACCCTTAAAACTACATAGTTTCCATAAACCACAAATATAAAAGTTGTATGATTAGGCTTCAAAAAACTTGGGTGCTAGTTCCAACTTAATTAGACCTTTGAAGCTTTAGATAAGGTCCAAAAGCCAAAACTAACTCAGTGTGGACAAAAGCAAAGCATCAACTTCTCGGCTAAATTAGATCTTCTAAATGTCCGAACTGGGCTTTGACTAAAATATAAAAGTTGTAGAACTTCCTTTCTTCTAGCGATATGGTCACCTAAATTTGATATCTAAAACTCAAGATATAGTTAAAATCGTAAAACAGTGCAAACATTTAGCATTGACTAAATAATTTCAAAATATTGAAAAACTAATCCCTAAATCACATAATAAGGTCAATTCTATAAAATTAAGCATATGTAATACATTAAAAGGCATGAAATAAGAAGAAATGATATGAACAAAATCTAAGATATTAAATTCTCTCACATATTGTTAGGATCGGGAGCCATACAAGCGCAGCGGAATAAACTGATTCCAGCTAACGGATCCATGCAAAATGTTAAATCAGAACAAGGATTCGTTCAATACCTTTGTTGATAGCTCAAGAATTTAGTCATTGATCACCTCTTCAGCTTCTTTTAGCCGAAGACTCTGAGGTATCCACACGAACCCGCAAATCACTAATGAATGTCCACACGAACATCGGTTGGAATTGTTCTCCTTTTACCTCGTAGTGCTAGCTACGCCTCTTCAAGGATTTTTGATTAAGGAAAGGTGCTAGGGTGTTTCTATGCCTTTTGGGGTGCGTGAATAATCTCTATTATTAGCCAACAAGTCTATTTAAATAGGTGCATAGAAAATCCTAACTATTTGGGCTTTGTTCCATGTATAATTATGGACTTATTATTGGGCTTTATAATTATAACATAAAATTTTCAAATATTAGGCCCAAATAATTTGGTCCATTAATTTCAAATCTACTAGATTCTAAGTGTGCGACCCTACAGGTTCTCATTACATTGGCAATGATCATTAGTCATATAATGATCATAAATAATGAGCGGTATCTAGCAATACATTATTGTTACCTAAGTAATGAAAAAGTCGGTAATTTGACTAAACCTTTACACGTGATCATCATCTATATCCTTTTGTCCTAAACATCTAGATTAAGCACGAGATATGGACCGTTCGTTCCCGTATAGCCCAATCTTGAGGTTTCTTGATCCCTAATTAAGCTAACTGAAGCAAATATAATTGACATCCTATGTCAATTCATCTGAGCATGGCTATGCATTTCCTCAGCTTTACTTAATCAAGGGCCTCATAAATGTTGCTTCTGTTATATAGGAGGGACAAATTCCATTTTGATCATACAAGTCCCTCCGCAGGATATATGACATATCCAATAACTACCCTTGCATTCACTCAACTATGAGTGACATAGAATAGTATCAAAATATGAAACTCACATGTAGGGAACCTAGTTGATCTCAAGTTAAAGGACCATATTAATAATGATTACTAAGAACCACTTATGACACTCATATAACAATCCATGTAGTATTCTTAAGATGGGTCGATCCAGTATACAAGTTCTCTAACTTGTACTCATGTGTGAACTTAATATCCAATATAAGTCATCACACATGCTAGTCTTAACATATCAAAGCAACCTAATCCATAATGATATATGACTAAGGACATTTAAGAATACAATTATTCTAAAGTTATTATCATAATAAAATATATTACGCAGATAATATATATAAATATAATAATTGGAATTGCCATTAAAATAACATGATTCAAAATTACAATCACCAATATGATTAGTTTTAGGGGATATACTCTAACACATATAACCCTTGCACAATCTCAATCAATATATAACTTTATTTAAAACTAAAAACAAAAGGCTTCCTTTTCAAAATTTTCAAAGTTACAAACCCATAAGAAAGAAACAATTAAAGCCATCAAGAGGTATAACACATCATAAATAAAAATCTTGATAAACTTGAAACTAGCCAACCTAGCAAGTTCATTCAAAAAAAGTAAATCAATATTGTAGATTTTTAAAAAATTTATTTTCTAACTCTTAAGTGTTTAGAGCAAGTATTTCACTTAACTTCTTCCATGAAATTCTTCTACCATAAGCTTGTTAATTATCTAATCCCCACTACTCAAATCACATGCATAACATAAATGAGAAAGACTTTATTTAAGGTTGTAATCTGGCAAGGAAAAGGAAAGGAAAAAATGAAAACTTGAAAAGGTATAAAACCAAAGAAATTAATAAAGCACTTGAACTATAAACATATGGGTTAATCATAAATAATTACAATCTTAATACAACAACCTAACTTCAAATTCAAACACTCATTAACTTCTTTCTTTTTCCTTTCTTTCTCAATTCTTTTAATTATTTTTTATTTTCACTTTTTTCTTTTCTTATTGACTTTATCTTTTTTTTTTCTTTTTTCAACTAACTTTTGAATCTTGAAGTTAATAAATTTTCATAACATACACATTCATACACCCCTACACCTATTGAAAAACCATCTCACAAATATTCAAATGCTCTTCTAATTCCTAAGGTTAGTAAAAACACTCATTCTTTCACTAAAGTTACACTCATTCTTTTCACTAAGAAATACGTTCATAGGCTAATCAATAAAGAAAAAGCAATTGAGCTCAAAGGCACTCATCAAAGATAAAAATTTAAGGTTGGTTATTTGCTTTTAGCCTTAATAAAGAAAGAATCCTTTATCATTTTTATGCATGCATGTGTAGATGTAATTTCAAAGAAAATCAAAACAAATTTTAGAGAAACAAATAATGGAAAAGTATCACACATAAGAAAGGAAAAGAATAAGATAAAATTTTAACATAAGGCTCAAAATCTAATCTTACTAAAAAAATCATGCTACCAAGTTCAATCTACCAATTCAAAATTCATTATTACACTAATCAATTTCAAGAAGCAAAATTATTCATTTAAGCATGTTATGAATCCTATCTAACTTTAATTAAATCCAACTTATGAAAAATGCAAAATCTCCATCAATGAAAAGTAATTAGAATAGCTCAAAAAGACTTAAAAGTAAGTGAAAAAAATACTTTTTTATATTTTTTAATTTTTTTAACATTAAATGCATTAAATGATACACGAAACACAAAATAAATCCTAGAAGTCTCCACCTCATTCAAATTTTTAAATGATCCTCAAAGTAAAACATATTAATATAAAAAAAGATAAAGGACAAGTGAAATAAAAGAGAAGGTTAAGAGTAAGCAAATCTAAAAAGCTTAAGTTGTCTTTGAAGAAGTGCCCTTGTTTAATGTCTTTCTCTAAAGGATTTACATGATGATTGACTACTTCCATTACTTCCAAATTGCTAACCTTTATATCATTAGTCAAAGAGGTTCTTTGTGAATTAGGATCATCCTGCATAATATCTCTAAATGCTATCATTAAATCACTTTTTCTTGAATTTTCAAAATTAGCATATATAATGAATTCAACATGATTAGTAAAATGACTAGAATGATTACTAAGAAAGCATTCTTTTTCCTTTAAAAATTCAAATTTGTTAGGATCAACAAAAAGTACAAAGTTAACAGTAAGAACCACTTTTGCAAATTGCATTTCTCCATAATGATCAATTTTTTCACATTTTGAAATAATAGTATTCTCATCACCTATAAATGTTGAAATCTCCACATATATGACACACCCAATATCATTATCATAATAAGTTCACTCATGGCCATCCACAAAATCCATAAATTTAAAAATTTTAGGAAACTTAGTAAGCATACAATTATAAGTAGCACCAACAAGTACATCAAAATGAACAAAATAAAAATTAGCAACATCAAAAATATAATAAAAAAATTAGAAAGAAGAATATCCTGAAGTAAAGGCTTAAAAGTATGATAATAAGACATAGAAATGTTATGAATAGATTTAGAAATGTCAAACCTGGTTATTACACCATCAAACTCTATATTAATTGGCTATTATATCATCAAACTCTACGGTTAATGTTTCATCTTGAACATTAATCACAATTTTTGTTACTATGAGAAAATGTTAGCCAAGAATGGTTAGGTGAAGAATCTCAAATGTCTTATTTTCCATCTTTAAGATGTAAAAATTTACTGAAAAATTAAGTCTATTAACATGTACTAACACATCCTTAATAACACTCATGGGATAAATGTTAGATCTACTTGTTCATTGCACAATCACCCTTATTTATTTCAAAAGTCCTAAATTTAAAGAATTAAAAATAGAAATTGGCATAACATCAATTGAAGCTTCTAAGTCTAGTATAACATGCTTAATTCTAGATTTTCCTATAACACATAAAATGGTGAATGTGCTTGGATCTTTGTATTTTCTTGGTAATTTTCTTTGAGTGATGATAGACACATTCACCTTGAAATTTTCTTTCTTATCATCCCTTAATTTTCTCTTATTAATGATCAAATTTTTCAAAAATATAGCATACCTTGGAATCCATTTTATCAAATCTAGCAAAAGTATGTTAATTTCTACTTTTCTAAGGGAATTAAAAATCTATTTTTCATCCTTAATTTTCTTTAGTGGAACAACTCTTTTTAGAAAAGGAAGGCGAATAGAAAATTAGTGGAGATAAGGACTTAGGGATAGAATTTATCTAACCTTCATCATGTGTTTTCTCTTTTTCTAGTTGTTTCTTCTTATTAATGACTTGCTTCTATTCGGGAAGATAAAGGCATGTTAACTTGCTTGCTAGTCCTAATCATTATTACATTCACAACTTTCGTGCTTCTTATATTACTAGAAAAAGGTTGTCCTAAATTTTTTGCTTTAAGCTCACTTATAGTAGAAGATAATTAGCTAATCTGGGTTTGTAAATTAGCAATTGTGGCTTTTATTCTTTATTGAAATTGCAAGTTATTGATAGCCATTTCCTTGACCAAATCTTCAAAGGATGATTAAGAAGAAATTGAAGTTGAATTTGATTTAGGAGTAGGATTGGATGGAATTCTATTATATGTAGGAGGAAACTAAACCTAACTAGAATTTGTGTAATATTTGAAGTTTTGATTATTTCTCCAACCAAAGTACTAATTAGGTTACTATTATTAGTATTGGTATTGTGGTTTATTAGGGAAGATTTCTATTAAGAAGGTTGACATTCATCATCTTGCAATGTGGGTTAGGAATTAGCAAGATGAATTGGACAATAACATATACCATAAAGTCTAGTAAGAAAGGAGTTTGGATTTACTGTAGTCCCATTCCCATTTATCCTACTAGAAAGGTTAATTCTTCTAATTTATGCTCCATTCTTTGCTAACTTGAATAGGATAAATTCATCTCATTCACACCTAAAGTAGTAGTTATAATTTTGGTGCCAAATTGTTAGGAGTTTACTATCATATTAGCTATCAAGTCTTTAGCTGCCATAAAGGTGTTGTCTATTAATGCTTCATTGCTTGTAGCATCAATCATACTCTTATCCATAGGATAAAGTCCTTCATAGAAATATTAGATTAGGAATCGCTTACTAATTTGGTGGTGTGAACAACTTAAATACAACTTCTTGAATCTTTCCTAATACTCATGTAATGTTTCAACATTCAACTGCCTTATGCCACATATGTATTTCTCTAATGATAGTAGCTCTTGAAGCAAGGAAGAATTTCTCTAGGAATAGCCTTTTTATATAATTCCAACTTGTAAAAAACCTAGTTAAAGATAGTATATCCAATCCTTAGTTATATTAACAAGTGAGAAAGGAAATACCCTCAATTTGATGTGATTTTCTAAAATGCCTTAAGGCTTCATGGTTGAGAAAATTATATGAAACTCCTTGAAGTGCTTATAAGGGTCCTCAATTGGAAGATTGTAAAATCTAGGAAACAAATGTATTAATCTAGATTTAAACTTAAAGTCAACATGAAGTTCAGGATATTGGATGTTTAAAGTGTGACAATCCATTTTTCAAACATTGTGATTGGTATAAAGATTTATAACAAATACTACTGTACTAGTTAAATATTCTTACAAGCCCTACTAATACTACCGACTCCCTTATTTTTTTATTGTCAAAAATATTTTATGCATATATATATAGCTAAAATGTTTTATATAACACGTATCTAAAAATTGTAAAACATATTTACATATTACAAAATATTTTGTTTTTAGTATTTGAAAACCTTGTATACAGACAAGAAGCCATAATATAGATAGAATCAAAATATAGACAACAAATTCCCTACTTTTATATTGGATCTGATGAAAGGTACAAATACATGTGTTAGATAGTAGCACCAAATCCATATCTTATATATGTAAATAAGACACCATAAGTAAAAAAAGTGAGTATAGAGTACTCAATGAGTAGAAATATTTCCTTTTTTTCCTAATGCGTATTTTCAATGAATATTAATATTAATTAACTTAACATGTGATAACCCATATTGTACATTATCAAAAATAAATTATCATCATAATAAATTTCTATGTAATAAATTTTAATAAAATAATATTTATAAATGTATTTAGTCTTATGGTACTATTTATGATTTTTGTATACAACTGTAATTCTAGAGTACAATTAGAAATTCCTATATGCTAACAATACTACTTTATGTATTAACAATAGTTCTACTGCACTAGCAGTAATTTTTATATGTATTATTTACAATTTCTAGGTAGAGAATGGGTATAGTAACTATTAATAAAAATTCACTGAATGGTCATATTTAGTATCTAGGTTTCTCTTTATATCTTCGATCTAACTTTATCCCTTACCACTTTAGGCACAAGATCATTAACCTTATCCCTCCAACCCTTACCACTCCTCTCTTCCTTTGTGGAGGATGTTCATCTCCCCCAACAAATCAAATATAGAATAAGTAATCATACTCATAGTGAGCATTGATAAGATGTCATTAGCATATATAGGCATCAATTATAATAGGACACAATAGGCATTAACCATGTTAGGGCACCATGGGCATCAATCATGATGGAACACCATAGATATCAATCATGTATTTCAATATTACATAACATAGGGTATGACTAAAATACCAACTATGCCATAAAGGTTTTGTTAATAAAACTTGCCATTCTCACATATTTAATCTTCAATAGCTTATATCAATATCTTTAAGATTAATATACAATCTTTTCATTCATGATAAATAGTTTAAGCATCATCTATTGTATCATAATTCTCATATATAATCCTATTTCATCATTTGTCATACATAATCACATTTCAAGGTTAGTACTCAACCATTCTATTCAAGTAGTGATAACACTCAATTCTTTGATGTAATTCAAGTATCATCCATGATCCATGATGAGGTAATGTTATATCCAAGGTTGTCACAATCTTTCTATCTTCATTTATATAAACATATAATTTCAATAAATAGCTATTCACATTATTCCAATATGATCAACCATTTTATAAATTCAAATCATTTCTTATGGAAATTATAATTATCCTATTACCAATTACCTTGTATGTATTATGGTTTTGGTACCCTTTAAAGCTTCCAAATTAATTTTAAATTTCATCAAAATTTATCTGAACATTTTCAACATAATATTACACATCAAATATTAATTAATTTACCTCATTTCTACCCATGGCTACTATTCACACAAAACCAAAAATGGGAAATGCAAAATAGGATAGCATGGGAGCACTTGCATCTAAGCTTCTTTTGAGTAACCAAATCATCTTTAATCATCACCAAATTTTGATAGAACATTCCTAACATGTTAAATAAGAAATAATTGAAATTTTGTACAATAAATTTCGTGACTTTACCATGCACAAAACCCATAAACATAGAATTGCCAAATTTGAATAACATTAGAGCTGTCAAAATTAAACCATCATTTGGGTAAACAAATTAACTCTGTTTGCTGCCAAATTTTAAGACTAGCTTATTGGCATCCTAAATATCATGTATGAAACATTTTATATTTTTTCTCATTCATTCGGTGCCTCATTCAAAGCCAAGAACAACCATAATAAGGGTCTAAAATGAACAATTTTGAGTATCTCGCCTATAACTTCTCTTTTCATACATCTAAAAATTGCCAAAAATTTTTAATTTCATATAAAATAATTTAACACTAAATATAATCTTAAAATGCTAAAGATTGAAATTTTAAAAATTTTTAACCATAATTTCAAAGGCAAACAAAAAAACATCCTTAAAATCTCTTTGACAGAATTTCTCCCTACACTTCTTTATAACAATTTTCTAATGAAATATCCTATAAATCATTTCACACTCATTTTAACATAATAATAATGATATCATATCATACCTTACAATTCATAGTATTAATTCACAATAAGCATCAAGCACAAGTGTGGCCTAATAATAACTAACTAACCATAAGAATTTTACAAAAATACTATCTTACTGGGCATCAAGTATTCGAACCATTTTCATAAATTTATAAAATAGGAAACAATATGATTAACACATACATATTATACATATTAATTATTTAACATAATTTCAAGCTTCGTAAGGATTGTTCCGCGCCCCATTCCATGCTAATAAAAACAGGGTAGTACCAATAATGTTCAAAAAGATGAATTTTTAAAATATCCAAATGATCTCCAAAAATTACCAAATAAATATATGAGATTGCCAAAATACTATTTAATTAAGGAAAATGTTGTTCCATTAAGGTCTCATGATTTTCTTAGTCATAAAAATTTATCCATCCAGTGTTACCATTTTTGGACAACATTGAAGTTACTTTTAGAATTTGGCCTTTTCAATATCAAAACAACTCTGATTTTTATGAAAATTAAACCAATAGTTTTCTAAGACCTTAAGATTTCCAAAACATATTTTTTCACAAGTTTCAACCATTAATAGGTTGGTCAAAGTTCCTAGAAATAGAAAGGGTGGAACCTAGTTCCCTATTTTGAGTTTAATTCACCTATATTCATGAAAATTTAACTTAAAAACATCTAAAAATTTTCAAAAATTCCCATAAACTCCAAATCATAATATAATACCATAAATAACCTAAAAATACTTAAAATCAAATTTTTAGAGGATGAAGAAGATTTTTGACTCATCTTCTCTCTTTACTTTCCTATCTTCACTTTCAAGGATAGCAATCACTTGCAAAGATTTTTTTATAAAACTTCTTTTAAACCTTTCTTCACTTGATGAAATTATGAAAAAACCTCTCTTCAGCTCTCCAAATCCTATAGTTGTTTAAGGAAAATGGCTAGTGGTTTGGCTGAATTTTAGCTAAAAACTCGTTTTATATTGACTTTTTAGCCAATCACCATTTGCTAAATTTTTTCATTTAGCTTTAATTAAAAATCAAATTGATAAACATAGTTGGGGATAGTTGGCATATCTTAGTATCCCTTTTGCCATTTTATCACTTTTAAGCCAATTAACTATAAACAAATTGTAATTTTTTACCTCTTTTTACAAAAATGCCTTTGACTTTTTTCACTTCATGATATTTACATCCCAACTTTCTTTAGAAGCTTGCTACATATGTGGGCCATTCTAGAACTCTATTTGGGCCTTCAAAAATCAAACTTAATAAGCTCAAAATAAAATAAAATTACTTAATCCAAATATATTTTAATTTTAGACTCAAAAAGGAAAATTTTTAACTTACCAAATAAAAAATATCATATATTTTTTTAATGGTTCCTTTTGTTAATTTCAACTCTTTTTTACTTATATTAGTCCTTAATAAATTTCTTATAAAAAATTCTTGTTATGTGCATATCCCAATTTTTCTATACAATTTATGCAAATTTTACCCAATTACTTTATCCAATTAACTACTAAGGGATTTTCTAATTGATATTTTCTTTTGGATATTTGAGTAATTCTTTTTTTCATTTACATTTGGATCTTCAAGTAAACTATATCTAATATCCATAAAATTTTTTAAATAGACTTGAACTAATTGATTTAGAATTCGAGCCTTTTTGCATATTTAAGCCTACTTTCCATTCTTGAAATGTTTTTCGGCTTTTAAACATTTTTCATCATTTGGCCTTTTATTTTCACTATTGGGCATTTGCTAGGTTTCCTATTGGGCCTTGGATCAATTAGATCTTTATTGGGCCTATCATACGCTTGTTGGGCCTTATTGAGCTTATTTAGGCTTAATAAGGTTTTTTGGCCTAATTCTGAAAAATCCTTTATTGAGCTTTTTTTTTCTTTTCTTTAGGCATAATTACATAAAAATTATTAATGAGCTTCCAAAAATTTTCCAAAATCAATTCCAAATTAAAAGCAAATAAGTCAAATCGAAATATCAAGATTTTGAACTCGAAATGTCAAATTTTGACCTATTGGTGTCGAAATTTTCCTATGGGCCTTTATGTAATTTTTTCCCAAATTTAATGATCCATAATAACACCTAATAAATTTTATACAAAATTCTAATTGAAATTTACCTTGTAAATTTCCTTTTTTTGGAGATATTACATAAATGTTGGTGAGTAACATTAAGGTAGTCAATTCATTTAATATTTTCTTATTAGCTATACTTTTTGAATTAGCTAGAGGTTTGGAATGAGGGATAGGGATGATACAACTACATGTACTTCTAGTACTAAAAAGAAAATGAAAAGCTCTATCTATTTTAGGATTAAAATCTAGTAATTCTCTAATAGATTACCTAGTTATACATTACACTATACTAAACTACACTACATAGAACTATAGAAATATCAAAGTACTAATGCACTATTAAAAATTATTCGAAACATATCTAATTAACCTATCAAGACATTTTTAAATATTATAAGACTACTATAAAATGAAAGTTATAATCATACAAAACCTAAAAGTGCAATAAAAATTTGAAAAAAAATAAAATGTGGTCCAAATGATAGAATTTGGCTAAAAAATAGGGGGCACATAGTTAGCAAGCTATCCATGAGCCCTAATCAAAAAAATGTTTTCTAGCACCATAAAAATTTTAGTTCAATCAAAGCTAGTCACTTTAGCACTAGTTCAAGGGATAGGAAGTAGTATGTATGCAACTTATTCAAATTAGCCAAAAACCTCCAATGAAGTGTAAAATGAAGTAAAATATAATGGAAAAGTATGAAATGAAATGGAGGAATATGCAATAGCTAAAGAATGCAAGAGAATGCAAAAAAAATGATAGATACCATAAAATGTAAGGAAACACTAACAAATGCGAAAATTCAATAGAATGCTTGAACAATTATAATACAAAACTAGTAAATGATAAGAAACAATGAACTTAAATGGATTCCTAACAATGACACCAAAACTTTAATATGTGCATCATAACGTATTTAAAATTAGATATTACCGATTAATAAAAATTTGCAACATAAAGCAATAACCAGGTCAAACCCTAGTGATCCACTTGACACATTTTATCATAATAATTTACCAATTATGATTATAAATAGAATACAAATATGCAGTATAATATGCAAAATACAAAATAAAACTAATTGAATGCAAACAAAACTAAATGTGGGGTTTTGATTTAAAATTTAAAATTTAAATAGAATGTATTAACAAAATAGAATATAAAAATAACATAGAAAAGTAAAAAATCAATATAGCAAAATAATTGATTTAAGGATTTGAGAACTCTTATGTAAATTAATCATAAGTTAAATATACTTGACAATTCCAATTAATTTCTCAACTTTGAATTAGCTGGAACCTTTGCAATAGTTCATGAATTCCATACTAGATAGCCACCTAAAATTTGATCAATTGAGATTAGTAGAATTAAGCAATAGCTATAATTAGTAAACTTAAATTGAAATAAATTTAAAAATAAAATTTTGCTGAATTGAAAGATTAAATTAGAAAGTTTTAATTTAATTTTTCAAACCTCCATTCTCATGTGAAAAATAGTGATTAACTAACCATAATTCAATATAAAAATAAATAAACATTAGAAGTCACAAGGTTGAACACAAATTATACTAAATTAACATTTAGCTCATGAAATTCCAAGCAGTTAACATAAATAATGATCAAAAGAGTAAAATCAATTAGAAGAAATTAACATTACAACTTAGGATCTCATAATCCAAATAAAGACAAGATTTACATTCCTTGAATTAGTTAAAAACTTAACCTTCCGTGGATGAAGAAGAAGAAACTTGAAGAGGAGAAAAGTTACTATCTATAATTCTATAGATGTGTTATTATCTTTGGAGGCATACAAACCTTATACATAATTTTCTTATGGGACTAAACCTAATAGACTAGATAATATGCCATCTAAGGTTATAAGGAATAGAGCCATGGTAATTTTAGAAATCCAGAACCTAATTTACAAAATAATACACTATAAGAGTTATTGTAGTAAAATCACATAAGTTTGACTCTTGCCATTGTATAACACCCAAAACTACATAATTTCACTAAAATAGAAACATAAAAGCTATAAGGGTAGATCTTAGGAAACTCTTGAAAATTTTCACTTTGATTATACTTTTAGAGCTTTAAATATGGCCTAAAAACCAAAAATGGCTTAACCTATATAGAAATAGAGTATCAACTTCTCGACTAAATCAAACTTTCCAAATGTTTAAACTGAGCTCTAACCAAATCATTAAATTTTTAAAGCTTCCTTTAAGCCTTATAATGATATAAAGATAAACTAAATCTAACATATAAAACTCAAGATATAGCTAAAAATATAAAATAGTGTAAAAATATAGCATTAATCGAATAATTTCAAAATGTCAAAAATTTAATAGCAAATCAAATAACAAGGTTAATTTTATAAAATTAAATATATGTAACACACTAAAAGATAAAAAAATAGGTGGAAATACTATAAGTAAAATATTACACATCAATAGTCTTATGACTTAAAGATTGGTGCTAATGGTAGAAGTGAGATGCATTCTTCTTAGCTTCAGTGAGAAGGCCTTTCGATTGCAATAACTCTATTTTTCTATCTTCCACCACTACTTTTAGCAAGGCATATACCTTTTTTATAGAACATAGGAAAGGTGTTGGAGAATCTCTTCATTAGGTTGATAATATAAAGGTAAAATTTTTTGATTGATTACTACTTAGTAAGAGAGTTTGATTGTAACTTTTTCCTTTTTTGTAGGATGAAACCGAGACCCAACATAGGCTTTTTCTTATTAGTAACTTCCACCATGGCAGCATCATGCGCTTTTCTTTATAAAACCATGTTCATCCGACTTATTATTAAAGGAGCTTGACACTCATCCAATTTTGTTGATTTAGTCACTAAAGGTTTGAATGTTACCATGGTAGAAGTATAGAGTGATAAGGTCATCCATGCTAACAACATAACTTTGAACTAGGGTGGATTTAGAGACTTCTTAATGATTCTAGGCCTAATTGTAATATCCTGAATTTTTAATTCTATTATTTGAATTTCTAAATTATGAGGCCGTTGAAATGAAGAGCACGTTTGAATTAGCTTGGTGGGTGAATCTTAAGTTAAAAAGGAATTAAGTGTAAAGGTAAACAAAATTCTGAAAGAAAAATGATAGTAGGAAAAGAATTAATTTCCATAAACAGTATAAATGATCAGAGGAGGTTAGAAAACCCTAAAAACGGGAGTTATCTAAGTTTGACAATGTAAGGAATTTTAAACAGACAGAAACCCTATGGACCAAATTGCAAAAGTGCAAAATCGAGTATGGTTTAAGTGTAAATAACCAAGAATTTGGGATCTAATATGAATAACCAAGAATTTGGGGTGTAATATATGATTTTATTTAGTGTGACCAATACACACATGACAAGTGTCATTTTTAGAGAAAAAAATGGCAAGAATAGCCTTACTAATTGGTGAAAAAGGACTAAAATACCCTTGGAAATTTCAAGAATGACCAAAATACCCTAGAAGCTTCATGAAAACTCTTTCTTCTTCTCCATTTCACCTTGTAGCCGTAGAAAACCTCCATGAAAATAAGCTTGGACGTGCAAGAGAGAGAAGGAAGAGAAAGAAAATTTCTCTTAGCTTTTTCACTCAAAAATAGTGAGAATTAGGCTTAGGTGTAGAAGGGAAAGTTGCTCTTCTCATCAAGCTCTATCTATTGGTGTGTTTAGATTGAGGAAAGCTCAAGTTTGATCAAGTTTGGTGAGCTCTAAGTGAGGATTTTCAAGTTGCACCAAGAGGTAAAAATGTTCTCCTCTAAAAGCTCTTTAATGTACTCTTTTTAGTTTCTTGAAATTTTAATGTTGGTATGGTCAAAGGTGGTTAACCATGGAGTTTTGGATGAATTGAACATGTCTAATGGTGTTTTAGATGTTGTTATATTGATCTATGGCTTTGGTTTGGTGTAAAAATAACAAGAAACCATGATGTACACACTAAGGTCTTAGAGGCATAATAGTGCATATGTGGAATTGGCATGATTTGTTTGGATTTTAGCTAAATTGATGAAATTTTGAATTATGAAAGTGTGTGTGTGAAACTTCCCTTTTGAGAAGCCAAAACCATGAATATGGAAAAGAAGGAGGGAAGGAGATTTAGCCATTTAAACTGTGTTTTTGAAAGATCAGTAATGTACATAGGATAGAACACGGCCCATGTTGTACCCCATGTTCTTCAACGAAGGCTGATCAGTGTGTTACACGGGGTATGACACGGCCCGTGTTTACCCCCGTGTTCTTCTCTGAGCAGTCCAGTGAAGCCTCAAAGCAATCCAGTAAGAAACACGGCCCTTAACACGGGGTATGGAAACCCCGTGTTCTTTGTCAAGTGAACATTTTGGCTTTGATTCTTCAGGATTTGCACAATTTTTCCTTCGAATCCTTTTCTAATGCTCATATATGTCATTTCAAAGCCTGAAAACAAAATATAGAGCACCTAAGTATGCATTTGTGCATCTATCAATATGGAGGAAGTAAAGAATACATGAAGTTTAAGGAAAATGATGATGTTCTAATAAGAACTATGATGTGTATTTATGTAGACTAAGGAGTGACAAGTTGAAAAGGCAAGAGGCATTATAAATAAGTTTTTAAGTGAGGGCAAAGGAAACATCACTATTGGAAGCTTTTAAAAGGTAGCTTAGCTTTATCCTTAAGCTTTGTTTTCTATTTACATGATTTTATGTATTTTATGCCACTGTATGGAATGTGTATGAAATTGCTGTGTGCACATTCCGGGAAGACAGTAAAATACTGTGTTAGGCCTATGGCCCGAGTTTCCCGGGATGATAATGCAATTGCTGTGTGCGGTACCTATGTCCCGAGTACCTCAGGAAGACAGCGAAATGCTGTGTTAGGCCTTTGGCCCGAGTACCTCGGGAAGACAGTGAATTGCTGTATATAGGCCTAGGTACGATTATCTGTGATGGCCATCTAGATATTTATATATGTCCTTTAATGGGCTTGATGATTGCTGCGTGCAGTGCATATTTCTTACAATGGTATTGAATGAGATGACAAATGATTAATTATTTTTGAAATGTATGTTTTATTTACTTAAGGATCTGGAATGGCTTGATATATTTATGGTAATAACTAGCTACTGGGAAACTTTATTTCTTATGTTTTTATCTTGTTACTAACCATTCCAGGTGATGCCTCCAAAGGCTCTCATGATAGAGGAGAATGATGTTTTGAAATTGTATTAAAAGTGTTTATATAGTTGGTGATGTAATATGTGATGGATGTACGATTTGTAAGTTGAACATTTTGTATAATTACATGACTCTTGCCTATGTTGTATGAAATACAGGAATTTAAGGTATTATGAGCTAGTTTAGAGTAGAAGGCAAATTAGTATGCAATAATTATCTATTTAATGAGGATTAAGGTGTTAATAAGTAAAGGAGTTCACATTTTGGTATCAGAGCATGTTTTAGGGCCTTGTTGTGTATGTATGAATATCTATTTTATTAATTGTAATTGGTTGTTGCATGAATGGAAGTATGTTTATATCGAAATTCCAGATAAGTATGGCTAGTAAAGGTAGAAAAAGAAAAGATGCAAGTGAAGGAGGAAATGATGAGATGGCTCATGCCATGACTGCTATAGCTCAAGTGTTACAAAGGCTTGAGCAAAAGATTGATCAAGGGGATCAACAACATCAACCCCAAGAAATTGGACCTATTCAAACTGAGGAAGAGGTACAGGCTAATAAATTATCCAAGTTGTTGAATCAATTTAGAAAAATGAACCCTCCCACCTTTAATGGGAAAGTTGGTCCCAGTGGAGCAGAAAATTGGATTAGAGAGATACAGAAGATTTTTGGCCTAGTGCCTTGCAACTCTGAACAGAGGGTGCAGTTAGCTACTTTTCAGCTACGTGAAGAGGCTGAGTATTGGTGGGAAAGTACTAGACAAATTATGTTGAATAGAGAACAGCCTTTGAACTGGGAAAATTTTACTGCAGCCTTTTATGAACAATACTTGCCTGAAATTATTTGGGACCAGAAGGAGTGTGAATTTCTAGATTTGCAGCAAACTGATGATATGGATACAGAAGAGTTCTTAACCAAATTTGAGGAGATGTCCAAATTCTCTAGATATTTGAGGGATCATTACAATGAAGCATGGAAAGTGCATGAGATTAGAAAGAGCTATTAAACCTGAGATAGCCATTTCCATCACGGGCCAAAGAACTAGAAGTTATCCAGAATTGGTAAGCACCATTAGAGCCATTGATGCTGCTTTGAAAAAGAAGAAATCCCTGGAAGGTGATGCATCTAAGAAAAGAGCTAGTGGCGAATTTCAAAAGGGCAAGGGTAAGAATTGGAATGATAAAAGGCCACGAACATTCAATCCACCCTCCAGAAGTCAGTCCCTTGCATTTAGGCCTCCAATTCAATCTTCTCCTCAATCGTCTGTCAGTAATAGGCCATGTAACCAATGTGGTAAATTTCATGGTAATGAAACCCTGTCCTGTGAAAGTATGTTATAATTGTAAGAGACCAGGACATATAGCTAGAAATTGCAGATTTAGGAAAGAAGAATCTTCTTCAGGATCTCGCCCAGTGTGTCAACTAGGCCTAACCAGTCAAAATCAAGTGTTGGCCAAGGAAGACCCCCAACCCAGGGCCGAGTATTTGCTTTATCTAAAGAGGAGGCCAGAAAATCACCTGAACTCATCCAAGGTATAATAATATTATGTGGTTCTCTAGTAAATGCTATGTTTGATTCAGGTGCTACTCATTCCTTTATTTCTTATGAATGTGTGGGACGTTTGAACCTGATTCCTGAGACATTGACATATCATATGGTTGTGAATATCCCCACAGGAAATCGAGTTGTGACCTCAGATGCATGTTTGAATTATGTGATCCAGTATGAGAGTACATGCAGTGTTCTTGATTTGATATGCTTGCCGTTGCACGATATTGATGTAATTATTAGCATGAATTGGTTATCCGCCAATCGTGCTATGCTTGATTGTTCTAGTAAAATTGTATCTGTATGTGCTAATATGCCTGTGGATATGGATGTATCTTGCTCTGTGTTATCTATGGAAAATATGTACCTAAACTATACCTGTGCAGGGAGTAGTCTGGAAAGTGATGCTAAAGGGTTTATGATTTTCTTTGCTGCACAAGCTGAGTGTGATGATGATATAGGGAAAATACCTGTAGTTAGGGAGTATGCTAATGTGTTCCCTAAGGATTTTCATGGACTACCCCCTGATAGAGAAGTGGAATTTGCGATTAATCTAGTATCGGGTTCAACCCCAATTTCCAACACTCCATACAGAATGGCTCCAGCAGAATTAGTAGAACTCAAGAAACAGATAGAAGAGTTATTGGAAAAGGGATTCATTCGACCTAGTGTATCTCCATGGGGTGCACTAGTTTTGTTTATTAAGAAGAAGGATGGGAGTTTAAGGTTGTGTATTGACTACAAGCAACTAAACAAGGTGACAATAAAAAATAAATATCCTTTACCTAGAATAGATGATTTGTTAGACCAATTGGTGGGTGCTACTGTTTTCTCAAAAATTGATTTGAAATCTGGATACCACCAATTGAAAGTTAAAAATGAGGATGTACCGAAAACTGCATTTAGAACTAGATATGGTCATTATGAGTTTCTTGTTATGCCTTTTGGATTAACAAATGCACCAGCTATTTTTATGGATTACATGAACAGAATTTTTAGACCGTATCTAGATCAATTTATAGTTGTATTTATAGATGACATACTCATATATTCTAGGACACCGGCAGAACATGAAACTCATTTACATATAGTCTTGCAAACTTTGAGAGAAAAGAGACTATATACAAAGTTGAGTAAATGTGAATTTTGGTTTCCTGAAGTCAAATTTTTGGGGCACGTGGTATCTAAAGATGGAGTATCTGTTGATCCACATAAAGTAGAAGCGGTACTGAAATGGGAAAGGCCCAGAACAGTGACAGAAGTAAGGAGTTTTCTTGGCCTGGCAGGGTACTACAGGCGATTTATCCAAGGGTTCTCTCAGTTAGCCTTACCTTTGACCAGATTAACAAGAAAGGAACAACCGTTTGTATGGACAGACAGGTGTGAGCAAAGTTTTCAAGAGCTGAAAAATAGATTGACTTCTGCCCCAGTGTTGGTAATTCCTGATTCTAGTAAGCTGTTTACGATTTACAGTAATGCCTCTAGAAAAGGATTAGGATGTGTGTTGATGCAGGAAGGTAAAGTAGTTGCTTATGCATCCAAACAGTTGAGACCTCATGAAGAAAACTATCCTACACATGATTTAGAGTTAGCAACTGTTGTAATTGCATTAAAGATCTGGAGGCATTATTTGTATGGTACACAGTTTGAGGTGTTTACAGACCACAAAAGCCTCAAATATCTTTTTGATCAGAAAGAGTTGAATATGAGACAGAGAAGATGGCTGGAATTTCTTAAGGATTACGACTTTACTCTTAAATACCATCCAGGAAAAGCAAATGTGGTGGCGGATGCACTTAGTAGAAAGTCCATACACATGGCATTAATGATGATGGAAGAGTATAAATTGCTTGAAGGAATCAGAGATTTAAATCTCAATGTATCTGAAAAATATGGGGCATTGATGGTCAGTGAAGTCAAAATTGTTAGTAACTTGTAAGAAAGAATTAGGGAAGCTTTAGAAAAAGATGTTCTGGCTAAAAGGAGGATGGAACAATTAAGGCAAGAAGAAGCCAAGGATTTTAGCATGTCTGGAGATGGATTACTCAGATTAAAAAATAGAGTTTATATACCTGATGATGATGGTTTGAGGGATGAAATTATGGAAGAGGCACACAAAAGCAGGTATACCATTCATCCTGGGGTTATTAAGATGTATCAAGATTTAAAGAAAAATTTCTGGTGGCCGGGAATGAAATCTGATGTCACCCAATTTGTATTAAAGTGTTTGACATGTCAAAGAGTCAAAATAGAACATCAAAGACCAGCTGGATTATTACATCCTTTAGATATTCCTGAATGGAAGTGGGATAGTATAGCTATGGATTTTATTACAGGACTTCCAAGAACATCCTCTGGGAATGATAGCATCTGGATGATTGTAGATAGGCTTACAAAATCTGCTCATTTCTTGGGCATTAAGATTACGTATTCCTTGGATAAGTTAGCTAGGATCTATATTAATGAAATTGTTAGACTGTATGGTGTACCTAACAGTATTGTATCTGATAGAGATCCTAGATTCACTTCTAGATTCTGGAGAGCTTTGCAGGTAGCAATGGGCACAAAGCTAAGGTTTAGTACTGCATACCACCCATAAACAGATGGACAAACAGAAAGAACCATACAGACATTAGAAGATATGTTAAGATCTTGTGTGCTAGAAATGAAAGGGAATCGGGATTCATATTTGTCGTTAGCTGAATTTGCTTATAATAATAGTTTTCATTCTAGCATACAGATGGCGCCATATGAAGCCTTGTATGGTAGGAAGTGCAGATCTCCATTATGTTAGGTAGAATTGAATGAAAGAACTATCTTAGGACTAGAACTAGTGGACCAAACCACTCAACAGATAAAGCTTATCAAGGAAAGATTATTAGCAGCACAAAGTTGTCAAAAGAGTTATGCAGATAAAAGAAGGCGACCCCTAGAATTTGAGGTGGATGATCATGTCTTTCTTAGAGTAACTCCAGTTACGGATATAGGTAGATCACTCAGAATTAAGAAACTCCATCCCAGGTATGTTGGTCCATTTCAGATAACTGAGAGAGTAGGACCATTAGCGTATAGAATTGCCTTGCCTCCTGAATTGTCACAATTGCATGATGTGTTTCATATTTCTCAGTTGAAAAAGTATCATCCTGACCCCACACATGTCGTAAATTATGAAGGAGTGAAAATACATGAGAACTTCTCATTTACTTTAGAACCAGAAAGAATCTTGGATGTACAGGTGAAACAACTAAGGAATAAAAGCATTCCTTTAGTGAAAGTATTGTGGAGAAATATGACGGAGGAGGAGGCAACCTGGGAAACTGAGGAAGATATGAGAAATCGGTATCCACATCTCTTTACTTAAGGTATGTATCTCGAATTTTGAGGACAAAATTCTTTTAAGGGGGTAGAGTTGTAATATCCTGAATTTTTAATTCCTATCATTTGAATTTCTAAATTCTGAGGCCGTAGAAATGAAGAGCACGTTTGAATTAGCTTGGTGGGTGAATCTTAAGTTAAAAAGGAATTAAGTGTAAAGGTAAACTAAAATTCTGAAAGAAAAATGATAGTAGGAAAAGAATTAATTTCCATAAACAGTATAAATGATCAGAGGAGGTTAGAAAACCCTAAAAACGGGAGTTATCTAAGTTTGACAATGTAAGGAATTTTAAACAGACAGAAACCCTATGGACCAAATTGCAAAAGTGCAAAATCGAGTATGGTTTAAGTGTAAATAACCAAGAATTTGGGATCTAATATGAATAACCAAGAATTTGGGGTGTAATATATGATTTTATTTAGTGTGACCAATACACACATGACAAGTGTCATTTTTAGAGAAAAAAATGGCAAGAATAGCCTTACTAATTGGTGAAAAAGGACTAAAATACCCTTGGAAAATTTCAAGAATGACCAAAATACCCTAGAAGCTTCATGAAAACTCTTTCTTCTTCTCCATTTCACCTTGTAGCCGTAGAAAACCTCCATGAAAATAAGCTTGGACGTGCAAGAGAGAGAAGGAAGAGAAAGAAAATTTCTCTTAGCTTTTTCACTCAAAAATAGTGAGAATTAGGCTTAGGTGTAAAAGGGAAAGTTGCTATTCTCATCAAGCTCTATCTATTGGTGTGTTTAGATTGAGGAAAGCTCAAGTTTGATCAAGTTTGGTGAGCTCTAAGTGAGGATTTTCAAGTTGCACCAAGAGGTAAAAATGTTCTCCTCTAAAAGCTCTTTAATGTACTCTTTTTAGTTTCTTGAAATTTTGATGTTGGTGTGGTCAAAGGTGGTTGACCATGGAGTTTTGGATGAATTGAACATGTCTAATGGTGTTTTGGATGTTGTTATGTTGATCTATGGCTTTGGTTTGGTGTAAAAATAACAAGAAACCATGATGTACACACTAGGGTCTTAGAGGCATAATAGTGCATGTGTGGAATTGGCATGATTTGTTTGGATTTTGGCTAAATTGATGAAGTTTTGAATTATGAAAGTGTGTGTGTGTGAAACTTCCCTTTTGAGAAGCCATAACCATGAATATGGAAAAGAAGGAGGGAAGGAGATTTAGCCATTTAAACTGTGTTTTTGGAAGATCAGTAATGTACACGGGATAGAACACGGCTCATGTTGTACCCCGTGTTCTTCAAGGAAGGCTGATCATGTGTGTTACACGGGGTATGACACGGCCCGTGTTTACCCCCGTGTTCTTCTCTGAGCAGTCCAGTGAAGCCTCAAAGCAATCCAGTAAGAAACACGGCCCTTAACACGGGGTATGGAAACCCCGTGTTCTTTGTCAAGTGAACATTTTGGCTTTGATTCTTCAGGATTTGCACTAGTTTTTCCTTCGAATCCTTTTCTAATGCTCATATATGTCATTTCAAAGCCTGAAAATAAAATATAGAGCACCTAAGTATGCATTTGTGCATCTATCAATATGGAGGAAGTAAAGAATACATGAAGTTTAAGGAAAATGATGATGTTCTAATAAGAACTATGATGTGTATTTATGTAGACTAAGGAGTGACAAGTTGAAAAGGCAAGAGGCATTATAAAGAAGTTTTTAAGTGAGGGCAAAGGAAACATCACTATTGGAAGCTTTTAAAAGGTAGCTAGCTTTATCCTTAAGCTTTGTTTTCTATTTACATGATTTTAAGTATTTTATGCCATTTTATGGAATGTGTATGAAATTGCTGTGTGCGCATTCCGGGAAGACAGTAAAATACTGTGTTAGGCCTATGGCCCGAGTTTCCCGGGATGATAATGCAATTGCTGTGTGCGGTACCTATGTCCCGAGTACCTCAGGAAGACAGCGAAATGCTGTGTTAGGCCTTTGGCCCGAGTACCTCGGGAAGACAGTGAATTGCTGTATATAGGCCTAGGTACGATTATCTGTGATGGCCATCTAGATATTTATATATGTCCTTTAATGGGCTTGATGATTGCTGCGTGCAGTGCATATTTCTTACAATGGTATTGAATGAGATGACAAATGATTAATTATTTTTGAAATGTATGTTTTATTTACTTAAGGATCTGGAATGGCTTGATATATTTATGGTAATAGCTAGCTACTGGGAAACTTTATTTCTTATGTTTTTATCTTGTTACTAACCATTCCAGGTGATGCCTCCAAAGGCTCTCATGATAGAGGAGAATGATGTTTTGAAATTGTATTAAAAGTGTTTATATAGTTGGTGATGTAATATGTGATGGATGTACGATTTGTAAGTTGAACATTTTGTATAATTACATGACTCTTGCCTATGTTGTATGAAATACAGGAATTTAAGGTATTATGAGCTAGTTTAGAGTAGAAGGCAAATTAGTATGCAATAATTATCTATTTAATGAGGATTAAGGTGTTAATAAGTAAGGGAGTTCACACTAATCATTATATCTCCAAATGAAAGCCACTATATCTTCTGCTTATCATGATTGTGCAAAATATTGTCTATGTTATTTCCTCCTAATTCATGCTTCTTAGTGTGTTAAATATATTTAATTTTATGGAATTAGTCTTATTATGTGATTAGGTGATAGTTTCCTTATGTTTTGAAATTATTTAATTAATGTTGGATTTTTATACTATTTTAGGGTTTTTTTTATTATAACTTGAGTTTTAGAAGTTCAACTTGGATAA
Source organism: Sindora glabra (assembly GCA_020226215.1). Lineage (NCBI taxonomy): Eukaryota > Viridiplantae > Streptophyta > Magnoliopsida > Fabales > Fabaceae > Sindora > Sindora glabra. Next base: position 77,100,087 of record CM035227.1, read on the forward strand.
TCTTCACATTTTTAGAAAGCATAGAGGAAGTTTTAGAAATTTTATGTTTAAGCCAAAGCCTAATTCAGATATTTGCAAGGCAAAAATTATTATGAAGTTAATACTTTATTTCTATACAAGTTGAACCATTCATAATTTTTAAGGCTATATTTGGAGATCTAGAAATCCAATTGAAGTGAAACTACTACCTAAAAATTATTTAAGACCTAACCCAATAAATTTTAATTTTTTAATTTAATGAAACTACACTATTTTGGTGGCAAAACTAGAGTTGTAAGTTAAGTTGCAAATTGTTATTGTTGTAAACATTATTTGTAATTTAATTTATAAATTAGGTTATAAGCTTCTAAATTAGGTAAAGACTTATTCTTTGTAACTCTAAGAGTTCATATTTACTTAGTTCAATAGGTTTTCTAGCTTAGGAAATCAAATTTAAAAAAAGTTTTGCATCTCTAAAGGCAACAACACATATTCTAAAAAGTAACTCCTTTTCTATTTTTCTTTATATTTTACCATGGATGGCAAATTTTATATATCAGTTCAAGGGATTAAAACTTCAATTTAATTACTTCAATTTAATTTGATTTTGAGACATTTCTTTTAATTTCACTTTTGATTTAATTATTTTTTATTTTTCTCTTCTTATAAAAGATTGCTTTGATAGTTTGCTTTTATGATCAATTAGTAAATTTCCTATTGTACTCTATAATTAAACAATTAATTGCAATTAATTCTCACTTGTAGTTTAGATATGATTGGTTATAATTAGTATCAATTAGGCTTTATTGATTTGATACATGGGTAAATCTTTAGTTGTTTAGGAAAAATAAAGGATGAATTAGTAATTTTTAATATAAAGTTATTGATTTAATTTTAACCTTGTTCTTAATATTTAATGCTATTATTGATTAAATTTAACCATGTGTCTTGAATTGAAATTAGTAGGGGGAGGTTAATTTGGGCATTTGTTCTAGATTAGTCATCATTAGAAACTTTTCATGATTACTACTAGTATCAAGGTAATTTTTAGTTAAATAGTTAAATCAATTATGAATTTTATTAAGGGTTAATGAAAAATTTATATACTGGAATATAGTATTCCTTGGATTGTGCTCTCATATTCTATTAGTTATGATTTAATTTTTTTTAATTGTTACATTTAAAATTATTTTCTAAAATCCTCTTAGTTTTCTATTATTTTCATTGATTGCTAACTATTCTTTTGGGTTTGACCTAAACTTACCTTTGCTATTAGCTTAAGTAGGTTTAGAAATTAAGTTTGGTGTGTACAATATGCATCACAATTTTGGCATCTTTGCTAAGGAATAGAGTTAATTGGTGTTTATTTTTCTTTATTTTTAACTTTTTTTCTATTAAGTTTGTAGTGTTTTTTAAACTTCCTAGTAATGTTGATTGTAGAAATTCATTATGGAATTTTGGGACAAAACTCTCCAGTCTAAGATCTTTCAATGTTTTAAGCTAGGAAAGAGTTTTTAACTTTGAGCTCAGCATTTTTTTTGCTAAATTCCTTCATTTTAATGGTTTTTTTTTACTTTTTTAGCATTTTTTTAATTTTTATTGATTTTTGTCATTTTGTTTCTTTTCTATTTTTACTTATTTTTTATTTTTAATGCATAAACCATCTTTTTATGCTTCTATATTGAACATTGGTCTTGAAATTGAGTGGACCTTCTATAATTTAAGAAAATTACATAGGGTTGAATATGTGAATATAGTTATTAATTATAAAACTCTAAGAGACTTTGTTGCTCCTAATTTGAATTTGTAATCTCTATTGCATTGAATACCTTGATTTAAATGTTGATTTTGAGCTTAAATCTAGTTTCATTCATTTGTTACTTACTTTTCATGGTCTTGTGAGGGAAGATTTGCATAAATACCTTTAAGTAATTCCATGTAATCTGTTCCACCATTAAACTTTAAGGAATTATAGAAAAGCAAATTAAGTTGAGAGTTTTTTCTTTTTTGTTGGCAAATTTAGCAAAGGATTGGCTATACTACCTTTTTCTTATTCAATTAACACATGGCATTACATGTAAGGACTCTTACTAGAAAAATACTTCTTTACTTCTTGCATTACAAGCATAACAAAAGAAATTTGTGGAATCCAATAGTTTAATGGTGAGTATTTATATAAATATTAGGAAAGATTCAAGAGGCTATGTATATGCTACCCTCACTATCAAATTAAAGATCCACCCCTCATCTAGTTTTTTAATGAAGGTTTATTGCTAATAGATAGAACTATAATTGATATTTTAAGTGGTGGAGTTTTGGTCAATAAAACTTCAAAAGTTATAGGAAATCTTATTGTAAATATGGTAGTAGATTCTCAGTTGTTTGGTATTAGAAAGGATCTTGCACCTAAACCAATAAATGATATTGCCATATGTAGCGTAAAGCAATAACTAGTAGATTTATCCTTTCTTGTTAAGCATTTAGTTTTGAATCAAATGGAAATTGCAAAATTGTGTAGTATAATTTCTACTTTAGACCATCCTATTAATATGTGCCCTTACCTTTTAAGAGTATGAGTATTTCAAATTAGTAAATGTTATGGCAAGCATAAAAATTCTAGAAACTCAAGTATGCTAACTTACAATATTTATTAGCAAATTAGAGAGCTGATTTTTGAGTATAGAGCCCTTCACCACCTAACTAGTGGTTAATTTTAGAGAAAATGTTAATGCCATTGTACTTAGAAGTGGCAAAGAAATTAAGCCCATTCACCCCCTAACTAACGGAAACAAAAGGACAAGAGAACTAAGATACACCAAAGGAGCAAGACAAAAAAGTGGTCAAGGTAAAATCTACACCTAAGTCTTCCATTCATTTTCTACTCTTCCTCTTCCTTTTCCCTTTCTTAGTAGACTTGATCCTTTTAAGAGAAAAACTGATGAAAAAATGATTTTTGATACTTTTATAAAAGTAGAAATAAATATACCACCTATAGATTTGATTAAACAAATTCCTAGGTATGCAAACTTCCTTCAAGAATTATGCATTAAAAGGAGGAAATTAAGAAGTAATGAAAAGAAAATAAATGTAAAGGAGAATGTATTTATGACCATTTAAAGAAAATTACTAAGAAAATATAAACATTTAAGCCTATTCAACATCCCATGTATTATAAGCACAAGCAAAATTGAGTATGCAATGCTAGACTTAGGTGCTTCAATTAATGTTATGCCTTAATCTATTTTCCAATCTTTGAAATTAAGCCTTCTAAGACAAACTTATATGGTTATGCAATTAGTCAATCATTCTAATACTTACCTTATAGGTGAGATTAAGGACATTTTAATGCAAGTGAATGGACAAATCTTTCCTACTAATTTTTATATTTTGACAATGGAAAATGAAACTATAAAAAATCCATCTCTAATTATTCTAGGGATACCTTTCTTGAAAATTATAACAACTATGACTAATGTTTGGGATAAAACCCTATATATGGAATTTGATGGCCAAATAACATAATTTGATAGTTTTAAGGAAAAGAAGTACTTTTTTTATCATCATTCTATTTTTTAAATTGATATAATTAATTTCTTAATATAGAATGATTTTTAATTGAACAAGAATGATTTAAGAATAGCTTTTAGAGAAAGTATACTAAGTGGCAAAGATTTTGAATAGAATCTCTTGCAGGATAACTTAGAACTTGGTGTTTTAAAAGTAAATGAGGCAACAATTTATGAATTAAAATTAGATTAAAATAGCTTTAATGTCTAGTCAAAGATATTAAAGAAATGAGCTTCTTGGGAGGTAACCCAAATATTTTCAAATTTTCATTCTCTTACCTTTTTCTCATATTTTATTTATCCATTATGTTTCTTGTTGATAATATGCTTTATATTAAGGATAATGAAAAATTTAAGTGTGGGCAAAGGATCTGTAGGATTCCTTTTATGTTTTTCTTTTAAGCTTTCATTTTTTTTATGTTTTTAAGTTTTTAGTTAAAAAATTATGTTTTTCACTTATTTTTGGAGCCTTTTGATTTATTTTAATTTCTTTCCATTAATGAAAATTTTGCATTTTTTATGAGTCGGAAGAAATTCAGTTTGATGGTTTCATAGCATAATTGAATGAATTATTTTGCTTCTTGAAATTGATTAACATAGTGGTGGATTTTAAATTAATAGATTGAATTTAGTAACATGTCTTATCTTGTGAACTTTTAAGCCTTTTTTGAAATTTTATCCTTTTCTTTTTCCTTTCTTGTGTGTGTTGTTCATCTATGGTTTATTTTTTTAAAACTTGCTCTGATCCTTTTTAAGATTATATTTTCATATATATACACAAAAATAATAAAAGATTTTTTTTTTGAGTTAAAGCCAGATAATTATTCTTAAAATTTTATCTTCATTGAGTTTTCTTTAAGCTTAATTGCCTTTTATTAGTTGATTAACCCATGAACAACTTTTCCAATAAAAATAAATGTCTTTATCTAACCTTTGGAATTAGTAAATCATTTGAAAATTTTGAAGTATAGAGGTATACGTGTGTACTATAAAAAATTAACTTCAATTTCAAGGTTTGGTTAAAAAAAGAAGAAAGGAACAAAAATAAAATAAAAATAAGGAGGAAAAATATAGAAAAAAAGGAAAAAAGTGAAAAAGCAAAAAAGAAAGAATAAGACAAAAAAGAATTGAAAAAAAGAAGAAAAAGAAAGATGTTGATGAATATTTGAATTAAAAATTAGATTATTTTGTTGAGTTATAATTGTTCATAATTTGCTTATATTTTTACGCTTTAAGTGCTCTATTAATTTTTTTTATTTTTACCCTTTTCACATCTTGATTATTTTTCCTTCCTTTTATCCTTAGGCTCATTATAACCTTGAATAAATTCTTTTTAATTTTTATATGCATATAGTTTAAATAGTGAAGATTAAATGATAAGCAAACTTATGATAAGGCAATTTCTCAAAATGAATTTGAGTGAAACACTAGTATTAAACACTTGAGAAATAAAGAGTAAATTTTGTGAGAGTCTACCAATTTGATTTTTTCTTTTAAATGAAATTGTTATATTGATTAATTTTGAGTTTATCAAGATTATTTATCATGATATGTTATGATTCTTGATGACTTTGATTGCTTCTTGCTTGCAAATTTTGTAATTTTGATGTCTTTGAAAAGTAAGTCCTTTATTTTTAATTTTAAATAAAGTTGTGTTTGGCCGAGGTCATGTAAAGACAAAATGTAGGAGAATTTAATTTGTAAAACATTGTCTACATTATTTCCTCCTATTTTATATCTCTTAATGTGTTACATATATTTAATTTTATGAAATTGGTCTCATTATATAATTAAGTGATGGTTTCTAGTGTTTTAAATTATTCAACTAATGCTTGATTTTTGTACTATTTTAGATTTTCAACTATAACTTCAATTTTGAATGTCCAAATTAGGTAATCTTTACATCATTTGAAAGCTTAAAAGAAGTTCTAAAGCTTTCATGTTTTAATTGAAGCCCAAATCAAATGTTTGAAAGGTAAAAAAAAGTTATGAAGTTAATGTTTTATTTTTGTCCTAGCTAAACCAATCATAGTTTTAGGGCTATATCTGGAGCTCCAAAAGTTTAATTGAAGTGAAACTAGCACCAAAGTTAGCTAAGACCCACACAATAACTTTTAAGTTTTGAGTTTAGTGAAATTAGACCATCCTGGTGGTCAAACTTGAGCTGTAAACTAAGTTGTGAATTTTTATTACAGTGAACACTATTAATAATTGAATATGTAAACTAGGCTATAGGTTTCTAGATTATGTAAGGTCCTATTCTTTGTAACTTTAAGAAATATATTTACTTGGTCCATTAGCTTTTCTAGCTTAGAAAATTAGATTTAAAGAGTTTTATGCCTTCAAGTGTAAAAATATACATTCTAGACAATAACTCTTCTACTATTCTTTGTATTCCACTAAGGTGGCTAATTTTTTATATTAATTCAAGGGATTAGCACTCCAATTTGATTTAATTTTTCTCTTAATTTCACTTTTTATTTAATTATCTCTTATTTATCTCCTCTTCATATGAATGATTGTTTTGATAGTTTGTTAATTATTCTTAATTAGTTAATTATCTATTATAATCTATAGCTAAACAATATATTGTAATTAATTCTTATATGTAGATTAGTTATGATTAATTGTAGTTAGTAATAATTAGGCTTTACTAATTTGACAAGTGTGTAAAATATCATTTAACTAGAAAAAATAGAGGACGAATTGATAATTTTTACATATAAAGTTATGGATTTAGTTTTAACCTAATTCATGATGTTTCATACTATTACTGATAAGATTTAGGCATGTGTCTTCAATTGAAATTACTAGTAGGAGATTAATTGAGGCACGTATTCTAGATTAATCATTACCTAGAACTTTTCATGATTATTACCATCATCGGGATAATTTTCGGTTGAATAGTTAAATTAATTATGAATTTTTTTGGGGCTAATGATAATTCTATGTATTGTAGTATGATATTTCTTGGATTCAATTTTCATATTCTATTAGTTATAATTTAATTTTTCTTTTAATTGTTCCATTTAAAATTACTTTATAAAATCTTATCTATTTTCTATTATTTTCACTAATTGTTGGTCATTCCCTTGAGTTTAACCTAGACTTACCTTTGTTAATAGCTTGAGTAGGTTTAGTAATTAATTTTAATATGTATGATGCATATCATTATGTCTTGCCTAGGTCTATTGGATGGACTGTCCCTCATGTAATAAAGAACTTGTTACATAAGGCAACTACCATAATGTTCCAAGTAAGAGTGGACTTTAGTTACAACTTAGTATACCAAGAATAAGCTTAACTAGACCAATATGTAGAGAACTCTCTCAAATGTAAGTTGTGATCAATGCTTAAAATGCTTAGATTATTAATGAGCTGATGGATATTGTAATACCCTAATGATAAACAATTAATTAAGAAAATTTGAATAGGAAAATACCTTAATAGAAGTCTAGTAATAAAATCAGATAAAATTTAGCTAAATTGTAGAGATAAATTTTAGGTATATTTATCAAGAATTTTTATCAAACTTATACTAGGCATTAGTATGGGTTAAAATGCCATAAAAAGTTCAATATTGGGCTTAGGAAACTTTTATAAAAATTTAATAGAAAATTAGGATTTTCGATAATCGAAAATTTACCAAATTAACCTAAAAACCTAGAAATTGAGCTTGAATTTGAAATAAATCATCCTAAATTATTTGAGCTGATTTAATTTAGTATTTTTGGGCCTAAATATGACCTTTGAACTAGAAAAATTTAAGCCCACAAAATCAAAGCCCAAGTGTATAGAAAATTCTAGGTAATTTGGTAATCACATGCAAAACCAAGGGCATTTATTAGTGATTTTTTAAAAGTAATTTATTTGGCTCATTTTAATTGGAGTTAGGGCAAAAATATGCTAATTTTGAGCAGCAAAAACGTGATCCCATCTATTGCCCATCATGAAGGAGAATCCTACCACTTTATAACAAGGAAACTTACATTGGAAGCTTAGGGTTTTAGTGCTTTAGATATATAGGGTTTTAGAGTAAATTTTTGCACATTTTCCCCACCTACAAACCTACAAAAAAACGTGCAGTCTCTAGCATCCTTTACAAGGATTTTCAATTTCCTCACACAACTTAAGGGGTTTTCAAACTTGGCTCTTCAATTCTAGTAAGGTAACTTAGGGTTTTCTTAATCTTTCTTCATGTTTTCATGGCTAATTCTTCTCCTAAACTTCTAAAATTTGATTTATTTCATTAGATTTATTCTTCTACTTTTCAAAGAGGTTTTTACAAGTTTAGGAATTCAAGAAGTGGAGGTGAGTGATAATTACCCCTATTCTATTGAGTTTTCTTAAAATAGATGAAAAAATTTGATGAAATTGTTATTATAAATGTAATATGTGTGATGATGCTGAATGGTAGGACTATGGAGCTGTATATATGTTATTATAGTCATATTATGTTAGTAATATAATATTGAAATGATTTAGAGATGGTTTGTAAAATTTTTCTTCAAGAAATGAGCATGAAAGATTGCTAGGATTAAAGCAGTGCTGGGAAGATTCCATGGTATGTTTCTATCTCCTTTTGGAATCATGGTTAGAATTGTTTTTTAGTTTAAATTTTGAAATTTTAAAGTTATATTTAGTGTCAAAATGATTATAGATGAAATTAGGAATTTTTAGATGCATGAAAAGTCAAGTTATAGGTGAGATACTTAAATCCGCCCAGTTTTAGACCCCTGTGTGGTTACTCTCAGTTTTCCAATTATTTAACTCATTAAATGATTGATAAAAATTATAAAATTTTGTATGATTTCTATTTAGGGTGTTATTAAGCTTGTTTCAAAATTTGGTAGCAATTGAAGTTGATTTGGTTACCCAAATGGCTGATTAGTTTTTACAACTTCAGTGTTGTCCGAATTTGTCAGCCTTAGATCCGTGCTCTTGGTGCATAGGTGAATCCATGAAATTAATTGTACAACATCTAATTGATCCTTATTTGACATATTAATAATGTCCTAGAAAAGTTTGGAAGTAATTGACTTCCATTTGGTTGATGAAAAGTGGCTTGAATTGTAAATATGCACATACTACTATATTTCTGAAACTCCCATTTAGGTTCTGTGTGAATAGTACTCATAGGAGTTAATGTTGCAAAATAATTGATGTTTCATGTCTTATATGATGTTGGAATTGTTGGAATGAATCCTAGTAAAATTTTAAGTTAATTTGAAAGTCCCTAAGGGTACTAAATCATGATATATACACAAGTAATTAGGGTTGTAATTGTAGAGATATTAGAATGAATTTAATTGTATAGAATAAACGATGATATTGTTGTTAGTTATTTATATGATTTATGTATTGTTATTTATGTGAATGAAAAAGTTGTATATATTACCTTGGAATACCATAATATATGGTTAAAGAAATTGAATACATAAGAATTGAAAATTTGTTAGAAAGTTAGTAATAATTTATTTTTGAATATATTGTTAAGAATTGATAGAATATGAATAGGTATAGAAATGACTAAGTTTTATGGCAAAGTTAGTATTTTGACCATACTCAATGAATTTGAAATGAATAATTAATGTTATAATCGACATCTTAACATTACTCACTCTGTACATACACTATAAGAGGGGGAGATTTACATCCTTCACAAAGAAGGAGAGGAGTGATAAGGATTGGAGGCTTACTGCTTAGGGTAGCGAGGAATAAGGCTGAACTGAAGATATAAAGAGAAACTTATGTACTAACTATTGCCATTTATTAGAAAGATCTTCATATCTATGATACAAGAAGATTATATTAGTTATAGTAAAGTTAAATCAAATATATACTTATTTCATATTTACATTTTACACTTTTTATTGTTATGTATTTGATTCATTAAGATGAGAACTCCCTAAAAAAGGAAAGGTATGGTCACTCACTAAGTATATTAATACTCACATATTCTATTGTTAATCTTTTATTTACAAATTCTAAGAATGATTTGCCCCAGCATAATTGATATCTACATTAAAGCCCTTTACATGCCTCCATATTCCTTACTTACATAGTTAGGCTACAAGATAGTTCAAATTAGGAGTCTGTTTGTTTTACTTCAATATATATACATTAACTTTGCGTCTTTGTAAAATTTCATAATTTTAGTACAACTCTTTTTACATATGTAAATTATATTTTAATTTTCAAAGTGCATGTACAGTAAATTTTATTTTCCATAAATATCTATTAATATTAGTAGTAAAGTTAAGCAGTAAGTGTCAGAAGTTTTTTAGAGGCTTGTAAAGACATTTTTGCTAGCAGAATTATACTAGTTAAATGTCTTTACGCTAGTCATGATGCCAAAAATTAGGTCGTGACAGATACATTCTTTAGCATTCCTTTTCCTATTGAACTTTTTAAAAGGAGGAGATTAATATCCTTAAGGATTAGGACGTATAAAAATGCTATGTGGAAAAGGTGGATGGAAATCTATGTTGACTAGTACTCTTCACATTGTTTCTTCAAAAAAACACTAACAATACTCTTTTGTGAATGCAACTAGAGCAATTTGCTTAACATTTTGTCTAGCATTTTGATGAGTTACATCTTGAAGAGGAGGGTTTGGAAGTTTTATGTTTCCAATATAGGGCTGCTCTTATTATATGATGTGTTGAGCTTCGAGAACTTCTACCTCAAGATGCAAAAGTAATATATGTTAGGTTCTAGTCCAATCAATCATGTCAAACATGGGAGGAATGTCTTCTTAAGGAGATTTGCCTACATATTATTCTATTTTGAAGATAGCTTGATGTATTTTCCATTACTCCTTGAGGAAGTGCTCTAGTAGTGATATGAGCACCATTGTCACAGAATTAATATTTCTGGCTTGCTAATTTGTGGAGCTACTCAACTATGATGTTGCATTCCTAAACCAAAAACAAGTTAAAGTAATGAACCCATTATTAAGACTAGAAGTTCCAATCATAACCAAAGTTTGAAATAATTGTTGCAACTGGAGATAGGCACCATTAGTTCTAGTAGTTTGAATTTGCTACTTACTCATTTTATTTGGATTGTATCAAATGTGCATGCAATAAAGGAATTGGTTTAGGTTAGGTGGGCTTGTGAGTATATAAATATTGGTGGCATGTGTGCTTACAGATTCAAGATTTCCATTTTAATTTTGACTAATCACTTTTTGGTTAGACACTATCACCATATACACCTCCCTAATGGGATTACCAAAAATGTTCGGGGGGTATTATAGGTTTTGAGATTAAGAGGTGTAATTACAATAATGGAGAATAGCAAAGTGGTTGTAAAGGTAGATATAAAACAAGGACTTTGTAATTAGACTTTAAGAATAAGGTGGGAAAAAACCTTTTTTCACATACTTAATGGATCTTCTAGGCTTTTTTAAGTTTTTAAAGGTAAAGGCTAATGGACTTAGAAGTTTTAAGATTTTTTTTTATATTTCATCTTTTTTTTATTTCTTCTATGTTTTTAGTTTACTATTGGATCTCTTTTGTTGTGCTCTAGTTTCTTAATGTGTATTTTTAGGGTTTATAAGGGGTATTTATAGGATGGAAAATGGTTGACCTAGATATAGGTTGTAAAAATAATGACTTTATACAAAATATCAAGTTAGTAAAGAATATGGAGGATTAAAGGTACAATGAGATTTAGAGTAGTGGGTGTTTCTACAATGTAGTAGTAGTAGTGGTAGTGATAGTAGTAATAGTGGCAATGATGGTGATGGTAGTGGTACCCCTATAAAATTGGTAAAGATATTATATTTAGATTAGGTTTTTGTCAATATGGAGGCACTTTTCATTCATCATAATACAAAAGGCACACAATTAAAGACGATCAGGCGTGACATGCCTGCCTTTCTTATAGACTGCAAGAGGCATTTATTCTAATATTTCTAAACCATATAATCCAAGTATTTCTAAAAGGAGGATAAGAAAGAGTTACTTCATTTGCACGACCAAAATAATCTTTGCCCTTAGATTAGATGACCGCTAGTAGGCTTTTAGCCATTATGAAACCATATTTGTTTACATCTTTGCGATAGAAGTGGTGCTAAAGGTAAAGTAGACAATCCATTTTTTTTAGCAAATTGTGGCAAATAAATAGCTTTTTTTCAAGCTTGTAGCATGAATGAGGAAGGAAGAAGTAACTACAAATTCCCTCACATGTCCGATAGTATTTAAGGTTTATTTTATAAGCATTTTTTGATGTGGTCTTTTGACTGTATACTAAAACCTCATATAGAAGGTCTTTTTATTTTTAAGAGATGTTTCATAAGCCTTTTTTAAGGTGGGGTTTTTTAACCTTATTTGAGATTCTTTAGAGGTGGAGATCTCTTGATCCTTTCTTTAAGCTTCTTTTGAGATGGAAGTCTTTTAACCTTTTTGAGTTTTGTTAGAGGTAGAAATTATTTGACTTTTTTTTTAAGGCTGCCTCTTTTGAGACGGAGGTCTTTTAACCTTTTCTGAGCTTCTTTAGAGGCAAAGATCTTTTGATCCCTTCTTTAAGACTCTTTTGTGATATTCTTTCTATAAGGATTTAAGACTTTTTTAATGACTTAATTGGCTTATCGAAAGTATGTATTTCATAGTCCTTTTTTGAGTGGGGCTTTTATAGAGACTTGGGCTCCTTTTGGTGACCCAATTGATTTCTTGGAATTTTGTATTTTTCTAATAATTTCTTGATATTTGGCCTCGTGACCTTAGGTATTAATAACACATCATTTATAATTATTTGTGTCCTTCTTGATCAAATTATATTAGCTCTTCTAAAACCTTCAATCAATTTGGTATTACTACATATTATATTAACATAATTTTCGTTAATCTTTAAATGAGGAAATATTTTTTATTCTTAAAAATAGTCTTTGTTGTTACACTATCCATGATATACAAATCCTAAATATTGGCTTTTGATCCAAAAAATCATAGAGTGCCTATATTTTTCTCATTAAAGTAAAATAAAGAAAATTCTAAGAGAAATTGCAAAATAACAAAAAAAAAAAAAAACCTTACATATAAAATTTTGCAACATAACAAAAGTAAATGTTACATATGAAAATTTAAGTTAAAACAATTGGACAAAAGAGAAATATAACTTCAAAAAGCTCAAAAATGAATCCTCTTAATTTTAGACATTTTCATCATTAATTGAATGATCAATTCTTCCTTCAAGGTATTCAAAGAAATATGCCATATCTAAATGCATTTGAACATAGTTAAAAGTATCATTATCATGAATAAAAATTTCCTACACATTTTTCTTTTTTCATTCTTTGAGTAAAGCTTAATAAAGTTCAACAAGATATCTAAACATATGATAGGTACGTGACAAATATCCTTTCATGCTACATTGATAACAATTATTTTCAAAAACTTTTGAATTCTATTATATTGTCTTTCTTCTTCATTGTTCTCCCACTTTTTGTGATGAGAAGTAATTTTATGATTATTCATACTATTCTTTTAACCACCATAATTACAAAAACTTATTTATCCTTTTTGACATTCATGATTATAACAATGACTTTTTCCACATTTAAACTTTTTAGTTGTTAATACATTCACCTTAGAGAATGTAGTAAAACCAATTGGATGAGTTTCTTGATTTTCATAAAAAACTTGTCATTCTATTGAGTTACAAAAAAAAAGGCATAAATGAATCAAAGCATATTAAAAACTTGTTATTTTATTCAACTACTAAAAGGTGTGAAATCATTCACTTCAAGAGTATTTAGACATAAAATAATATATTATAATTTCCTTTTCTTAGAGATTAATAAGATGGAGTATAAAAAATTATGAAATATGAAAATCAAAGAATATTGAAGAATAAGTGATAGAAAAACTTAACTTAAAATTTCTCCCTTTCAATTCTAGTATTAATTTATGACTAAATCATCAAAGAGCCTTTAGGTTAAGAAACTTATATATCCACAATTCATATGTTTAATTATTTGTGAAAATAATACTTCATAATGAAATAAATTAATCAAATTTTAATTAGTTAATAGTTATACTAACTAGATAGTTTTCATAATTTTTTTAAATCCATATTAATAATTAAGAAAAGTATTATAACATAAATAATAGAAAACTATTGTATATATTAACTACATATGAAACAAAACTCTAGGAGAGTAAGATACCAGAAAGTAAAGATCAAAGTAATAAATAATATACTAAAGCAAATGGTGCAATATAACATATAAAAACATATCTCGGAGCAAATGAATTTAAGATAAAAACCTGAACCCAAAAATTTGAAAATGCTAGTGGAAATAGTAACTTTAAAATTTTACTTCAATTGGACAAAGTTTCATACTAATAATATGTTATAAAGAGAAATACAAGAATAAAAGATGAGGACAAATAATTATTACAAAGAGCAAGAGAAAATCTCTTATTCATTCACGAAGCAAAAATGTATTACAAATCCTCTCAATTTTCTCCATTCCTTTTTCCTTTTATAGGTAAAAAAGTTTGCTATTTTTGAGCCCAAAATGAAGCAAACAAAACCTTAACAATTAAGCAAATCTTCAACTTAAGGTGATCACCTTCCTTTACTTGAAGTATTAATGATGTCATTTCTAATTGACATCCATCTTATATAATATTATAGTTGTAACAAAAATGTTTGATACTTTTTCATTTTAGAAATGTACTATTCACTTTTTTTTAATAAGATTTATGGAACCATAAATAGAAATGATAAAATGTCTCGAATTTATAATGCTTTATAGGAATTGTTCCAATGGAGTTTGGGGATGGGATGATATTTTGCCTCACAAGATAAGGTATGAGATAAGTTTTCATTTTAAACAAAATAATAAGGATGGGGCCATAATATTGTTTTACTTCATGGAGCTTCACTATTATAAAATTATTATGTTTTTACATTATACAATAATACACACACACACACACACACACACACACACACACACACAGACACACACACACACACACACACACACAGATAATTTTTTTAGTCATTTTAATAATTTACTTGTTTAAAAAACTAAAAATACAACAAGGTTTCGCTTAAAAAAATGAAGGTAAAAAGTAATAATGTTTTGTTGGTTATATATCAATTTTTTTTTTAAGTTTCAAAATTTTTAAATCAAATAAATATGACTTTAAATTTATATTATAATATTTTATTAATTATGTATGATTTGTGATATTTAAATTTAGATTTTCCTTCTTTATTCATTATTTACTAATATTTGATATTACTTCATAATTACGTATAAATTTGTAATATTTAATTTTTTTTAATTTTCTTTTTTCATCATTCCTTGTAAATTGCCACAAAGCTATGTTGTCTCGTAAAGTATGAAGATAAGATAAATCTTTATCTTTAATCATAAAATGTGAGGTAAAAGTAGACTTGTTAAATGAGGTGACTCATATGGATACAAACTAGATTGTGACAAATTAATTTATATTTTTTGTGTCCAAAATGGATCTAATTTTTTATAAGTGTAAATTAGTTAAAACTTATAAGGGAAGCGAATCAATTTGTGAGCTTTGACTATGAATTTACAAATTGAGCGAATACGAATCAGTTTGCATCGATTCGATTTATATTATCTAAATTCAAAATAAATATAATTTTTAACGATTCTACCAATTCTAATCAATTTAACACCTTTAAATAAGAGAGAGTTGATGTACTTTTACCCAGCTACATCCCTACCTTACCTTAACCGTAAATACTATTGTCTGCGAAGAAGAGTGACCATGGAGCTTACTTAAAGCACTGGATTAGGTAGGATTCATGGGACAAGAGTATCAAATACTTTTGTTCATTTGGAGGCTTATGGTGACAGTGGATCACCTTTTACAAGAATAAGTGCACAGGGGACCGAACCCAGACTGATCCAGTGGAACAGCGCAAAGACCCCACGCCCCGCCCTGGCATTGCCACTTTTCGTAGATCTCTTGGGCCTTTTAACAATATCATCTTTCGGGACCACTCGGACACTTGCCGACTTCCACACTCGTCGGTCCCCTACCCAGCTAGCTACCATAACATTCCCCATTGAACAATTTTTTAATATTTTATGCCCTATTTGGGATGTTAATAAAAAAAATAATTAATTATGCAAGAATTCGTTAAACGTAAACATATTTTTCATCATTATTTATTATTGATTTTAAATTGTTTTGTTTGAATTTTTTGCTAAAAAAATCATATTTTAATATTAATTGAGAAAAAGTTGACATTTATGCATTAAGAATCCAATAAAAAAATGAATTACACTTTATTTTTTTTATATCCATTAGGTTATTGACATATAATTTATTATAAAAAAAATTTAAATTTCATTCAAACAAATTAAGTGAAGCCCATAATAGTTTTAAGATATTTTATTGCTATATCAAACATATACTAAAGATTCTACATATAACGTGTATTTTTCCTTTTTTTTACTCAAATATGATTAAATAAATTTATTTATCTATTTTACAATTTAATCTTTTAGAAATTAGAAAAAAATATTTTTGGGGCCAATAACATTGAGAAATAAATAACAAAACTGATATATAATCTTATTTCATTTAATAGAATATATATTTATATATGAAAATATCCGGAACATAGCGTTTTTTTACATCCAATATGCAAATAATGGATATAACAAATGTAATTGGTTTGGTGGTATTAATAATTGAATCATTACTTTATCTTAAAAATAAGGGTGAGATGAAAGTAAACGTGAATTCATGACTACAGAAGGAAAACATCAACAATATTTGAAATTGTAATATTTTGGTAGAATTGCGACAATAGGTGATCATCGAAAAGCAGAAGATATTTGAAATTGTTAGGTTTTAATAAAAATATGATCATGTACTAATCCATCAAATAATAATTAAAATTAAATCTAATATTCATCTGCCTGAAAGAAGTATTGTGATAATAACGGTCAAAGAGAATAACCAGTGATGACTTCTTTTTATTCTTCTTTAATTAATATAATAAATGATAATATGTTAGATATTTTATTAAAATAAAAATAAAATATTTAATATAACTTCATTATTAATTATATTGTTAAAAATAAAAATAAAATATTTAATTTAGTTAATTATAAATATATAATTAATACTTAATAATATCGTTACCATTTTCCGCAATGTTTTCCTTGAAAAGGATAGCTATAATAGTTAAAAAAAAAAAAAATTTACCTAAAATCTAGGCTGCCCCTTCACTCCAACCTTTTTCTCTTTCTTCCCCAAAAAATCAATTCATTTATTTATCTCAAAGGCCTCCATTACCTGAAAGTCTTCTCCAAGTTTCAAAATGACCACCATCTCTGAAATAAGCAACTATGAGTCCTACCCTCCTCCTTTTCGCCCCCAAAACTTCCAAGGCCTTGATGTATCCGAAGACCCGATTCAAGATCCAGATGACGACCCGGTACCATCCATAGATCTTCAATGCTTAAGTCATGACAAGCTTGAAGAAGCTTGCAGGGATTGGGGACTGTTCCGTTTGGTTAACCACGGAATTCCATTAAACCTTTCACGCCAACTTCAAGAAGTTGCCAAACAGCTCTTTTCTATGTCCTTCGAATCCAAACAGACCGCATCAGCTAGTCCTGTCACTTACTTTTGGGGCACCCCTGCCCTTAGTCCGTCCGGGGCTGCCCTAGAAAGAGGCACACAGAATATAAATTGGGTTGAAGGTTTCAATGTTCCTTTGGGTCAACTCACTCCGTTTCAGCCTCAACTTCCCATGCTTGATTCTTTCAGGTAAACACAAAAGCCCTGTTCCTTCAACTTTTTCCAAACGCTTCTATGTGATTAGTGAGAATGACTGTACGTGCACTTAGCCAGAGTTTTTAATTTTGGTGACGTATTCTTTAAAAAATTTATTATCTTTTAAATTAGTAATATTAATTTTTTAAAAAACTGAACAGACCGTAATTATTAATTTTTATAAAAGGATGTTGAGATTAGCCATCTCATAAATAAATTATGAAAAAGTTATTTAAAATAAACATATATGGCATTGTAAAATTTGAATTTAATAATACACTTTAACGTGCGATTAATTAATAATTTATTTTTCATTACTTTACACATGGTTTTGTCTCTACCGTTGTAGGACAAGTTTGTGCTAATTAGTTTCTGGTGGAGGTATTTGCGGGTGTGCATTGTCCTATTGTGAGCTTTTTGAAACTGTAACCCTCATGGGACGGGCAATAATGGTACTGCATGAGAATTTTAAACCAATAGGATTTCCCGAATATCAAGACGAGGTTTTTTTCTTTGGCTATCAAGAGAAGGACTTGTGACCTAGCCATCCCCAATTATTAGAGGGTATATTTTGACGAGGGACACTATTATGAAAATTTTCATTTATTAAAAAGATTAAATATTTATACTGTTAAATTATTTTTATAGGATGAAACTTCTCGTAATATTTTCCTTTTGCAATTTTTTTTTCTTGATAGAGAATATAAATGTTTTATATTTTTTTGTTAAAGTTATAATTTTACACTAACAATAATCACATCTTATACCTAACGCAGATTGAAAATTAAAAAGTTATATAATACTTTTTTTCTTTTCATGTTACTTTCATTTACTGTATGAAAGTGTGTCTTCACTAATGTGTCTGGGTCCACAAATTTAGTTGCATTAAAGTATTCAAAATTTAATTTCTTTTAATTGTGAGCTTATACTTATACAAATTGAAAATTTGACGCTTGGTTGCAAATCAGAATGGTTTGTAAATTTTATAAGATCTAGGTTATGGTGCATCAACTTACAGTATACCAATAATTTTAAATTATTAAATTTTATTTAATTTGCGTAATATTATATAAATTAGTAAATCTGGATCACTAAATTTAATGGTGCAACATAAAAATGATATACCGAAGCTTGATCCATTTTATGATTAAAGTTTATGAATTCACAGTTTATATATGAATTAAATCGAATCAAATTTCTTAAAATTTGATTTATTTGTTACCTGGTTGATATGAATTAGAGTCTACCTGATTAGGTTGATTTGTCTCATTCCCTCCAACCCAAATCTTTGTTGTAATGCTAGATGCATTGATCCGATATTTTTATAAAATATTCTCTTAGTCTTTTTTTATAACCAACTTAAATTGTAACTTTTTTTACATGTTTGTTACAGATGTAATTTACATAAAAGTATAATTTTGGATAACATATAAAATTATATGTATCAACTTGTTTTGAATATAAATCATAATTTTACCTGTATCAGATTTTACATTTGTAAAGCTTCGTTGATGTGGGAAGCCGCCATTAAGAAAGGAGAAGGAAAAAAAAAAAATCTGAAATGGAGGGTTTACTGGATCTAATCGGTCATACTTGATTATTAAATATTTGTCTCCTTCCAAGATTACCATTTTTTAAAAAATTTTACGTGTCATGTTTTATATGATAAATGTAATTGCCAATTTTGTACGGCAAGCATATTGTTTTGAACAAATATTTTTAGACCTTTTCTTCACCATACTCATGAATATTGTATATATTTAATACTAAATTCTTTATTCCTTTTACTATTACTAAAATAAAATTTTACTGAGTAATGTATAAATTCTGGGACAATGTGCACTCATTTTTATTATTCACATTTTCTAATATTTATAATTTCTTATATTTATAATTGAGTCCTATTATAGAATGCAACGCTTTATTAAAAAAATGTAAAATACTTACATTTAAAAATAAATATATGTACAAAAAATTAAAATATACTATCTTATAATATATTAATAATTCTAAATCATTGGATTTCATGTAAATTACTGAACCATTGAATAAAGTGGGGCATGGCATCAGTGGGACATTTTAGACCTCGCTGTATGGAACCCTCGTGTCTCATTCTTTCACTTTCAATGGAAGTGGAAAATGAAACAGCCAATGGAAAGAACAAAAGGGAGTGTGCCAAAATTCCTATTCCATTGCGTCATTACTAACCACTAGGAAATCAATAATCCCTAAAACCACTATCAAAAACTATTAGTGTATATGGTTATAGTTTTCAATTTTTTTTTATTTAAGTTTTTAGAGTTTTCCTTATTTAGTTTGAGTTCAAATTATGCATTAATTTCTCTCATTCTTGTATAAAATCAATGTTGTCACTTACACACATATACTATGTGTGTGGAGCTATTTTTTTTTAAGGAAACATTATAGTGACGAAGGAATATAACTTTACTAAATTAAAATATTATTTTTATGGGTAGTGATTTAACTCATACTCAATAGATACTTTCATAACTAACCACTAGAAAATCAATAATCCCTAAAACCATTATAAAAAACTATTAGTGTATATGGTTATAGCTTTCAATTTTCTTTTTATCTAAGTTTTTAGAGTTTTCCTTTTTTTAGTTTGAGTTCAAATTATGCATTAATTTCTCGCATTCTTGTATAAAATCAATGTTGTCACTTACACACATGTATATGCTTGTGGAGCTATTTTTTTTTAAGTACACATTATAGTAACAAAGGAATATAACTTTACTAAATTAAAATATTATTTTTAGGGGCAATGATTTAACTCATACTTTCAATTTTTATCTATTTGAATATAAGCATGGGAGCCTTGAAAATGGATATGGATATGGATAAAGATATTTTTATAAAAATTTTATTGGGTGTGGATACAGGAACTATACTACCTAACCTTCCTAATATCCATATTATATATTATATAATTATATTATATATATAATAAAATGAAAAACAAAAACTATGTATATAATGTATTAATTTAAATATAAAAAGCTTTTAAGTATAAACTTTAACAAAAGAACTTAAATTATTCGTTATTGTATTAGTATTATTAGAATTTTCAAGTAATTATTATTTTATTAAAAATAATAAGATATAGATTAATATCATAAATATAATAAGATATAGATAAATTATAATTAAATAAATAAGATAAAAATAATTAGCCATTTTAATTTTTATTAAAAATTATAATATATTATAAATAAATATATTTTATTTAAATAAAATAAAAAATGGAGATAGATATGAGGATTCAGATATTTAACAAGGACAGTGATAAGTATTAGAAACTCTACTCATTCAAATATAGGGATAGGGAAATACAAAATATTTTGAAGTGAGGATGGTTATGAAGATTTTAATTCTCTATTCATACTTTTTGTATGATCGCACCCAATTATTTTTTATGACACTCTATGCATTTAATATTAAAAAAATAAAATATTCTCTATTGTTTTATTTTTTTATATAATTATAAACACAAATAAATAATATTATTCTTAATTTTTTTCTCAAAAACAATCGGAGCCTTTATACATTTTGTTTTTCCTAGATCTGCTGGTGCATAGATTAAACATACATGGTTGTGTCACATATCAATTGTCCTCTTTACTCATGTTTCCCCGGCAAAGAAAACGGATGTCAACTGCACTACTCTTTATTTTTTGTAATTCGAGTGCAATGCATTTATCAATCATCACTTTGTGTTTCCTGGTATGATTGGCTACATAAAAGTGGACTGGGATCACTTGAAGTGAAGTTCTATACAATATCTAGCTTTACAACTAACAAATGATTCTTCTATTTTGTTTCTTGTCTTTAGTGAAATATACATGAAATGGTGGTACTATATATTGTGAAAATTCAATTCTTCATAAACAACATATGTTTTTCAATAAATTGTTATTCAAGTATTTCTAGGTTAAAAGGAAAAAATGCAAAATATTCCATTTAATTTTTGGATGGCTGAATTTTATCTCAATTTACTTTAAAAACTTGAAAAATCATTTCTTTAAACTTTACAAAACTCGAAAGTAATATTCATTATTAACTTAATTATCCACTTTATCAAATTGCTTGTTTTTTATAAACTTTTTAAACAAAAATCATAATATTATACTATATTAATTTATTTTGTCAATTTTCACATATAATATTTGAAAATTATTTTTTATTGTTTAATTAAAATTCTATATATAATTTAATTCCTATTAATTATATAATATAGAAATTATTATAAAAAATAATGAATTTAAAAAGATCATAAAAAATGTAAATTGATAAAATAGTAAATTAAGTTGACATGAATATTAATTTTAAATTTCATATTAATTGAAGAGAGTGGTTTTCTAATTTTCAAAATAGTAAGGCATAAAATTAGAATATTCTAAAATTGAAGGAGACATTTTTTTTTTACTTTTTCCAAGATTAAATAAAAAAATTATATTTAACACGAGTAAAAGTGAATTGAATATGAATAGGAGAAAATGTTTCTGTTATTGATTGCACCATTTTTATGTGAATTGGTATCGTGGAGGCATAAGGCCCATAAGATTTAGATTATCTTAATTTTTTAAATTTTTTGAGAAAATTGAGTGTAAATTTAAGTCAAACATAGATATATAAAGTTTTTAATGTTGAAGTAATAAGTTTTTCAAAAAAGAGAAAAGAAGAGTGTGAATCTCAAAATAAAAGATAAGTTTGTATTTTACTTCTTTCAATTGAGCCCATCGATCAACTTTTTTTTTTCTTCAAACAAGATCAACGGCATAGGATCCAATCCCATTTCCTGATGTTTTTTATGCACATTCACATTTACATTTAATTAATAGTAATAATAACTTGATATAAGTGGGGGGAAAAGGCAAACCTGTGAAAATATTCTTTTTTCCACAAAAATCAATGGTAGTTCTTCAATTTGGATGCAGTGCATAAAAATGTTACACTACATCGTAGTGACATTTGTTATCGTATCCGCAACTTTCTCCATTTATTGTGGTATGATGTGACATATATAAATCATAATTGTCCATTGCCGCATCTCCATTGTTGCAGTGACATTTGTTATTGTATTTATAATTTTATTTTGTTTATTGTTATGTGATTTTATATTCAGAATGTTATTTATACATTAAATGATGATTACCATTTATTTATTAAAAAAGGGAGTATTTTTATTATTAGTAAAATAATTCCAAATCAATTTAACATATCTAATAATTCACGTTTTCATATTGATTGATAATATAAAATGTGTTCTGTTCATAATTTATTTCACTTTTTAATCTATTTGTGCTTTGTTCTTGAATTTGCAAATAGACTTCTTCTCGTAGAATATGGAAACCATTTATCCAGAATTGCTACAACTTTGTTCAAAGCTATAGCAAAGAATTTGAATCTGAATCCAGAAGCTTCAAACTCATATTTATCAGAAGCCACAGGCATTGTGCGTGTATATCGCTACCCCCATTGCTCTGAAGAAAACGCGGCTTTGGGAATGGAAGTTCACACAGATAGCTCAGTTTTGTCAATATTGAACCAAGATGTTGAAGTGAGTGGCCTTGAAGTGCACAAAGATGATCGATGGCTAACTGTGAAGCCCATTTCCACCACTCTCATTGTCAATCTTGGCGACTTGATGCAGGTAAAATATATACAATTTGTTTTGTCTTCTATGAATTTATATAATAACATTGACACAGGAAGCTTGTTATTTCGCAGTTATTAAAAAATATTTTTTAATTATATAATAATATCCAATATTATTTTTGGAAATTTTCACTTTTAGTGGTTAAGAGTTCCAATCGTAAATTTTCTATGTTCGGTAGCTTAGAGTCATGAAACATAAAAGGGTTCAAAGCATTTTAATATAAAAATGTCACAAATCAGGGGAAAAAAATTAGAATCAATGGTGTAATCTTGAAATTACCTTATAAAAATAGCTGCAATCTTAGGCTAAAATATGTCAAAAACCTCAACTATAGGACTTAGAGCTACAATTAAATTACAATTGCATAAAATTGCATTGTTTTAATTGGAAAATGCCCCATAATTTTTTTATTGATTTATTTTTCTTTCTCTTATTAAATTTATTGATTTAGGCAATAAGCAATGACAAATACAAGAGTGTGAAGCATAGAGTGAAGGTAAACAAACATAGAGAAAGGATATCAATATGCTACTTTGTGTTCCCAGATGGAGACACTGTGATTCGGAGCTCCAAATACAAATCCTTTACTTATAATGATTTCAGAGCTCAAGTGCAACAAGATATTAAGACCTTCGGATATAAAGTTGGCCTTGAAAGGTTTAGAAGAACTCAAGTTAGCTAGGATTTTATGCAAATCTGCATCATTTTTCATGTTGTTTAAATGAATATTTCAACTGTTATTTTATATGGCAAATATTTTGTGTTATAATTAATTAAAATTTTAGATTAAAGGTACTTTCTTATAGTAGATCCATTCAAAAATTACTATCTTATTAGAATTTCAAAAGTCCTATGAAGTTGTTAAAAATTATGAGAATTTCATGTTGTAGCAATAGAATTATTCATTATTAGACTAAAAATATTTGTTGCTAATATAAACATCATATAAATATCGATGGGTCTAGTGATCGGATTGTATTTATTTGATCATCAAGGTTGACACAATAAATGATTAACAACAAAGTTACAATGTCCATCACTATGAATGGAAGAAAATAGCCAAATATAGTTTATACTATCTAGTCTAGCATAATATATTTCCAAAATATAAATTGTGAAATTAATTTTTCATACCCGAAAACTTCAAATACATACACACATTAGAAAAATTACTGATAAACATAATGGTATATAAAAAAAACTCATCAATACAACCATCACTGATAAACATTTAACTTTTAACCACAAATGAGTAGTATACTATTTAACAACATGCATCACTTATAATCATATAAGTTGATTACTCTATTGATATGATCACACAAGTGTGAGGATGTAATTACACAAATAGCATAACCAAGTAATCCATCTATGCTTTTGTGTAAAGATCCACATCATAATCCATCTCATCAAAAGCACCAAATCTTCCTAAGAAAATCAACAATAGACAACCACAATTAATCATACGAGAAGAACTATGTCTCAATTAATACATCCCACAAGGAGACAACTATTGCAACATTCTCATAAAAGAGAAATAATAATATCATGAGATAATTCATATTTTATGATTAAAATAATAATGTCAAAGTGACATAAAAATATCATCATGTGCATTAAAAAATAATGAAATATATTGAAGTAATATAAATTCAACAATATTACAACAACAAATATAAGTTTAAAGGTTCATAATAATAAAAAACCCCTTCATTAGCCAAATACATCAAAAGAATCAACAACACCTATATTTTTCACATGTTTTTCTTCAAAAATTATAAGATAGAATGCTTTTGTTAGTAGGTCTGCTATCATTGCCTCAATATCAAGATGCTCCACAAGAACATCATCAATTTTAACCATGTTTTTTACTACAAGATATTAAATCTCTATATATTAAAGCCACTGAAGATTTTATTATTTTTAGAAAATAGCACTACCATAGAATTTTCATAATAAACTTTCAAAGACCTAGAGATGGAATCAACTAGTTTAGGCATAAAAATAAAAATCCTTATCCATATAATATAGGTAGCTACCTCATAGCAAGCGACAATCTCAACTTACATGGTAGAGAATGTAGTAAGTGTTTGTTTGACATATTTCCATAAAATTGCTCCACTAACCAACATGAAAAAATAACATGATGTGAACTTATCATCCAAGTAGCCAACATCGTTTGAATATGAATAGCTAATCTTCTTAAGGTCATTCTATAAACAAGCATGCAATCTTTTGCCTTTCTGCGAACATCTCATCACTTTTTTAATGGTTGTCTAATGAACGTTACAAGAATTTGAAAGAAATCTACCAAGAATGCTCATAATAAAGGATAAGTTAGGCCATGTACAAACTTGAGCATACATCAAGCTCCCATTAGCACTAGCATAAGGCTTGTTTTTCATTAATGCTTTCTCAATTTCATTTCTAGGACATTATTTTTTGCTAAATTTATCACCATAAGAAATAGGTACACATACAAGTTTACATTCAGCCATATCAAACCTCTAGAACACAATTAATATAAGACCTTTGAGAAAGTCCCAACATGTTTCTTAATTTGTTCTAGTGAATCTCAATTCCTATAATAAATGAAGCATCACTAATATCTTTCATATAAAAAATGAAAGGCAAAAGTGGTTTAATCTCATGGAGTAGATTAACATCAATACTTATAAGTAAGATATCTTTAACATAAAAACTAAGGAAGATAAGTTTGCTTCCACATATCTTTAAGTATATACATTGATCTTCCTTGTTCTCAACAAACCCCATAGATATGATCACTTCATCAAATTTGAGATACCACTATCTTGATGCTTGCTTCAAACCATAGAGGAACTTTTTTAGCCTACATACTAGATTTTCTTTTCTACTCTCCTCGAAGCCTTCAAGCTATTATATATAAACTTTTTCATATAAGGATCCCAATTTAATAAGGATATTTTCACATCTATCTAATATAGCCCCAAATCATAATGAGTTAAGGCTATAATGATCCTAAATGAATCCTTAGAAGAGATTAGAGAGAAAGTTTCTTTATAATCAATCCCTTATTTTTATATAAACTATTTAACTACTAACCTTGCCTTAAACCACTCAACATTTCCTTTAGAATTTTTCTTGGTTTTGAATATCCATTTCCAACCTATGGGTTTACAAGCTCCTACACTTTATTAGTATGCTTAGATTGGATTGCATCATTCATAACACTCAACTAATTTTGAGATTGAGCACATGAAATAGCTTAATTGTAAGAAGTTAGATTAATTGATGTCCAATATCATAGTTTGCTTCTTCCAAATATACAACATCATCATTTGATATAGTTAATCTTTTCACTATCTCAAATCGTTAAACATGAGGTGGATCAATAGGATGTATAATCTCATGTGGTTCATGCTCTAAAATCATGCTGCTCATTAGATACATTCTTAACAAGTTAATGCATAACTCTCTCTTGCTCAATAAAAATTGGAACAATTGATAATCTTTATTTTGAAATAATTTCATCATTTTGAAAGCTTATACAATTTGTGATCATTCTCTAAAAGCTTGGTTGTCAATGCCTTAACAATCTTTGTTCCATGAGAAGGATAGTAGAATGTATAGCCTTTTGAGTTATTGGGGTGTCCATTGAAATAACATCTAGTGTAATGCTTTAAAACTTGATTCGATCATTAACCTAGCACGGTGACTAAGTTAAGGTTAAATTGATTCAATCAATTAAACTAAGTGGTTGAATCGATTCAAATTTTCTATTTTTATTTTTATTAATATGTTATATCCCTATATTCATAAAATTTTATTTTAACTCTTAAAATGTTAGTTTAATAATAAAGAGAAAAGTTATGAAAAGGTTTAAGATAGGTAAGGAGTTATAGAAACTAGAGTCTAAATATAAAAATAAGTGAAAGATAATTAATTATAGTATTGTGTAAAATTAGAATTAAAATAAAATGTTTAGAAAAAATTTAAGGGAAAGATTTTTTAAAATACCCTTAATAATACCCTAAAATTCCATTCTTACCCTACTAAATAAAAACTCCCTAATCAGTCTTATTACTTCAATTCTTCCTTCATGACCGTTGATTTCCCCTTCCTTATCTTTTAATCATCTCCCATTCCTAAATTTCTCACAACCAAGTTGATGCAAGTTTAAGTAGTAAGGAAATAGAAGATTCCAACTAGTTTCTCCATCTAGCAAGGTATGATTCTATCCAAATTAGCAATTGTAGGAAGTTGATGAGAATCTAGTTCTTGAATAAGAATTAGGGATTTTTAGAACCTAACTTAATTATTGATGTAATAGGATCGAAAACTTGCATAAGTTAACTTTATCCTTATTCTTTTCTTAAATTAAGGTAAGTAAATGCTCTACTTACTTCAATTTCGTAGTTTCTACTTGATTTAAGCTTATTGATGATAGTTAGTTAAAGATGATTGGTTAGTTAAGTTGAAATAATGAATAGAAGATTAGGCTGAGCGGGGTGAAGTTAGAAATGTTGACATATGTGGTAATGAACTAGATTTGTATGAATTTACAAGTTGTATAGTGAAATTTAGGGTGATAGAGCTAGAATTTATACATTTTTAGATTGAAATCTAGAAATTCTAGATGGGTACTTAAGTCTTATACTCGAATACTACCTTGTAAGCAATACAAATAAGACAATAGTCAAACAACATACTTGAATAACAAAAGCCTATAAGTTACCGCCTTCTAATACTCGAGTAAGGTACTTAAGTTTGGCTTTGCAATGTCCATCATTAATGAATTGTGTTAATGAGAAAAAGTGACAATGATGAAAAAATGCAAGTAATTATACATTGATGAAAATGACAATGAATGAGATATTGAAATCTTTTGAACTAAAAATGAGATATATATTCTAATCCTTTTATTGTTTTTGTCACAGCTAATTTTAATGGATATAAGATATAATTGTGAATGGTTGAAGTATGAAATTAGATATTTATATTAAAATAATGAATTGAATTAAATACACGAAATTTGAAATCTATTTCATGATTACTATATAAGGGGAATGATATTTGGAGGGATAAGACTGAGGTTTGACTGATTTGGGGACACAAGGTGAAATTTCTATTATTGATTTTGTTTAATGATATGCTTGATACTTATGACTATTAAATATACCGTGCATGCATTATACATAAAAATTTGTAGCCATAATCGTGTGTGAATGGTAGCAAGTAAATTATCTGCTTATTAGGATCAAAAGTTTCATTATTTTTCTTTTAAATATTTTCAAGTGCATAAAGTGAAGTTCTATACCAACCATTTGTAGTTCAAGAATAACTTCATAATATGTAGCCATTAATAGGAAATGGAGTATAGAATAGTTATGGATGGGGATTTTTTGAGGAGATTTGTAAATATAGAATAAATGTGAACCAAACTCCACTATAAATATTATTTTGTTATATAGAAATTCGATAGTAATTTATTAATTCCTTTATAAGCCATAAATATATTAATTGTCTCATGTGATGATAGCAAATTAGGTTAGTAAGGCCAATGGTAATAGGTAATGAGAATCATGCCAGTCATAATCAGGTGGGTCTTGGTATAATACATATTATAAAAAAATTAATATATCATAATATATACAAACATTAATTTTTAAATCATTAATGGAAAATTATTATTGTAAAATTTAATTAATTTGAAGTGCCAAATTCATTTGCTAAAAAAGGAACATATTTTCACTGTAAGAAAATTCAAATGGAAAAAAATTAAATGCAAACTTGAAAAGTTAAGAGAATAAGAGAACATGATTATTATTTACATATAATGAATGACAATTATATAGTAAAGGACTATAACACCCCAATAGTTTAAACATGGTTATATATATATATATATATATATATATATATATATATATATATATAAGTTAACACCAACAAATGTGCATAAGTTTACATACATACATATGTGCTTGAAAAAGAAATTACACTAGATATGCCTAATTAGCTTTACAAGGGGTATACACGCATATATAGAATGCATGTACACTCTAAAGAAAGTGAAATGAGAAAATTTAGAAAGAAATACTCATAAGGGTGAGAACTTAAGTGGTTCAACCCATAAGAAGACCGAAACATATCAAATGAGAAAAATAACCAATAGTGATAGGAGTGGTGATGTTGTTATGTCAAGTCCATCACATAATCAACAGAGTTTAATTTATAACTCTTGATAAGAACATTGGATGTATGAGTTGAAAAAATTTATAAAAAGAAGACATTGAAGGCTAACCCTATACAAATTTTGTAATTTATCTTCTAACTAATTCTTTTTAGTTTTTTTTAAATGTTGAAAATTTTCCAACAAAATTACACTAACTTAGGCATGGTAATTTGATTATAACTTTTTATAGGAGGATATAATTGATGAACAATTTGTGGCTATGGAAAGGAGACATATAAGGCTAGTTCAATTTAAAATTTCATGAAGTTATTCCAAGTGGATAATTAGTTATGAATTTTTAACTAATGACTAGAAATTTTGGCCATAAAACTAGAAAGATTAGATCAAAATTTGGGAATTTTAATAAGTTTAAGCTAGGTCCAGTTGAAGGTAACTTAATAAGAAGTATAAACTGTTTGAATAGAAGAATTGAAGCAAATTTTTGGGCTAAAAAAAGGGCCTACTTGACACTTAAAGTGAGGGGCTAAATTGGGTACCTTGTGATCCTAAAGCTTCACTTAAATGGATTTAAGAGAGATAAACTTGAATAGAAAGCCAAGTGAATGTCATGATTATCTCTATTTGAAATAAAAATAAAAGAAAACAAATAAAGAGTAGGTTAATGATGGCTTGAGGATTTGAAGCCAATAGAACAAAAGGGAAATCTTGAGATAGATCAATAAGAGGGTGGATAAGAAATAATTACATCATATTAAAAATTTGTGAAGAAACTAAAGAGTGAACCTTATCCAAAATCCCTCCCAGTTGCATAGTCATGCCTTCAAACACATACACATACACACACACACACACACACACACACACACACAAAAGCTCCCATCTTCTCCTCGTTTGAAACTATACCATTAAAGCAAAATGGAGAAAGTTAGTTGTTATCTAGGTAAGTTTTTTCTTATCTTATGTTGTTTTACAATTTCATGAGAAGATATGGTTAGTAAGAATGGTTTATTCTTATGTTTTTAGAGTTCTTTCATCCAAGTAAAGATACAAGGTGAGAGGTCATCCCCTTAAAGTATACTTTTTCTCTATATGATATTCTTTTAAGTCACATAAAAGTTTGATGACTAATGGTTTATGGAAGATCATAGAGATTTATATGTTTGAGATGGTAAGGATATGATAAATAAGGAAGTAATATATGTATATATAAGTAATAGCATGGAATATAATCTTACAGAAGATGGATGAATTCATGATAAAATCATGGAAAATCTTAAAAGAATCTTATCATGTATAAACATGGATAAAGCAAAAAAAGAAGAATTTAGAAAAAAAATGTGTTGCTTATATGGATAAAAAGTGTTAAGATGTTTCAATGAAAACATGGTAAAAGGTTTGGCTATACCATAATTTCAAGACATTAATCAGTTGTTTAAGTAAACATAGGAGTAAGGTTTACCAAAGGAAAGTATAGAAGAGTATTTATAATATAACTTTTGAAATTACATTTAGAGGGGAGGAAATTTTGGAAATAAAGGGGTGGGTTCGGTATCCCGCTCCATCTCTGACTTACTTAGTTTTTAATTTTAAGCCTTTATACTAATAATCATACAAATATGGATACCTAAAGGTTTAAAGGTCATAATGTGAGAAATATTGTAGGATTCCTTATTAAATAATGATAGGAAATGAAGCATAGATTAAGGAAATATGGAAATGGTGGTTCAAGTACCCTTTATTTCTCCTTTAATTGCATTTTAAATTTGTACTAATTAATTTAATAATATCCTTGCTAAAGATAATTAATAAATAGCAATTGGTTTGTGAAGAATCAAAAGATTTTAATTCATATATAAAGTTGATCATGATTATAGTGCAGATAATTATAATGGTTAAGGACGTGTGAAAGGAACTAAGGGATTATGGGAAAAATTTTGAGAATTGGGTGAAGAACTAAGGGAAGGCCTTTTAAAAGCCATCAAATAAATTAAAACATGTATTTATTTGATGTAGATGACTTCATTACGAGATGAGAATTGAAACACACTTGAAACTGTTATGAAAATTATGCAAGAATACCCTTTGTGTAATATATGCATATGACTTGTGTATATATATATGTACATATATATATGTATATAATTGTGATATTATAGGTTATAAAAAGTGTGTATGTATGATTTATTATGATACATGAGCATCCATGAGTATTATGAAGTGAAAGGTGATATGTTGGTATATATACATATACATTATGAAATGGAGTGTTATGGTAAGCCAGCATATGTTATATTGTGAAATTCCTTGCAAAAGGTGGAGCATGCACCATATAAATACAAGATATTCAATTGTCAATGATGAGAGGTTAACAATATGGCCATAAGGATGGAAATTATTGTGATGATTTAATTATTAATGATAAAAGCCTAACAATGTAGCTATAAGGATAGAAATTATTGTGATAATTTAGCTGTCAGCAATAAAAGGGTAATAATAAGGCTATTAGGACGAAAACTTTTCGTGACAACTTAGATGTTAATGATGTTAGGTTAATAATGCAGTTATACGAATGGAAAGCATGATGTTATCTTATGTTGCATGCATGAAAAATTGTAATATGGTTATGAATTTTGTGTGGCCACTATTATATACAATATATTGCTATAAGATAATGTGATGCCATGTTCTATATATGTCATGACTTAATTCTGATCATGACTGGTGTAGATTCCATTATTGATTTCCACAAACCTTAACATTTTTCATTCATTATATTCATTAGGAGTTACCAAATTTCAAGGAGAATTGAAAATTTTTATTTAAGTCTTTGTAAAAAAATGGACAAAGTCCTCCTATTTTTAGACACTTGTCGAGGGCCACATGTCCTAAAATATAGAACTTGTATTAATCCAAATATAACATAATCATATACATACATTATACTACCCAAATACATCTTATATATAGATAAATTACTCAATGTATCATAAGCAGAATCACCATCACAATCATCAATTCATTTCTAATCATAATTTGAAATAACCCTCAACTGTCAAATCTTCCATTCCAGGCAATTTTTTATTCTCCATGGATGTATCAAGTTCAAATATGCTTACCATAACTTGAAAACTTTAAGATACAACGAAAGCAGTTATAGAAATTCAATGAGCACATCTCTACCACTATCTTGTGAGAGTTCAATTTTACAAATGGTAATCACAAGTTAATCATTTAATAAGTTAGAAATTATTAAAAAAAACTCATTTCTTGGATTCTTGAACCCTGTAGAACCAAATTTTGAAATGAAAGCTCTCTTGTACAAAACTCATGGAAGGTACAACTACCTAATAGTATACAACACTATCATCATAACACACATTACCCATTTCAAGTAGACAATACAATCACAAATAGTCATTAAAGCTCAAAAGCAAATGAATTGTCACAGACACATTAAATCTTTGCAATCATATCAAATAATGACATCCATTCACAAGCAAAGTTCTAATATCACATCAGATCACACATTCAGTTATATAAACATATATGTAATCCATTTTCTCATGTTATGAGCAAATTTACATTTTTCTCAACTATTCACCGAAAATTTTTCATCCGACTTCCATATTAGTTCTATATCTTTTATAAAGATTTACTAAAAATTCTCCATCCAGTTTCACACAATTCACCACTCACAATTTCCAATGCCACTATTAGCATGATTCTCTACACAGGAGAGCTCAACTCCCACATCATAATTATGTGTAGCATTGCAATACATAGTCATAGTCTCATCACTGGATAATATCAAGCACATAACAATATAGGAATTCCTATACAATATAATTGAGTTCAATCATAATCCATCAATAGTTATTGTCACTATTGTGCTTTCATTGCACACTCTGATCAATTATCATTCATAACTAGCTAATTACTCTTATATCATGAACCTAAGTTCATATATTGGATATGAAATCACTTTTATTAATAAGAAGAATATGATTAAGTCATTTTATGTAAAAATAAAATTAATGGTAAGATATATGCTCACTTGGTAGAATTCACTTATTTCATTTACTCTGAAACATTCAAGCTTAACTTGCATTCATTATCTTATTCATGATTTACAAGAATAATTTGTAAACACATGAGCATTCTTTACTTTCTATCCACTCATTTCAAATTCAGTTTGTTAGGACCTAATTTCAGATATCGTGATTGGTATAAAGATATCTAATTAGTATTCAACCAATTAGACATCTTTGCAAGCCTATAGAAAACTATATTTAACTATTTTATAATAAAAGGAAATATATAATAATATCAAATAATATAAGTAAAGTAAATTCATTGCATGTGCAATGAAAAAGTTAATACATTATATTATTATATAGTAGCATAACAAAGTTATTTATCACATACATATACTTTAACTATATAGAGGGCAACTTAAATATATTAATTTTTTATTACACTATGCCTTATGAAAATTAAAAAGTTTTATGTAGTGTATCAATCCTCTACTGGAGCTCCTTATTCTTTATTTATAAAACAAAACAAGACCGAAGAGAAATGAGTATATAGAATACTTAGTGAGTAACTATGCAATCTTTACTTCCCATGATTTTCCATTATCAATTCTCTTTGATATGAATTTAGGAAGATTAGATAAATTTTCATATACTTAGCTTTATTCACATCTAATAACTACCATCTATCTTATGTATTATGTATTAACATTATATTAATAGATATGGCTAGTATGGTATATAAGTTTTAGGTAGTGTATCATCTAATAACTACCATTTATGGCTTATGAAAATTAGAAAGTTTTATATAGTGTATCAATCATTTACTGGAGCTCCTTATTCTTTATTTATAAAACAAAACAAGACCAAAGAGAAATGAGTATATAAAATACTCAGTGAGTAATTACGCAATCTTTACTTCCCATGATTTTCCATTATCAATTCTCTTTGATATGAATTTAGGAAGATTAGATAAATTTTTATATACTTAGCTTTATTCACATCTAATAACTACCATCTATCTTATGTATTATATATTAACATTATATTAATAGATGTGGCTAGTATGGTATATAAGTTTTCTCCTTATTTCTTCGGGCTATTTTTATTCCACTCGCCTCTAACTTTTTTCCTCCACTTCTTGCCACCCCTCTCCTTCCTTTAAAAAGATGTTACAAGCCATTTGGCCAAATTCTTTCCCCCACATATCACATTTATAATAACATATGAGTCATGAAAGGCTTAAGTGGAGTAATGATACTATTTCAGTAACATATCCTGTAATCCATTTAGTAAGGTTAATACTAACTAGTCATAAGTATTTTATCAAATTTTGATCTTTAATTCTCCTCAAAGATATTCATTTTGTACATTTAATATGCTAATTCCATAAAACTTCGTATATTCTCAATAAAATATATATTACTCCTAATATCCTAAATGACTAAATTGAGCTTTAAGTTTACACAAAAACCCTACTAATTTTGCCTAGAAAAATTTGTGGAACTTCACCCTTTCCAAATTGGTTCTAGAGTTAGTAACACTTGAGCTTTGAAATTATAGGAATTTATTCACTAGGCAAATGAGCTTCAATTATTATAAAAATTGACTATGTTTTAACCAACATATGGAAGGGTATCCAAATATTTTTGTAAGATCTTTACTCATCATTTAATACTGTAATTAATTTAAGAACATAAGTGAAATCATTCATGTTTTATTTTTGGGCAGGCTACACATTTGTGTAAAGATATCCTTGTTTAGGTTTCTAAAAATTTCTAATAAATTCTATATGTATCCTAGTATCATAAGAGACTAGAAAATGGGTGATTTTGAATTTTTAAGAGGTTCTAGCATGTCCCTAAATTTCATAGTTTATTTCTGAAATTTTAAGAATTCTAAAAGCAAAATTAGCAAAGTAATTTCTAAGCTCTTTGTATTTCTTCTTCACTTAAGGCTTAACAATTGGTAATCTAATGATTCATTTATGCTAATATTATTCTAATATCTTCAAATACAACTTAAAGACACAAGTTTTCAATACCATGCCATTATTGCATGGCCACACACTTAATTTTATGAAATCACAATTCTATAAAGTAATATTGGCAATTTTTGTAATTAAAATTCAATGAGAAATTAAGTGAGTTGCCATTCACCTCTAAACTTATATATTTTAAAGCTTCAAGTTACTTCCTAAAAGAGAGGGTTTTTTATTTGAAGAAGAAGAAGATGAAACCTCCAAGTTTTGATGATTTCTCCTTACGAATTCAAGCAAGCAAGTAAAAAAACTTGAAATTTTGTGTTTGATTTGTCTAATTTGTGTATTTAGTTGTGTTAAAAGCTTAAAGAGGTCTCCTATGGCAGCTACAAATTTTGTGCAAATGAGGAGAAGAAAAACTGAATGGAATTCTCTCAAGTTTTCTAGGGTTTTTTACAAAATACAACAAAATGGGCCTTCTTGCAATTTAATTTAAAATATCCATAAATTTTTTTGTGATTTCTTTGCTATTTTGTAGTAACAAAATCAGCAATTGCGAGCTCTCCTCGGTCCAAATTTTGTCCAACTTTAATAGAAAAAGAAAGGGCCAATTTCAATTTTTTTTAAAAAAAAATACAATTTGACTC
This sequence comes from Sindora glabra, assembly GCA_020226215.1. NCBI lineage: Eukaryota > Viridiplantae > Streptophyta > Magnoliopsida > Fabales > Fabaceae > Sindora > Sindora glabra. Next base: position 77,135,945 of record CM035227.1, read on the forward strand.
AAAAACTTTTCAAAATTCTACTTTTACCTAAAATTCTTTAGCCAATTTTTCAATTTAGTCGTTAGCTTATTAGAAACACATTCGATCATTAATAAATAATTTTTAGTTGGTCCAAAAAGAATTCTAAGGAACCAAACCAAATTATTACAATTTTTGCCCATTTTACCAAATTTTGGCTCATTTAGACCTCTAAAATCGAGTTATGCTCTATAAAAAAATTTCTATTCTTTTGGGCATATTTTTAATAATATTTTAACTCAAATTTTATCTCTATCAATGTTTCAAAGGGTTTGAAAAATTTTCTGGCCCATTGGAACCTAATTTTTCCTTTTTTAGCTTACCCAATTAACTATGTATAATAATTAGGATTTTTGTATTCTAAAATTTTTTAAATTTTTTTTATTTTCTTCTTAATATTCTTCTTGAATTTTTAATCCTTATTAGGTGACCATCTACATAAATATCCAATCTCTCTTTTTATTTTTACTCGATTTCCCTCGAGTAGTCTATCAGGGAAATTCCTTTCTTTTGGGTGGCCTTTTTATACTTTCATCGCTAGTTTAGCTCATTATTTAATTTTACTTATTTGAATTGGATATTTTGGAAAAGCTTTCTAGGAGGCTACCTATACTTAAAATTTTTCCTAGGTTAAGCATACTTAATTGGGAAGTAATAATTTACTTTGATACTTTAGGACTAGTCGATAGGAAATGTCTCATAGGGATATTACAAATTCTCTCCCCTCATCAACAAAATTTGTTCTAAAAAATTTTAAAGTAATTAATAATATGTACAGAATTACTAATATTCTGTATAATAGGTAATATTAAGGGCTTACCAAATAGTTGAGGATATCTCTTCTTTATATCATTTTCAAATTCCCATGTAGCTTCTTGAACTCTGTGCTTCTCCCAAAGTACTTTGACCATGGGAATCTCCTTCGATTGCAATTTACGTATTTGGTGATCTATAATTTGTACCGAGTGCTCTTCATAAGTTAATTTGGAATCCAATTCTACTTAATCTTCTTTTATAATATAGGATGGATCTAGAACATATTTTCTTAACATGGATACATGAAATACTAGATCTATCGCTCGGATCATTTCTAGCAACTCCAGTTGGTATGTAACCTTTCTAATTCACTTTGTAATTAAATATGGCCTCACATATCATGGTGTTAACTTTCCTTTCTTTCCAAATTGCATAACACCTTTCATTGGTAAAACTTTAAGGAATATGTAGTCACCTTTTTAAAATTTTAGATCTCGTTATTTGTGGTCTGTATAAGACTTATGATGACTCTGAGCCACTTATAGTCTTTTTTTTATGACATTAACTTTACTAATAGCATCTTCTACTAGATCAGAGCCTATTGTCTTAATTTCTCCTGGCTTGAACCATCCTATTGGTGATTTGTATTATCTTCCATATAAGGCTTAAAAAGGAGCCATCTAAATACTGTTACGATAGCCATTATTATAGGCAAATTCCATCAACGGAAGATATTTTTCCAAGCTTCCTTCGAATTCCAAGACACATGCCCTGAGCATATCTTTGAAAGTTTGAATAGTTCTCTCTATTTAGTCAACTGTCTGTAGATGGAATGTTATGCTAACCATAATTGTGTGCGCAGTGTCTTTTGAAATGACTACTAAAAATAAGAGGTGATCCTTAATCTAAAATGATTACGAGCGGTACACCATACAAAGAGACAATTCTGTCTAGATACAACTGCTCATACTGTGATGTTGTGTAAGTGATATTTACTGACAGGAAGTAAGTAACTTTTGTAAGACAATTAACGATCACTCGTACATAATCATATCCTTTACTAGTCTATGGTAATCTAATAATGAAATCCATGGTGATGCTCTCCCATTTCTATTCTGGAATGATAATGTTTTGTTGAAGACCTACTAGATGTTGATGTTCTACTTTTACTTGTTAGTAGGTCAGACATTTGATGACATACTCCTGAATATCCTTCTTCATTCTTTCCTACCAGCAAACATCTTTTAGGTCTTGATATATTTTGGTTGTGCCAGGATGGATTGTATATGATGATTCATGGATTTTCTTTAATACTTTATTATGCATTGATGCAAGAACCCATAGCCAGCCTTTGTATTTTATCACCCTATCATCAGTTACTGTGAAAGCAGATTCTTCTTCTTTTACTTTCTCCATCATTTGTTCATAGTGTGGATCCTATTTATGAATTTTTTTTATTTGCTCCATAATGGTAGATTGTATTTTTATACAGGCTACTTCTGCATGTGTGTCTTCTTCTTATTCTAAACCCTTATCTTTAGATATTTTATGGCTTAATGCATTTGCAACATCATTAGTTTTACTGGAATGGTAGTGAATGGAACAGTTATAATCTTTAACAAGTTCCATCCATCTCCTCTATCACATATTTAACTCTTTTTTATCAAAAATGTACTTTAAACTTTCATGATCTGTATAAATTTTGCAAGTGGCACCATATAGATAGTGTTTCTAGATCTGTAATGCAAAAACTACAACAACCATTTCTAATTCATGATCAGGATAATTCACTTTGTGCTTCTTCAGTTGTCGGGAAGCGTAAGCAATTACCTTGCCATTTTACATTAGTACATATCCCAATCCCTCTCTAAATGCATCGCAGTATACAATGTATCCTTTTGTACTGTTGGGTAAAGCCAAAACTAGAGCAGTAGTTAAATATTTTTTCAATCTTTAGAAACTATTTTTATATTTTACATTCTATTCAAATTTTGCCTCTTTATATGTCAATTTAATTAGAAGATTCGTTATTTTTTAGAAGTCTTTTATAAATTTTTTTACTATCTTGTCAATCCCAAGAAACTCTATATCTTGATCACAGAGGAGGGTCAAGGCCATTCAAGCACTGCATCCACTTTCTAAAGGTCTACTTATATGCCTTCTTTTGATGCTACATGCCCCAGAAAGTGTACTTTGGTCATCCAGAATTTTCATTTAGAAAACTTTGCATACAACTTGTGTTCATGTAATGTTTGTAGAGTAATGTGTAAATTATGTACATACTCTTTTTTACTTTTAGAGTATACTGGAATGTCATCAATAAACACCATAATAAATTTATCAATGAAAGCCCTGAATACCTGGTTCATCAAATTTATAAAGGCTATAAGTGCATTAGTTAATCCAAAAGGCATGATTAAAAACCCATACTATTCGTAGCAGGTACGGAATGTTGTCTTTGAAACATCTTCCTTTTAGATCTTCAACTAATGATATCCCATTCGTAAATCAAATTTTAAGAAGTATCGTGATCCTTGCAACTGATAAAAAAGGTCATCTATCCTTGGCAAAGGATATTTATTCTTGATGGTCACCTTGTTCAATTGTCAGTAGTTTATACACAAGCATATATCAAAGCATGCTTTGGGTATAATGATTTATCAAAGTCAGTCAGTCATATAGTATAAGGGCCTTAATCACCTATGAAGAAAGAAAGAAGAGGCAAATATCAATCATCGCACTCCATGTTATTTTAGGTATTATTACTATTATTTTTCAAATAGTAATACTTACTTATTAGTTAATATGTAGTACAGACAGGAATGGTACGAAAGAAACAAACTAGAGATGGAATGCCACAGAAGGCAACCAGAGCACATCTTGAAGTATTTGAATAAGAAGCTTCAACTAGTATGTCTTTTGTACCACCACAGAGAACAGAACCCACTCAACCAAAAATTTCAATTTGGATGCCCATGCTCCAACAAATGTAACAAACTATGGAAAGAATTTTGGAGCAAACACAACCACAACTTATTCTTACTGCTGCTCAACCAAAACTTGGATAACTAGCATCACCAATGCCTCCGTAGGAGAAATTGCAGCTAGTTTCATGAGTTTCAAAAATTGAACCTCCCTAAATATGATGGTATAGATTTTACAATAGATGTGTACCAATTCTTAGCTCAGATTGAATGCACTTGTAGGTTGTTGGAATACAATGAAAACTTAATGGTGGAGTTGGTGGGATTCCAATTAGAAGGAATGGCCCATTTCTGGTATGTGTATAAAGTATAACCTCAGATTATAGCAAATGAACCCATTACGTGGAGACGTTTTCAAATAAAGTTAATTGATCATTTTCTCCCTTCAAGTGTTCGTGAGGTAAAAATTCAAGAATTTGAAAAGTTGAATCAAGGTGCCAAATTAGTGGTACAATATGATGTAGAGTTTGCTAGCTTAGCTTGATATGCTGAGGAGCTAGTACTAACAGAGCAGGCTTAAGTTAGAAGATTTGTATATAGACTTAAAGATTACATTTATGATCGCATACATGTTACAAATGATACTATATATCAAAAGCCCCTAGATCAAGCTCTAAAAGTGAAAATGCATCTAAAAGTGAAAAAGAGCATGTACAACGTTTACACATCACTTTGCAAACATTATACGAACACAAATTGTATACAAAATTTTCTAAATGCAAATTTTGGATAACCAAAGTAGACTTTTTAGGGTATGTAGTAGCAAAAGAAGGTATACAGGTAGACCCTCAAAAAGTGGATATAGGACTTAAATGGTCCTGACCCTCCTCCGTGATCAAGATATGGAGTTTCCTAAGATTGGTTAGATATTATAGAAGGTTTGTAAAAGACTTCTCAAAAATAGCAACTCCCCTAACTAAACTGATGTGTAAAGAGGTGAAATTTGAATGGAATGTAAAATTGGAAAAGAGCTTCCAAAGGTTGAAAAAAATGTTTAACTACTGCTCTAGTTTTAGCTCTACCCAATAGTATAGAAGGATACACTGTATACTACGATGCATCTAGAGTGAGATTGGGATGTGTACTGATGTAGAATGGCAAGATAATTGCCTATGCTTCCCAACAATTGAAGAAGCACAAAGTGAATTATCTCGGTCATGATTTAGAAATGACTATTGTAGTTTTCGTATTAAAGATCTAGAGACACTATTTATATGGTACCACTTACGAAATTTATATAAATTATAGAAGTTTGAAGTACATTTTTTATTAGAAAGAGTTAAATATGCGATTGAGAAGATTGATGGAACTTGTTAAAGATTATGACTATTCCGCTCACTACCATCCTGGTAAAGCTAATGTTATTATAGATGCATTGAGCCGTAAAATATCTAAAGGCAATGGGTTAGAATCAGAAAAAGACACACATATAGAAGTAGCTTGTATAAAAAAATAATCTACCATTATGGAGCAAATAAAAGAAGTCTAGAAATAGGATCCACACTATGAACAAATGATAGAGAAAGCAAAAGAAGAAGAATCTGATTTTACAGTAATTAAAGATAGGATAATAAAATACAAAGGCTAGTTATAGATTCTTGCATCAATGTGCAATAAAGTATTAAAGAAAGTTTATGAATCATCATATATAATACATCCTGGCACAATCAAAATACATCAAGACTTGAAAGATGTTTACTAGTTAGAAAGAATGCAAAAGGATATCCAAGAGTATGTCATCAGATGTTTGACTTGCCAACAAGTAAAAGCAGAATATCAGCATCCAGCAGATCTTCAACAAAACATTACCATTCCAAAATGGAAATGGGAGAATATTACCATGAATTTCGTTATGGGATTACCACGAACCAGTAAGGGATATGATTTTGTATGAGTGATCATTGATCCTCTTACAGAAGTTGCTCACTTGCTACTAATGAAGACCACTTATACAGCATCACAGTACCTGCAATTGTATCTAGACAGAATTGTCCCTTTGTATGGCATATCGCTTGTAATCATTTCAGATCAAGGATCACAATTTATTTCTCATTTTTTGCAGTTATTTTAAGAGATATTGGGCACATAATTACAGTTTAGCACAGCATTCTATCCGTAGACAGATGGCCAAATAAAGAGAACTATTCAAACATTGAAAGATATGCTCAGGGCATGTGTCTTGGAATTTAAAGAAAACTGAGAAAAATATCTCCTATTGATAGAGTTTGCCTATAATAATGGCTATCATAATAGTATTCAGATGGCTCATCTTGAAGCCTTATATGGAAGAAAATGTAGATCACCAATAAGATGGTTCGAGCCAGGAGAAATTAAGACAATAGGCCCTGATCTAGTAGATGATGCTATTAGTAAAGTTAATGTAATCAAAGAAATACTATAAGCAGCTCAGAGTCATCATAAATCTTATGCAGACCACAGACGATGAGATTTAGAATTTCAGGAAGGAGACTATGTGTTCCTTAAAGTTTCACCAATGAAAGATGTCATGTGATTTGAAAAGAAAGGAAAGTTAACGCTACAATATGTGGAGCCATATTTAATTACAAAGCAAAATGGAAAGGTTGCATACCAATTGGAGTTGCTAGAAATAATACGAGTGATACATCCAGTATTTCATGTATCCATGCTAAGAAAATATGTTCCGAATCTATCCCACATTATAAAAAAAGATCAAGTAGAATTGGATCCGAAATTAACTTATGAAGAGCACTCAATACAAATTATAGATCACTAAATATATAAATTGTGGTCGAAGGAGATTCTCATTGTCAAAGTACATTGGGAGAAGCACGGAGTTCGAAAAGCTACATGAGAATCCAAAAAGGATACAAAGAAAAGATATCCTCATTTATTTGGTAAGCCCCTAATCTTACCTATTATATAGAACGTTAGTTATAATATATGTATTATTAATTACTTTGAAAAATTCAAAGATGAATTTTGTTGATTGAGGGAGAATTTGTAATATCCCCAAGAGACATTTCTCAAATACTACTCCTAAAGTATCAAAGTAAATTAACATTTCTCAGTTAAACATGCTTAATTCAAAGAAATTTTAGGGATGGGTAACCTCTTAGAAAGATTTTCCAAAATATCCAATTCAATTAAAAAAAATTAAACAATGACCTAAACTAGTGATGAAAGTACAAAAGGGCCACCTGAAAGAAAGAAATTTCCTTGGTACATTACCCGAGGGAAATTGAGTAAAAATAAAAAGAGAGATAGGATATTTATGTAGATGAAAATCTTTGGAAAAGGTTAATGTCACCTAATAAGGATTAAAAATTCATGAAGAATATCAAGAAGAAAGTAAAAAAATATATTTTTAGAAAATTTTAGAATACAAAAGCCCTAATTATTATACATAGTTAATCGGGTAAGCCGAAAAAGGGTAAATTGGATTCTAATGAGTTCGAAAATTTTTTAAACCCTTTGAAACATTGATGGAGATAAAATTTGAGTTAAAATATTGTTAGAAATATGCCTAAAATATTAGAAGAATTTTGATAGAGCTCAACTTGATTTTAAGGGCTCAAGTGAGCTGAAATTGTAATAATTTGATTTAGTTCCTTAAAAAAAATTTTAAACCAACTAAAACTCATTTATTAAGGTTTGAATGTGTTTTTAATAAGCTCAATTTAAACCCAAGTACTAAATTAAAAAATTAGCTAAAGAATTTTAAGTAAAAATAAAATTTTTAAAAGTTTTAGGAACAAATTATTTTTTTTTTCAAAAAAAAACTTGAATTTGGCCTATTCTTTCTCTATTAAAATTGAATGAAATTTGGATTGAGGAGAGCTTATAATTGTTAACTTTGCTACTACAACATAGCAAATAAAGTCACAAAAAAAATTCATGGATATTTTGGATTAAGTTGAAAGAAGGCCCATTTTCTTGTATTTTGTAGAAAATCTTAATAAACTTGAAAGAACTCCGTTCAGTTTTTCCTCTCCTTATTTACACGAAATTTACAGGTGCCATAAGAGACCTCTTCAAGCTCTTGACATAACCAAATACACAAACTAGACAAATCAAACATAAAATTTCAAGTTTTTCTACTTGCTTACTTGAATTCGTAAGGAGGTGTCATATTCTTCTTCAAATCAGAAACCCTTTCTTTTAGGAGGCAATTTGAAGCTTTGAAATATATAAATTTGGAGGTGAGTGACAACTCAATTTCTCATTGAATTTTGATTATAAAAATTGTCAATATTGCTTTCTAGAATTGTGATTTCATGAAATTAAGTGTGTGGCTATGCAATAAATGCGTGGTGTTGAAAAATTGTGTTTTTAAGTTATATTTAAATATATTAGAACAATATTAGCATAAATGAATTATTAGATAAACAATTGTTAAGCCTTGAATGAAGAAGGAATATAAACAGCTTAGAAATTACTTTGTTGTTTTTGCTTTTGGAATTCCTAAAAATCTAGAAATAAACTACAAATTTTAGGGACACGTTAGAACCTTTTAAAAATTCAAAACCACCCATTTTCTAGTCTCTTATGATACTAGGATACAAATAGAATTTATTGAAAATTTTTAAAAAATTTTAGAAACTTGAACAAGGGATATCTCTACACAAAAGTGCAGCTTGCCTAGAAACATAACATAAATGATTTCACTTCTGTTATTGAATTAATTATGGTAATTAAATTATAAGTAAAAATTGCACAAAAATTCCTAGATACCATTCCATATGTTAGTTAAAATATAGTCAATTTTCGTAACAATTAAAGCTTATTTGCTTAATAAATTAATTCCTATAATTTTAGAGCTCCAATGCTGCTAACTCTAGAACCAATTTGGAAATGAAGTTCCATGAATTTTTTTGGGCAAAATCAGTAAGGTTTTTGTATAAACTTGAAGCTCAATTTAGTCATTTAAGATATTAAGAATAACATATATTTTATTAAGAATATATGAGGGTTTTTAGAATTAGCATATTGAATGTACAAAATGAATATCCTTGAGGAGAATTAAATATCAAAACTTGATAAAACACTTATAGCTAGTTGGTATTAACCTTACCAAATGAATTACATGATATGTTACTAAAATAGCATCACTACTCCATTTAAGCCTTTCACGACTCATATGTTATTATGAATGTAAATGTGGGGAGAAGAATTTGACCAAATGGTTTGCAGCATCCTTCAAAAGGAAGGAGAGGAGTGGCAAGAAGTGAAGGAAAAAGGTTGAAGACGAATGAGATAAAAATGACTTGAAAAAATAAAGAGAAAACCTATATATCATACTAGTCATATCTATTAATATAATGTTAATTCATAATGCATAAGACAGATGATAATTATTAAATGTGAATAAAGCTACGTATATGAAAATTTATCTAATCTTCCTAAATTCATATAAAAGAGAATTGATAATGGAAAATCATGAGAAGTAAAGATTACGTAACTAGTCACTGAGTATTTTATATACTCACTCCTTTTCGATATTGTTTTGTTTTATAGATAAAGAATAAAAAGTTTCAACGGAAGACTAATACACTATATAGAACTTTTTGATCTCCATGAGACATAGTATAATAAAATATTAATATATTTGAGTTACTCTCTGTACAATTAAAGTCTATGTGTATGATAAATAATTTTGTTATGCTATTGTATATTAATATCATGTATTAACTTTTTCATTGCACTTGAAATGTAATTTACTTTATTTATATTATTTGATACTATGATATATTTTCCTTTATTATAAAATAGTCAAATATAGTTTTCTATAAGCTTATAAAGATGTCTAATTGGTTGAATACCAATTAGATATTTTTACACCAATCACGACACCTAAAATTGAATCGTGACATAGTTTCATCCCATAATATGTTAAAAATCTAGATTAACATTTCTTTACTTTCCTAATATTACCTCACAAAACCAAAAATATATTACATGGTAATTTGGAATCAATCTTATATAAATAGAAAAATTAGAATTTAAAGCTCTAGGAAAAAATTCATTTGGTGCTATTTATTCATCCTAACTATCTTTTTCTTCATTTTCAAGTATCATAAAAAATATTAGTAATTTTCATATATGACAACTTTTTTATTTTAAGATACAAATAATCAAAATATTAAATTATGATGATAGGAACATACTTTAAATATACTGCTTTGATAATTGAGCATAACATTCTTAATCTACTCACAATATAGGTTCTCTAATTATATAATCGTCATTAAAAGTTTTTTCTTGTACCATTCTAAAATAGTTGTCCTCGTGTTTATTAGTCACTTTGTAATAATATAAGAGCAATATTTCTGCTAAACTATCATCACTCATCTTTTATATATATATATATATATATATAAGAATAAGGTTCCTTAATTTGAATGCAAAACTATCAAAATAATAGAAGCACATGTATGTCCTGCTCATCCAATTTTAGCAAATCTCATCATATCTTTACTAAAAAACCCAATAGTATAAAACTTAAGAATTTCTTGAATCAACTAGCAAAATGGTGTAGATCAGGCAAGCTAATTACCTACAAGTATTCTACTGCCTCCCAAGAGAACATCGGCAGCTCACCAGTGCCGGAGACGAAGGGAGGTTGCTTGAGAACTTGAAGAATCTCGAGCACTATTGTTGCCTTTATAGATCCGGCAGCTCCTTCTTACTACCGGAGCTCACAACGGCCACGAAGGGAGAAGAAACATGAGAGAGTACTTGGAAGCTCGCCGGAAAGAAGAACTCGCTATGCTTCTCTTGTCGTTGCAACTTGCGACTCTCGCACACAGCATTCAGCCCGCACTAGGTGAGATGCGTCCGCAGCAGCAACCTTCAGCACTGGTGATGGAGCTGCTAGAAACAGCCACGACGTCATTTCAGAGAAGAGATGGTAATGGAGAAGTGAAATGGGAAAGAAAGGAGGGGAGAGTGCCAGCAGAGCAGATAGGGTGAGCTGATCCGGGGTTCTTTTCTAAAAAAAAAAAACTGGAGAAATAAAAAAATTAAAAGGAACGGCAGCTGAAGTCGGTCAAAAAAAAAAAAAAGATAGAAGCTATTGGAAGACTCTGAAGAAAGGAAAATGATATATGTTCCGTGGCAAATTTGTGTCCCAACCGAAAAAAAAGAAGTGTGCACCTTTGGATAATTGAAATGGGGCTCCACTTGTTTTTTATCCAATGAACGATATTATTTCGGAGCACAATTTCGCTCCCTTGTTTCGGGACCTATAGCATTGCTGAGAAAGAAAACGTGTCAGAAAAGTATAAGAAGAGAATAACTGAAAACTTTAAAAAAAATGGGGGAAGAGAGTCGGTGAGAGAGGAGAGAGAAGATGTTGAGCTGTAAGTTTTTATTACGTGTTTCTCATGTGCATGGGTTGCGTTACACTCAAAATCTCAACCTTCTAAATCTCTTAAATCTAGTCTTAATTAATTCTTTAATTAAAAAATTCATTTCCATAAAATTAATTTCTATTTAGAATCTCAACTTAATTTCTTCCATCTCCCCTCAATATATAAATATATTTAAAAAATTTTAAATAATTATTTAAGTTCTTCATAATTTTAAAAATATGTTATCAATACAAATAATTAATTTCATAAATCCTCATATTCACAGTTATTGAAATTATTTCTAGCTTGTAAGAAAAATTCTTATAAGAGGTATTTAAACGAACTTCAAATCAACCATGGCCATTAAAATAGACTTATTTTAAACTTTTACAATGCTCTAAAATAATTTATTAAATACAATGATTTATCATTTTAACCCAAAATTAATAATGGCCATATATATATAATAAATTTTAAATATTATCATGGACATCATTTCCAGAACCTTATCATAGAAAAATAAATTTAAAGCCACATTGACTGACTAAATAAGTAATTCTTCACAAGCATTAAAATTTATAAATCATTAAATTTAAACTTGAGATATTACAAAATGTTCACCATTTATTTGTTGGTCTATAATTTATGTGACATGATCATAGTCCTAATAGTACAAAATAAACCCACAAGGTATGCCACCAATGAGCCTACCTTGTAAGTGCTTGCTAAATTGATTATCACTTGTGTATGATTACGTGTTTGATGAATTAATTGCTAATGGTGTATGATTGACACATCAAAGTAACATAACTAATGAATAAACTAGTAAAGTTAATAAAGTCGTATTTGATTGTGAAATCACATACATCACATATATATATGTTTAAAATTTTAACAAAGTGTCAAGATGTGATCCACGAGGACTTCATGATGATCATAATGTCATGCTAATTTAAGACCATTTGTGTTATTTTTCATTATAAGTTATTCTAGGATCTTCACAAGTACACCCTTATATGTAGCAGTTATCACAAGTACATTAATAGACTTAACGTTTCCTAATTCATCAAGGATAGCTAAGTTAACAATATGATGCCATAATACATGAAGGTCGCAATAATTTGAATGGCTGTATATGTGAGGCCATCTTTTGAAGCTTATGAATATATATATATATATATATATAGGTGGTCTGGTTGACACAAATGACTATATAAGACTTAATCACAAACTTTATTATATATATGTATATATTTCAAACTAATTTCTCTTATACAAACCATTTTAGAAAAAATCTTTATAAAAAAATTGTACAACCCTACCTTATTAAAATCAAAGACTCGTACTTTAAACTAGGTAATCTGGGGTTGTTACAAGTTGGTATTAAAGTATTGGTAAAAGCTTACCAATCCACTTATACAATGCACCTATGATCGATTAAGATGTACCCTGATCTTAAACCATTTTACTAGTAGAAAGGAATGAAGAAAAAAGTGGTTAAGTATATAGCTAAATGCATCATATAGCAACAGGCCAAAAGAGAACATTAGAGAGCATTTAGGACCCACTAGTCAATAAAGATACTTGAATGGAAAGGTGATCTAATTACCATAGACTTTATAGTAGGACTTCCTTAAACCTAGAAGGGATGTGACTCTATTTAGGTCGTCATAGATTACCTAACCAAGTCAGCACATTTCTTATTAGTCAAGACTACATATTTTGTATCCTAATATATTCAACTTTTCCTAGATAAAGTAATCTGACTAAATTATGCACCTATGATAATCATTTTAGATCAAAAGACACAATTTAAGATGTACTTATGGAAATCATTCCAAGAAGCCCTTCGTACTTAACTTCAATTTAGTACAACTTTCCACCCTTAAACTAATGGACAATCTAAGAAAGGGGATACAAGTCTTAAAGGACATATTGCAATCCTATACAATGAAGTTTGAGGGTAAATAAGAGTGTTATCTACCTCTAATGAGTTCACATAACAATTACTAGGTTAACATACAAATGGCACCATTTATGGCCCTATAAGGGAGGATATGTATATCACCAATGCGTGGGTTTAATTTGAAAAAGTTAAGATGATTGGCCTAAACCTTGTATAAGACACATTAAAGAAAGTTGAATTAATATAGGAATGAATTCAAGCAGACTATTACACCTTTAATACTTTAGAATTTATTCTAATTATTTTATTAATAATTACATGCATGTATTGATAATTAGAATCATTGTGGATCAATTTAGGTTAATGTTTAAATTAAGGAAAAATATGATTTTACAATTAAAAATAGTTAAAATTAAGTTAATTGAAAGTTCATATAATATTAAAAAGGATTAAAGATGTTTGAAGAAGATTTAGGAAAATATTTTTCTATTCTACCCTTAAGGCCTCTTAAAATGACTAGAGTAACATTATTGACATAAAAGTGCAAAATTCCTTTTGTTTCTCCATTTTTGCTACCAAACTTGGCTTCTTCCTCCTTTTAAATTCTCAAATCTTGTCTCACCAAATTCTAACATCAATTGTTCAAGAAAACTTAAGAAATCAATTACAAATTTCAAATAATTCAAAGTAATCCCTTTTATTTCTAAACTTGAGATTGTTAGTTTTATTAGTTTTGCTTTTGAAAAGAAAAATTGGAGATTTAAGCCATTATTTTAATTTTGATGATGGAAGGTTAGGTTAGCCACTTCTTTAATTACTTTTCAATATCCTTCACACGTCATACATAAGTAAATAATCAATTTAACTTGTTATTTTACATGATTTAATTGATTTATCAAATTATACGTGAGTTGTTAAAGGAATTTGATGATTTAAGTTCATAATCATATTGATAGAACAAATTAATTATTACTAGAGGTTGGAAATTGATAGTAAGTGTTAGATGTATGATGTTTGTTGAGCTAAGAACACTACATAAAGATGTTAAGTTATAAGTTGCATTTGGTTTACCTTTAAATGGCTATATTCAACTACTATATTGAAATATTACAATAAGGCTTAGGCTGTAGAAGCCAATATCTAAATACAATATTAAAAAATGGCTATAAGAAATTACATCTAGAGGCCACAAATGAATACCATCTTCGATTATTATAAAGTTGGTTGCCACTGGATGAGGTTATTTGCATATAATACTTGGATATGAACTTGGAGCTTAGCCTTAGGAGCTTTATATTCAAGTACTACACTCGAATATCCCCTCTATTTTTACTAGAATTATAATACCTATGTATAGATATGTTTGACCATGAAAATCCTATGAATGTGCAATTGTGTATGGAAATATGTTTGGAAAGGAATGAAATAATGAGATGAAAATAGCTTCAAATTTGGAAAATATTTATGAAAGGATAAGGTTAGCCCTAGAGAAATAAAGATAGATTTGTGAAAGGATAAGAATGACTTGTGAATTACAAGGTAGTTTGATTGCATATTTTATTTGCTTATGATATTATAAAAGGTTTTCTATTGATTATTAAGAATATGAAATGTACTAAAACATGCTAATATTGGATTAACATATGTATGATTGATTATTTATTAAGTTACTTACTTATTGAGACAAAGTTTCATTGTTTTAGTTTCCAATGTTTTATAAAAATACTTTTTGAAGCTCCCCTACTACTACCAATAGCTTTAGTGTAGAGATCTCCTCAATATCTTAATAAAGTAGCCATAATCTTGAAAGAGTGCAATTTAGAAAATGTAATATGGCCTTGTAGATATTTTTGAAAATGTTTTTGTATCAACTACAATTATAAATATTTTTGAAAGCATTCATAAAACTAGTTATCATAAAACTAGTTATCATAAAACTAGTTAACTAAACTAACTAGTTTTGTAAGTAATTGTGTAATGATATCAAAGTATGATTAGATATGTTCATGGAAACTAGGCAACATGTTTCACATTGGTCATGGCTTGGTGGGTTGTAACATAGTCATTATTAGAATATAGTAGGGTTTAAGTAGGAAGAGAAGTCCCTATAATAAGATATTTAGGACATGATTATGGTTGCTTATTTGGAATACATATCACTAGTACCATTTTAGCAAATCCTAAATTATTGCAAAGGTGGTGGTGGAGCTTTTTATAAAATTATTGTTTATAGTAAATATATGTGCACTAAACATTTAAGACTTTTTTGAATTAGGCAAATGATAGAATCTAGAAGTTATTGAGCTAGTGATCCAAGTGATGAAGAATCATCTAAAGGATCACATATTCATAGCAATTGGCATAGAGGAAATAATGATCGAAATATCCCTCCATAGTTATCATTTTTAGCTAACAAATACTAACTAACACAGTTCAAGTTTTTTGACAAGAAAAAAAGTAAGAACAACATAAGGCCAAAAAGATTAATCTTCCAATCAAAGAAAAGAAAGAAAGCTAAGCCTTCTTAGAGAAAACTTGACTAAAAATCTTCAAATTATTCATAAATTCAACAAATAGAAACCTAATCATTTCATTAGAGCAAAATTAGATGCTAACCTACATCAATTTCACACCCTAACTAAAATACATAAGAGAATGTTCTTCTATTCTAACTAAATGCTTATTGAACTTATAGGTTACATACTAGAGGACATTACTCATTTTTTGGTTTAGCTCTATAGAAAATAGAAAATCCATCTTACAATATTTAAGCTGGACAACATTTTAAGAACTTTTCATCAATTAGTTCTTGCCACCTAGTGTTTTAGAAGCCAAACTTAAGGAATTTAAATATTTGAAATAGGGATCCATGTCTATCAATGAGTACATGACATCATTCATTCATCTATCTTGCTATGTGGGATATTTGATTCCAAATGAAAAAACCAAAGTTCGAAGATTTATGTATGGCCTTTATGATCATTTCTTTAATGTTATACATGTCACTTGAACCACCATATTCCAAAATATTGTAAATCACATACTTCAAGAAGAATATGAAATAAAAGATAAAGGAAAAAAATAAAAGCTTAATCTAGAAGAAAGCATAGTAGATCATAAGGACCTAATCATCCAATTGGTTTAGGAAGGATGCCACCTTATAGTGTTCCTTATGGAGGAGGAAGTCATTCATTTTTTAGCTCGTATCCAATGAGCACTTTCAATGTACCTCTAACAAGAAGAAGTCAAGGAAATCCCTAGTTTTATTCTAATGCTCTAGTTACTTTTAGAAGAGGTCAATTTTAGAGCAAAATTAGTTTACAAAGGGAATCTCTTAGATAATTTAGTGCAAGAACAAACATTGTGGACTTTGTAACCAAATAAACAATGTATAATATCAATATGGTTAATTAGGTCACTAGGAGAGAAATTGACCAAAAATCCTTTTTAGCTACATTTGAATTATCTTGCACCTTAACAAAATGCATGTATAAGCTAACTAGTAGCTTTCAAACATAAAATGATTTAAAGACCCAATGGTAGTGGGAGTAACAAGTGAAAGACTATGCTAGAGAATCAAGCCTAAGTGTTCATTTTAACTAGATAAAAGGCTAAGCTTTCTAATGTTGTTTTTGCAAGAAAACTTTGAGTTACTAACTTGCCAGCTTATTCTAACAAATTTAAGAGCCATACATTCTTTTATTTTAGTCAAATTTTCTTATTTGATCTCTAAATTATTTAGTAAATTGTCAAATCTTTTGTTAGTAGCCATACTCATAGACAAAACCTTGATAACCATTCAGTTTATACATGCTTATCCTATCTATATATGTGTAATTAAATGATGCCTATTAATATAATTTTGTTAGAAATTGTAGATTATGATATTATTTTAGGAATGGATTGATTTTCAACTTATTATGCACAAATGAATCATTTTAATAAGATAATTACTTTGATTGTAAAAAGAGTCCTTTTTGTTATGTTTTAAAGAGAAAAGAACCTTAGGATTGTTGGAATCATTTCCAAAATCAAAGCTTAAAAACCTATCAAAATGGTAGCAATAAATAAAAGATCTAAGTTAGCTTTCTTCTAAAATTAGTGATGTCCCTATTGTGGGAACGTTTCTAGAAGTATTTCCAGGAAAGTTACTAAGCTTACCTCTAGACCATGGCATCCAATTTAATATTGAAGTTACTCTGAGTATTTGCCCAATATCCATTCTGCCATATAATATGGCCCTAGTTAAATTGAAAATGCTCAAGAAGTAATTGCAAGAATTAATTAATAGAGAGCTTATCCATCTTAATTCACCATTATAGAGAGTGCTAGTGATGTTTACTAAGAAGAAAAATGAAACTTTGTGCTTATGTATTGACTATTAATAATTGAATAAGGTAATAATTAAAAATAAACACTTGTTACCTTGAATTGATGACTATTTGATCAATTGCAAGGAACCAAATCCTTTTCCAAGATTGACATATGATTTGGCTATTATCAACTAAAGATTCAAAAAGAAGAAATTCCTAAAATAGTCACCAAAACTCGTTATTACCACTATAAATTTATTATAATGTCTCACTAGATACTCTTGCGACATTCATGAATCTTAAGAATCGAGTCTTCAAAAAGTACTTTGACAAATTCGTAATAATTTTCATTGATAATATCCTTATCTATTCTAAAAATAAAGAAAATCACATCTTTGAATTATCTTGCAAATCCTAGAAGATAACTAACTTTATGTTAAGTTTTTAAAATATGAATTCTAGCTACTTTATGTAAAGTTGTTGGGACACATGATCTCTAAAATGGCATTCAAGTTAATTTGAAGAAGATTAAAGTAATCTAAACTTGGCAAAGACCAATAATTATATAAAAAATTTGGCGTTTCCTCGGAGTGGCTAGTTATCATTGTCATGTTATGAAAGATTTATCTAAAATAGCTTGTCCATTAACTAGACTTACTCAGAAAGAAGTTAAATTCAAATGGACCAATAAATATGAAAGTAGTTTCTAAGAATTGAAAATTTCTCTAACTTCGGTTCCAATTTTAACTTTTCCTTTAGGCTTATATGGATATTCAATCTATTGTGATGCATCTCATTTTAGCTTAGATTGCGTGTTAATATAGAACGGGAAGGCCATTGCATATGCAAATCAAAAATTGAAGAAACATAAATTGAATTATCCAACACACCATCTTGAAATGGCCCCCTATAGTTTCTATATTGAAAATATGGAAACCTTATCTCTATGACAAGATTAGTAAAATCTATACTAATTGTAAAAGCTTGAAATATATCTTCGAAAAAAAAGTTCTGAATGTGTGGCAATGCATATCAATGGAATGAGTGAAAAACTATGAACAAATTATTCATTATCATCTTGGTAAAGCTAATGTGGTAACTAATGCACTAGGTAGAAAATCATCATTGGCGTTAGCTAGTATTTAAGTAAAATATCAAATGGCAATAGTTGCTCAAGTTACAGTTTAATTTGTGTCAATAGAGAAAATCAAATAATCCCAAAAGCAAGATCCTTAGTATTCAACCTTGAAGGAAGAAACATTGTCAAAATAAAATGCATATTCAATTATTGATGAATGAAAGATGATTAGATTCTAGAATCAACTTTAGGTTCCCGCACATTAGAGGACTAAATTACTTAATTAAGCTCATAGTTCATCTTACATCAAGCATTTAGTGTGGGAAAAATTTATCATCACTAACAGCAAACTTTCTAGTGAAAAGATATGAAAAGAGACATGCTTGACTATATGCTAAATTACCTTAGCATGTTAACAAGTCAAAATTGAACATCAAAAGCCTACTACTTTACATTAGCACTTTCTTATTCTTGAATAGTAATAGGAAATTATGACCATGGATTTCTTAATCAGTCTTCT
Organism: Sindora glabra; assembly: GCA_020226215.1. Taxonomy (NCBI): domain Eukaryota; kingdom Viridiplantae; phylum Streptophyta; class Magnoliopsida; order Fabales; family Fabaceae; genus Sindora; species Sindora glabra. The sequence goes on from CM035227.1 coordinate 77,154,851, forward strand.
TGAAACCCTAAAAAAAAGTTTGATTCAACATGGGTAATTGTTGATAGATTAACTAAGATAGGTCGTTGATAAATTAACTAAGATAGCTTATTTCCTTCCAATCAAAACTAACTATTCTTCAGCCCAATATGCTTATCTCTATCTAGGTAAAATAGTCCTTTTGCATGAAGTTCTACTATCATTTCAAATCATGACATTTAATTTATGGCTTATTTTGGCAATATTTTTAGCAAGCCTAAAGAATACAATTGTATTTTAGAATTACTTTTCATCCCTAAATAGATGGTCAATCCAAACACATAATTCAAATCCTAGAAATATATATTGCAGGCTTACACTTTGGAGTTTGAAAATAGTTAGGAGAAATACCTATCCATGATTGAATTCGTATTTAATAATAGTTGTCAATCTTCCATCAAGGTGGCACTATATGAAGCCTTGTATGGTAGAAGATATAAATCCCTTTTAGGATGGTTTAAACTAGAAGAAGCCAAACTCTTTGGTTTAATCTTTTTACTAATGCTTTGAAAAAAGTGAAACTCATTCGAGACAGGCTAAAAAACATATAATATCATTAGGAATCTTATGTGAATAGAAGAAGAAAGTAGGTAGAGTTTCAAAAAGGAGACATGATCTTTTTAAAAGTTTCACCAATGACAAGAGTGATGTGATTCAATAATTAGGGAAAATTAACTCCACATTTTATTAGTCTTTTTCTTATCCTCAAATGAATAGGAATAATTGCTTACTGGTTAGATTTATTAGATGATTTGGATGCTATCGATTTAGTGTTTCACATATTAATACTCTATAAGTATCTACCTAATGCATCCTATATTATTTAGCATGAACAACTTTAGTTGGATTCAAAGTTATCCTAAAAAGAATGACTAATAGAAATCTTAGATTGCTTGATTCACAAACTAAAATCCTAAGAAATACCCTTAATAAACGTTTATTGGGAAAAGTACGAATTAGAAGAAGCAATTTAAGAATCATAAATAGAAATGTGATAAAATTATCCATATCTCTTTAGTAAGCTTTTGGAATAAACTAACTTAACTTGTTAGTTAGTTCCTAAGAATTTAGGGATAAATTCTTTCAAGAGGGAAGATAGTTATGGCCTTAGTAATTTGGAATTTTATTTTAATTATTTCATTAATGATTACATACATATATTAGTAATTAGAATTATTATAGATAACTTTAGGGTAATGTTTAAATAAAGGAAAATATGATTTTATAATGAAAATATGTAAAATTAAGTTAATTGAAAGTTTGTATGGTATTAGAATTAATTAAGGATATATGGAGGAGATTTAGGAAAGTTTTTTTTCCTATTTTATTTAAAGCTCCTTAAAATGACCAAAATGTCCTTGGTGGCATAAAAAAACTCCAAATTCCCTTTCTTTTACCATTTTTACTACCAAACTCGACTTCCTTCTCTTCTTAACTTCTCAATTCTTGTCTCACCAAATTCTAACATCAATTTTCATGAAAATTTAGAAAATAAACCATAAACTTCAATAAATTATAGGTAATCCTTTTTATTCTAAAATTAGAGATTGTCAATTTTATAGTTTTGCTTTTGAAAGAAAGAATTAGTGATTTAACCCATTATTTTAATTTTAATGATGATAAGTTAGGTTAGCCTTTTCTTTATTATTTTTCAATCTTCTCCACACAATATAAGTAGATAATATGCTTAAGTTGGTAGTTTGCATGATTAAATTAATTCATCAAGTTATAAGTTAGTTGTTAAAGGAATTTAATGACTTAAGTTCATAATCTTATTGGTAGAACAAGTTAGTTGTTACTAAAGGTTAGACATCAATAGTAAGTGTTAGATGCATGATACTTATTGAGCTAAGAAAGTTGTATAAAGATGTTGAATTAGAAGTTAAATTTAATTTGGTAAAAATGCAAAAAATCTATAAATTCTTAATTAGTATTCAAATATTATATTCCAATATGGACCTAGAACTTGCTTTCAAATGGCCATATTTAACTACTATATTCAAATATCATAATAAGGCTTAGCCTCTAGATGCAAATATCTAAATACAATATACAAATATGGCTATAAGAAATTACACCTAGAGGCTATATGCAAATACCATATTCAATTATTACAAAGTTAGTTGCCTCTGGGTGAAGTTATTTACATATAATACTCAAATGTGAACTCAAAGCTTAGCCTTGGGAACTTCAAATATGAGTACTATTTTGCAATATCCTTTATATTTTTACTAGAATTATTGTGGTGTCAATATACGATGTTAAAATAAGTTATGTATGATTTGAATATGCTTGATTGGCCTTGGAATATTTATGTGTGAATATGGCTAATCATGAAATTCTTATGAATGTGTAATTATGTAAGGAAATATGCTTGGTGAGGAATGAAATGATGAGATGAAAATAGTTGCAGATTTAGGAAATGTTTGTGAAAAGGTAAGATTAGCCTCAAAAGAATAAGATTTGGTTTGTGAAAGGAAAAGGATGACCTGGGAGTCATGAGGTGGATTGATTGCCTATTTTATTACGATATTATATGAGATTTCCTATTGATTATAATGAATATGATATGTGCTAGAATGCAATAATATTGGATAGAGATTATGTGATTTAATATTTATTAATTAAGTAGATTATTTACTTACTAAAACAAAGTCTTATTATTTTTAGTTTTAATGTTTTACAAATATACCTGTTGAAACTCCCTAACTACCAGCTCAAGAGTAGAAATCTCTTTGTTATTTTACCAAAGCAACCATAATCTTGATTAAACATAGTTTAGAAAATGTATTGGGGACTTGTAAATATTTTTTAACATGTTTTTGTATAAACTATAATTATAAATATTTTTAAAAGCATTTATAAAATTAGTTAACTAAATTACCTAATTTGTAAGTAATTATGTAATGATACTAAAACAGGATTAGATAGACTTATGGAAATTAGGTAATAACTTCCACACCTATCATAGCCAAGTAGGTTATGACATAACTTAAGACTAGAAAAAAGAATATATGAAAAAGAGGATAAAACCATTGGAGTCTAGGAAGGGGATTATGTGTTCTTGAAAGTATCCTTAATGAAAAGAACTACACAATTTGGACACACCATTATATCAGATTATTCCTAATTATGAATTTCATAGGTGTAATGGTCTATTGATTAAGACTGCATTAGGAGCATATGCCTTATTTTCCACATGTCCATGTTAAGAAAATACATCCTAGATCTTTCATATGTCATCTATCATGAGTTTCCCCAATTGGACTTAAAGATGACCTATAAAGAAAGGCCAGTGTAGATTTTAACTTATAAGTAAGAAAAGTAAGGAAACTTTGAATTAAAGAAGTATAAATGATAAAAGTCGAGTGGGAAAGGCACCACAATCATGAAACCACTTAGGAAGTAGTGTTTAAAATGAAGCAAAAATACTTGAAGTTAATCAATATGAACCTTTTCAAATGAAGCTTTAGATAATTTGCTAAAAATTTAGGGATTAATTGTTTAGAAAGGGGAGAATTTGTAACATTTCAATAGTTTAAACATAGTTAGTACATATTTAATATGTATATATATAACTTGACATGAATAAATATGCATATGTGTGTATGTAAATACGTATATGCTTGAGAAAAAAATAGCACAAAAGATGCCTAATTAGCTATACAAAAGGTATACACATGGTCGTAAATTATATGTGCACCTTTGAAGGAAGTGAGATAAGAAAGTTTAGAAAGAAATACCTGTGAAGATGAGTATTCAAGTGGTTTGGGCCATAAGAAGGTCCAATTGTTTCAAATAAGAAAAAGTAAACAACATTGATAGGAGTAGTAATGCTATTAAGTCAAGTCCATTGTGCAATCAATAATGTTTAATTTATAACTCTTAATAGGAACGTCTAATTTACAAGCCGTAAAAATGCATGGAAATGAGAAATATAAGGCTAGCTCCCACAAAAATTTCATAATCTATCTAGAAGCTAATTTTTGTTTATTTTTTAAAATGTTGAAAATTTTCCAATGGAATTACACTAACCAAGCCACTATAATTTAAGTACAATTCTTTATTGGAAGATTCAATCAATGAACAAATTGCATATATAGAAAGAGGGCATATAGAAATACTACTAGTCGAAATTTCATGAAGTGGGTCCAAATAGATAGTTATAAAATTTTGACTAAGGACTAGAAAAATTAGCCATAAAACTAGTAAGACTGAGCTAAATTTTTGGTATTTTAATAAATTTAAGCTAGGCCTAATTAAAGATAACTTAATGATAAGAATTATTTCAATAAAAAAATTGAAGTAAATTTTTTGGCTTAAAAGAAGGCCTAGTTAGCACCTAAAGTGAAAGGGCAAATAAGGCCCTTTTGTGATCCTAAATATTCATTTAAATGGATTTAAGTGAGATAAACTTGAAAAGAAGGCTAAGTAAGTGTCATGATTACCTATATTTGAAATAAAAGTAAAAAAAAAAAGAATAGGGAGTAGGTTAATGATGGCTTGAGGATTATAAGCTAGTAGAACAAAGGGAAATCTAGAGATAGACTAATAAAAGCACAAATAGGAAATAATTACATCACATTAGAAAATTATAAAGATACAAAAGAGTGAAACTCTCCTAAAATCCCTCTTATTTGTATGGTCATACCCTTAGACACACACCCAACATCTTTCTTCCTCTCCTTGCATGAAATCAAACCATTAGAGCAAAAGGAAGGAAGTTATTTGTCATCTAAGGTCTTCCTCATCTTATGTTGTTTTAGGATTTCATAAGAAGATATGATTAGTAGCTATAGTTTATTCTCATGTTTTATAGTACCTTCATCTAAGTCAAAATACAAGGTGAGTGATCATCCCTTTAAAGTATTTTTGTCTTTTTTTAATATTTTTTAATTCATATAAAAGTTTAATGATTAGTTATTTAGAAAACATTTTGTTTTTGTTGATATTGGTTGCTTTAAGAATACAATTAGATGTAATGATTTTGAAAGAAATAAGATGCCATAATAAATTTGAAAAATTGTTTGCCTTTGTTCTCATTTGATTATACTTTGATGACAAATTGTACCAAATAGAAAACATTAAAATACAAATAACCATTTGTATAAATTCATAATTTGATTGTAGATAACTAGCATAATTAAGAAAATACTAAAACACTATATTGGTCTATGTAAGATTAAGTTTATATTAATTTGATCCCTCACTAAAATTTTATACCAATTTGGTCCCTATAAGATTAACTCCACCTTATATTTTAGTCCCTAAGAACATGAGATGGAATTATTGAATTACTTTCAAAAAAATTAAAATTTAACATGGAGTTAATCTTATAGATACTAAATTGATACAAACCTAATTTTACAAGAACTAAAAAAGGTTTTAGTTTTTTTAAAAAAATCAAATTTATAAGATATTAATCATTAATGAATCTAGTGTTTATAAATAAACCAAATGTATTAATCAAGAAGAAGCAATCTTTAGAATGATGGTTAAAGAACTAACCGACATTTAACTTCATGGCAATCACATTGTTTTGGTAGACAGCAAAGTTTTAAGATGTTAGTTATGTACAAAACCATAATCAAAAAAAGTTTTCAAAAGTCATTGTTGGAAATGTAAAAAACTACATATGGGTTTTGCACTTAACTGAAGTCTAAATTTATGGGTTAGAAGTCAATTTTAGTTTCATAACTGACATTTAATATTTAACTTGAGTTTCCTTCTTAGTTTCCATTTTAAAAATCTCAGTGCTACCTTTGCCCCAATTATCTAATTTCAAAATTTAGGTCACATTTAATGATGGTCCTTCTTCCATCTCATATATCTTCAAATTTAGAAATAGTGATCTTCCTAAAGGACTTGCCTCCTGTTACTAGGGGATAAGATTCTCCTTACATGAGCAAAGCCTTCCCTATAGTAATTAAATATAGAAAAGTCTAGTTCTTTAATTTTTTTAATTGTATATACTGTATATCCAACAAGGATGAAGATTTTGATACATAGTTTTTTATTGTTTTTGTGTATTGATGTAAACATGTACTATCTGCTAGTTAATGATTTAGTATAGTTTTTGTATAAGTTGTTTTATGGATTATATATATGTATGTAATGATTTGGAAAGGTTGATGTGCATTATTTCACACTAAAAATTAATATTAAACCTACTCTAACACATAAATAGCATGATTCTAAATCCAACCTAAGGGAATAAAAGCTAATCAATGAAGATGAAATATAAAAATAAAAGGTTTTCAAAAGAAATTTAAATGAAACAATCAAAATAGAATTAAAGTATAATAAAATAGAATATGAAAACTTAGTTCAAGGAATTTCACATTCTAATTCTTAGATTAATCATAGACCTTTAATAGAATTCATAATTGATTCAATTACTTAATTGAAAAATTATCCCAACATCAATAGCAATCATGTAAAGTTCCAAATGATGATTAATCTAAAACAAGTACTAAAATTAATTTCCATTATTGATTTCAATTCAAGACACGTGCATAAATCTTATTAGTAATAGTATTAAACATCAAGAATAAGGTTAAAACCAAATTAACAACTTTATATGTGAAAATTATCAATTTATCCTTTATTTTTCTTAAGCAACTAATGATTCACTCATATGTCAAATCATTGAAATCTAATTACTACTAATTTCAATTAATCATAACTAACATATAAGCAAGAATTAATTTCAACTAATCGTTTATCTATTGACTATAATAAATAATTAACTAATTGATCATATTTAACAATATTCACAATGAGAGTAAACAAACAAAAGATATTCAAAAAAAAAATAAGATTAAGAGAAAGGCATCAAAATCAAACCAAAATGGAGGGTTAATCCTTTGAATTGAAGTAAAAAATTTACCACCTATGGTGGTTTTACAAAAGAAAGGTAGAAGAAAAATGTTTGTTGTCTATAAAGAATAAAGAACTGTGAAGGCACAAAACCTAGTTAAATTTGATTTCCTAAGCTAGAAAATCTAATAGGTGAAGTAAATATGTCCTTTAGAGTTACAAAGAATGGAGCTTTACATAAATTGAAAGCCCATAACCTAATTTACACTTTAAATTACTAACATTATTTATTGTAATAATTTTTCATAATTCATTTTCCAGCCTAAGTTTGACTACTAAAGTGGCATTATTTCACTAAAACCCGAACATGAAAATTATTGGTTTAGGTCTCAACTATCTTTAGGCATTAGTTCATCTCAATTGGTCTCCTAGAGCTCCAAATATAACCTAAAAATTATGACTAGGTTAGTTAAGACAAAATAGATCTTCATCTTCCTGACCAAATTTGTCCCTTTAAATGTTCAGACTAAGCTTTGACCAAACATAAAAGTTTTAAAGTTTTCTTTTAACTTTTCAACAATATAAAGATCACCCTATTTGGAAATTTAAAACTTAAGTTGTAGTTGAAAACCTAAAACATTATAAAAATTCAATATTAACCAAATAATTCAAAAACATTAAAAAATATTACCTAATCATCTAACAAAATCAATTCCATTAAATTAAATATATGTAACACTCTAAGAGGTATAAAATAGAAGAAAATAATATAGATAATACCTTACTCATCAAATTCTCTCACATTTAGCCTTTGCATAACCTTAGATAAACATAACTTTATTCAAGCATCTCTTGTAAACCATAACTTATGGAAAACTAAAGAATAAAATACCAATTTTCCAATGACTTCAAACTCATAAAATTCATAAGAAAAAAGACAATTAAAGCTATTAAGATTCACAACACATTAAGAACAAAAATCTTAATGATCTCAAAATTAATCAACATGGCAACTTTATTCAAAAAGGATATATCAAATTGGTAAACTCTCACATAATTCACTATTTAACTCTTAAGTATATAGGGTACATGTTTTAATCAAATTCATTCCATAAAATTTTTTTACCCTAAGTTTACTTATCATCTAATTTACATTAGTTAAATCACATGCACAACATAAATTAAAAGGATTTTATTCAAGATTATAATACGGCTAAGGAAAAAAGAAAGGTTGAAAATGTGAAATGGTAAAACCAAAAAAATCACTAGAGCATTTAAAACATAAATATATGGGAAAATCATGAATAATTACAACTTAATACAATTATCCAAATTATAATTCCAAACACTCCATTAAACTTTTTTCTTTTTCCTTTCTTTTCTAATTCTTTTTGGCTTATTCTTTTTTCTTTTCTTTTTTATTTTTATAATTATTTTTTATTTTTTAACCAAACCTTGAAATTGAAATTGATGATTTTTCATAACATACACCTACCTCTACACTTATTCAAAATTCCATCTCATAAAATTTTCAAATACTCTACTAATCTCAAAGGGTAGGTAAAGATATTTATTTTTCAATAGAAAACATGTTAATGGGATAAACAACAAATAAAAGACAATTAGACTTAAAAAGGTCTTAATAAAGATAAAATTTTAAGGTTAGTTATTTGACTCTAACTTAAATAAAGAATGCCTTTATTATAATTGTGCATGCATGTGTAAATATAATCTAAAAAATAATTAAAAAAATTTCTAGAGATACAAATTCCAAAGAAGAATATCATACAAAAAGACAAGAGAATAACACAAATTTTAAACAAAATGCTCAAAATCTCAGAAAGTAAAATATGTTACCAAAAATTCAATCTATTAATTCAAAATCCATCATTTAATTAATCAATTTCAAGAAGCAAAATAACTCATTCAATCTTATTATGAATTTATTCAACTTAATTGTTTCCTACTCATGAAAAATGTAAAATCTCCATCAATAGAAAGTAATTAAAATGATTAAAACACTCCAAAGAGAAGTGAAAAGCCCAGTTTTTTTTTAAAAAATGATTTTTTAGAAAAATTAAAAAGCACAAAAGAAATATGAGAACTTAAAACAAAACACAAAAAAAATCCTATGATTCTTTCCCTTTCACTTAGAAATTACATTATCCTTAATACAAAATATATCAATATTAAGAAGATAATGGACAAGTAAAATAAATAAGGAAGGAAAAAGAAAGTAAATCTAATAGCTTGGATTGTAGTTCAAAAAGCACCTTTCATTAAATATCTTTGGCTAAACATGGCTCTAACTTCTTCAGTCAGTCTTTAATTCATAAGTTATTGCCTCAAATGATTCTAATGGAACATACTTCAAATAAGCAAAGAAAGGACCAGTTGCAAAGCTAACTTATTTATTAATTCTTTTTTAGGAGTTAATCTTAAATCATTCTTTCTTTTCAAATCAAAGTCATCTTGCACATGAAATCATTCACGTCAAAGGAAAAAGAATGGAATGAACTTTTCAAGGATTCAACATAACCTTGGAAGCATTAATTTTATCTATCACTCTCCTATGAACATCAAAATTTTCTTTTTCATTAATCTTTTTTAGGGTATATTGGTATCTCAATAAAGGTTTCAAACATCCCTTCTTCCTTTTCCTCTTTCTCAACATTTTTAGGACTACTAGAAAAAGGAGAAAGAATAAAAGAATTAGCAAAAAGAATGGAATTAGATATAAATAATACCTCAATACTAGAATCTCTAATCTCTTTTTCTTCTGGTTTCTTATTTGCTAGGTGAGAAGTAGAAGGTGATTGGCTTGCATATTAACTCTCCAGCTTGCTCATAAATGGGGTAAGTTGGTTCACTTGAGTTTTTAAATTTTTTTAAACTCACCCTTGTTTCTTATTAGAACTTATTGAAGTTGGCATTAGTTTTTTGCTAAAATTATATTCTTTCCTACTAAAAACATACTGCATTTTGGATGCTCAATAAGTTCCTCAAGTTCCATCCTTGTAGTCTAAGATTCATACACTAATAGATATTCTTTGATAGGAGTTTAATATTGATTGTAACCTATTTACTTGCTATAATTGAGAATTGAATGATTTTGCTAGCTAGGGTATTAGGAATTGTAATATGGAGTATAATAGCATTGAGGTTATATTAGATTGGATATTTTCCTATATATGTTTAAGTGTCTTGCAATATATATAAAACTAATTGACAAATAAAAGAGGTTAACTTAGAAAATTGTTACTCAATTCTAGATGTAATGACCTTATTAAAACTACTATAAAAAACCATAATTTTTTCTAATTTTAACTAATAAAAATATAGTTAAAATAGAATAAAATAAAATGTGAAAGCCCAACTCAAGGAATTTCATGCTCTAATTCTCATATTTGTTATAGACCTTTAAAAAATTTATAATTGATTTAACTACTTAATTGAGAAACTACTCTAACTCTAGAAGTAACCATGTAAAGTTCCTTATGATAATTAATCTAAAAAAATGCCTAAATTAAACTCCCATTGGTAAATTCAATTCAAGACACATGTTTAAATCTAATAGTTGTAACGTTAAATATTAAGAACAAGGTTAAAACCAAATCAATAGCTATACATGCAAAAATTGTTAATTCATCCTTTGTTTTTCTTAGGCAATTAATGATTCAACTATGTGTTAAACCACCAAAGTCTAATTGTTATTAATTTTAGTCAATTGTAACTAGCCTACAAGTAAGAATTAATTGCAACTAATCATTTACTTATAAATTACAATAGATAATTAACTAATTAATCATAATTAATAAAATTTTTAAGCGATCGTTTACAACAAAAGTGAAAAAATAAGAGATAATCAAATAAAAAATAAAATTAAGATAAAAGTCTCAAAATTAAACAAAATTAGAGTGCTAATGTAATATCCAATAGATATCTAATAAAACAAGAACCACTATAACCTAATTAGAAAGTGTTTATTAATAGGTAATTAGTAGAGGTATCCATTAATTTTAATAAGCAGAAAATTTTATCAAAGTTTATTTTGAAAATTTTGATTGTTTTTAATAGTATTCAAGATCCAAGTTTCATAGCATTTTGAAATAACCTAAGGTTTTTATCTAAAAGCATTTTATTAAAACCCAAGTAACCAAAATTTTGAAAATTAGCAAAAACAAGGTGATATGAATGGTCACACTTAGAACCAAAATTAGAATATTGATTTTTAAAGCAAATCGTGTAAATATTTAAAAATTAACTAGTAACTATACAAAATAGTTTTTATGAATGACAATCTAATAAAAAGCCTAAATTCATGATTCTTCTTGAAATGTGTTTGAATTAGTGTTTTATTAAAAAGAAAGAATTAAGTGAAGAAAAAAAATGTAGCACTCACTAGTGTTGCTTGATTAAACTTAAATGTTTATTAACATTACAGATTTAACTATTTAGTAATTTTATCAAGGCAATTCTAGAGAGATTTTAGTATTGGAATTATGAATTTTAATAGTATTCTTTCAAGGAAATAGGAAAATTAATTTGATCATAGGAATTAGTGGTATTAACTAAAAGTACTGAGGTGGTATTAGCATTTTCCAATTAGTAGATATTGAAGTGATGATATGGATTAAGGAGCATTATTTTATACAGCTTAGAAACACATGTTTAAGTTAGAGAACTAATGATATTATGTCATGTCATCCATATGAGTAATAAACATTAACATGTGGGAGCATTTCATGATGCAATATTACATTAGATTTTCTAAGATTTTATGAAGATATTATGAATATTAGGATATATTGCCCAAGCTACTAACCTATCTCATCTTAAGACTCAATCATTATAGAATATTAGAAAGATTTTAAAGAGATTTTGCTCCCTTTTTAGAAGCAAACCTTGGGTTCCTTAGTGAAGAGGTGAGATGAATTAATTTTTTAAAGGACATAAAAGCCCTTAAGTTTTACTATAAATAGGTGTAGGATTTTCACTTCTCTTCACACCATTTTGAAAAGCCATTTATGATTAAAGAGAGAGAAGTAAGAAAGAGTTTTTGAGTTTTTAGATAGAGAATTCTTCTTTGATCTTCAAATTTCTTCAAGTGGTCTTGAGTATTGGTGGAATTCTTGCAAGTTTTAGCTCCTTTGTACTTTAAGTAAGGTAAAAATTCCTATACTTTAAGGGTTTTATCTCTTTTTTATTATTATTTTCTTATATTTCTCACTAACTTTAAGGTATTTTTTGGATGATGGACTTGAATTTATAAGTTTATAAAGAATCAAGCAAAAATAACCCAAATGAGCGAAGATCTACCCTTTTTTTCATGGTTTTCTTTTAAGAAAATTTTTATGTATAAGATTATATGTTTTTTGATTGTTATTGTATTGAAGCCATGACTTATAATGATGGATTAGTGACAAAGTATTCTCAAAAATTTCTAAAAATGTATAGAGATGTTGCCTTTTAGAAAATCATTATTGATTTTTATTAATAGAAAAAGAAAATCTTTGAAAAGTTTTCTTTATGAAACAAAAAAAATGTATTTTGAAAAAAGATTTGAAATGAAAAGATCTCAAAAGACACATGGAAATGTTTTCTTAGGATACCACTCAAAGTAGTAAACATTAGAAACATGTTTTCATAAGAAATAAAATAAAATTCCTATTTGAAAAAAATGAATAGCTCTCAATTACCCTATGTATCCTTAAAGCAAACATTTGATTTTTATACAAAAACCTACTATACATTATTTTATAACATGTTACAAGTATTATACAATTATTACATTAAAGTTTTAAAGTAAAAATTTCACTATGAAACTAACATGATGGCTCTCGGGTTGTATTTTTTACAATAGAGAAAATTCTATTTTTCTCATTAAACTTGTTAAACTTATTTTGACATGTTAGTATACATTTGTATCAAAGTTTTTTATGCTAAATCCTTTAGAAAATAAGAGTAATGCTCTCATTTTAGTGTTAGAAAACACCAAAAAAATTATTTTTCAAGATATAAATGGTTTCCCATAAAGTAGTTTTCAAACAAATTGATTTAGTTAGTTAATGCAACATGTTTTTTAAGTATGAAATGATTGAGAAATGATGTTTAAAACCTATATTTCTTGGCTAGAGATTTTGGGAAAACAATCCATAAAATTTTATATTAAAATGGAACTTGAAAATTTAAATGTGTCTCTTTCAAGGTATTTTGTTAACTTAATGTGTAAATGACTAATGTAACTTGTTTTGAACTTGGAAAATTTTGAAAAATGGAATTTATGACTCCTTGATTCAAATCTAGAAAATATTAGAGAATTTAAAAAAATTTGGATATTTAAAATGAGATTTTCAAATATAGGTTACTCATTAAAACTTAAGGAAAATGTACGATTGTTGCATTAGATTTTGATGATTGTGTATGATAAAAATTTGTATTTTTACTACTACTATTTGGTGCACTAATATGCTTGAATTAGTGAGTCAAAATAGTCTTCTTACTTGTTAAAATAGTACACAAATCATAGGTTTGAAATTGCATGAGTTAAGAATTTTAGAACTTAGAAAATCTAAGTTGTATGTTTCACTTTTTCATGATGAAAAACTAAAAAAAATCGTTAAGAAGTCTTTAAGGAAATTGTTACTTGTTATATTATACAAGTATATAGAGCTAGTGACATAAGATCATATTCAAATGATAATGAAAAGTACTTAAAAAAAGTTATATGGTATCTCAAAATTCTTATAAAGAAATTGAGTTATATATTTTAGTGCGTGAACAATTATGAAATCACCTACACATGCACTAATGAATTATTATGAAAGGATAAATACTAGATGATTAAAAAGGAAATAAATCTTCGGCATGAGATGTTATCTAGCATGTGAATCAAGAGCAAGAATGCTTAAGTAAGTCATTTGAAATATGACAAGGTAAATATGAATTCTATCTTAGTAGATTTTGAAAATATAAGTAGGACAAATAGTAACTAGTATGCTTATATAGTTTTGTGACTTGAATGACTATATGATGATGTGACATGATAATATGATATGATGATGTGACATGATAATATGATATGATTATGTGTTATGAACCTTTTATGAAAAGTAACGATTTAGCTCGGTGCTTATGACTTTTAAATTACATGGAAGGATGAGTGGAAGGTGTATGGTCAGAATACGGTTGGGGAATGTATGGTAAGGTTAGTTCGAAGAAACATGGAGGAACCTTACTTGCCTTCTTGGCATTTATTATGTTGCATGCTTATATTATTCTATGAATATATCTAACTTATTGCTTTATTTATTTAAAAGTATTTTTAAGTGTGATATGCATTGTTTCACACTAAAATTAAATACCAAATTTGCTAAAAAAATATAGCTAAAGAAAAGTCTAAGTCATACCCAAGGGATTTGAAACCAATTGATAAAATAGAATATAAAAATAAGGGAAGGGGTTCAAAATTAATTGTAAATAAACAATTTAAAATAAAATTAGATGAAAACTAATAGAAGATGGAAATCAATTTCAAGGGATTTCACATTCCAATTCTCAAATTTTTCATCAACACTTAGCAATTCAACTTATAATTTAAACACTTAACCTATGAATACCCTAAAGCCAACAATAACCATATAGATTCTCAATGCAAATTAACCAAAACAAGCGATCAATCAATCCTCTATTATTAATTCAATTTAAAACAAATGACTAAATTCAATAATAGTTTCAAATATTCAAAACTAGGTTAAGCTAAATCTAATAGTTCTACAAGCAACAATTGGTAAATTTATTATCTAATTTTCATAGACATTATCAATCTAACAAGCGAAAATTAGATATCTATTTGCAATTGATTTATAATCAATTATCCTAATTCTACAAGTGAGAATAACAACAATCAATCATATAGTATTAGATTACCAAGAATAATTAATTGATAGGCCTATCAGTTAATTATCAAAGCAATCATAATTAATAAAGAATAGAAAATTAAGAGAAGAATGAATTATAAACAAATTTAAAAGAGAAGCCTCAAATCAAATTAAAATAAGAGTTCTTAAACCCTTGAACTTTGAAGGAAAATTAGCTACTCATAATAGAATTTAAAGAAAAATAGAAAGAATAATGTTAACTATTTAGAAAGTGCTTTTGCTTTTAGAGGTACAAAACCCTTAAATATGATTTCTCTAGCTACAAAACCTAATAAACCAATAGATATATCTCTTAGGATTATAAAGAATGGGGTTTCATCCAATTTAAAAGCTCATAACCTAATTTACAAATTAAACTGCTAACTATGTTACTATAGTTGAAATTTATAACTTAGATTGTAGTTCAAGTTTGACTACTAAAATGGCAAAGTTTCAATAAATCTTAAAACATAAAACTTGTTAGGCTAACTCTTATATAACTTTAGGCACTAATTTCACCTCAATTAAACCTTTGAAATTCTAGATATAGATAAAAAAATCATGACTAGTTCAACCTAGAAAAAAATAGAGCTTTAACTATATGACCACTTTTGACCTTCCAAAACATTTGAAACATGCTTTGATCTAAATAGGAAAGATTTAGAAATCCTTCTTAGGTTTCTAAAAATGTAAAGATCACTAAATTTTAGCATTTGAAACTCAAGTTATAGTCAAAAACCTAAAATAATGTAAAATTTTTAATCAAATAATTTAAAAATATTAAAAAATCATTACTAATCATATGTTAAGGCCAATTTCATAAAATTGACCATTTGTAACATAGTAAGAAGCATAAAATAAGATGAAATAATATAGATGACATTTTACACATTAAATTGTAGCAAAACAAATTTAATATTTGTGAATTATATGGAAAATGTAGTTCTAGTAAGAAATTATTTTTAATATATGTCTTGTGTATAATTAATTTTTATAAGCTAAAACCTTTTAGAAAATAGGTAAGATATCTATCTAACTAAGTAATTTATTACTTACTCTACCTATGGATATTTTTAGGATACTCCTCTATTTGATGGCTTTCATAATCATCACTGATGTTTGGTGGCATATCTATAAGACTACTTATGACTGGCATTAATTAGAGTTTCATTTTGGTTTTGGCTTTAATCATACTAATGTGTAACAGATAGCTAAAGCATGAGTAGTGAAGTTAGAACCAAAAGTTCCAAATTTAGTCTAAGAGTTCTTTATTGCCTATGTAGCAAGGAGTGCATATCATGTAACTTCTGAGACACCATTTCTAACATCTATTACCTATATTGCAAAGTTCAATTTTAAGGTACCTCCTAATGATTCTATAAAGCTTACGGCAATCTATAAGCCACCACTTGTCCCATCTCCTAAGGATTATGAATCTAATCTCTCTATGAATACCTCTAACAGTTAGTCACCATGATAATTGTCATAACTAACTTTTTATCTATTTAGTTATTATTTGACTTTTCTACATTTTTTGTATAATTATTTTAACTTTGACCTATAGGTTATAATACAACCAAGTTATCTTTGTATAAATATCATGTATATATATAATGCATAGTTTGGAATATGTTAGTTACTTTGATTTTTATTGTGTTTTAATTAAAGTGATGTTTTAAAGAAACAAGATAAAGGTTCACAATTTTACAAGTAAAAAGGGAAGGAAAAATAATTTTCAATATTCAAAATATTTTGAGAAATGTTAATTGTTTTATATAAGTATTGTTATATATCTTTCACCTTTGAATACATAGTTACTTATTTTCTTAAAATATTATAAGATTTTCATAAAAATATTTTAAAGAAATATTTCAATTATTTCCTATTCAAAAGAAGTTCTAAGTGTTTTTGTTTTATTAAAGGTGGTTTAAATATATTTGTTTCTTATCAAAAGACTTTTTCCTATTTAATAAATATATTATTTACCTAAAGATAAGGATTTCATTTGTTAAAGTTATATTCTATTTCCAAAATTTTAAAAGATTAAACCTTATCAGTTAAAAAAAGGTTATTTTCTAATTTGATAATATGTGTAAAAAAATTATGAATTTTCTAAACTTGAAATTTATGCATATTGCATGTTTTCAAAATATAGTAAAGATTTTTGTTTGAAATGGCTTGTAATGTTGTTTACTTGATATCTTTATATCAATCACAATGGTCAAGAAATGGGTTGTTTAACTATAAACTACAATAGATAATTAACTAACTGATCATAATTAGCAAACTATCTAAACAATCATTCATAACAAATGTATAATAACAAGAAATAATCAATGAAAAATAAAATTAAGAGAAAGGTCTCAAAATTAAATGAAATTGTAGTGCTAATCCCTCGATCTAATATGGAAAATTAACCACCTATAATGGTTTTGCAAGATAAAGGTAAAAGGAAAGTGTTTGGTATCTGAGGAGAATGAATGTCTTTACAGGCATAAAAACTAGTTAAATCTGATTTCTTAATTTAAAAAACATAATAAGCTATGTAAATATGTCTTTTAAGGGTTAGAAAAGAATAGGCCCTTGCATAAATTGGAAGCCTATAGCCTAATTTACACTTTAAATTGCTAACAATGTTTACATAGAAAATTTTCACAATTCAGCTTCCAACCTAATTTTGACCACCAAAACGATGTATATGAAAGTTGCTAGGTTGTGTCTTATCTAACTTTGGACATTGATTTTACCTCAATTGTACTCTTAGAGTTCCAAATATAGCCCCAAAATTATGACTAGGTTAGCTAAGACAAAAATAGAGCTTCATCTTCATAAACAAATTTGACCCTTCAAACATTGAATTGGGTTTCAAACAAATCATGAAAATTTTAGACATTTCTTTTAGATTTTCAATAATACAAAGATCACCCAATTTGGACACCCAAACTTTAAGTTCTAGCTATAAACATAAAATGGTATAAAAAATTAGCATTAACTAAATAATTCAAAAACATATTATCACCCAATCATGTAACAACACTAAATACATTAAATTAAGTATATATAACACTCTAAATGGCATAAAATAAGAGGAAATAATATAAATAATATCTTACACATCAAAGGAATAAAAACATAATATAAATTTGCATAATTGTTTTTATTTCCTTATTTGTTTATACTTCCATAATAAAGTGTTAAAATTGTATATAATGTATTTAAAATATAAAGATTACAAAAAAAGATAGAAAATTTTGAAATTTTATTTAAAATAGTTCAAAGATAACTTTTTGTTTACAAAGTTATCCTAAAACATCAGTCGTAAATGATTATAGCATTAATTGTTTATATAATTGATTTCTAAAGATAATACAATGGTCTTTGTTGATGAAATGACAAACTAAAAAAATGTCAGTTTTCCAATTACTAGACATCCAAAATTATGGTGGTTATGAATTTACAAGCAAAGCTAGAAAAATGAAGGATGAATTGAATGTAATTTATAAGGTTTTATGAAATTGGGAAAAAATAACGCATTGATTTTCTCTATGCTTGACCATTATCTAACGATAATTCAATCATTATAACAATTTATATCAAAAGTTTAGATGTCAATAAGGTATTTAATCAATCTTTTAAGGTATGGCAACCACCATCTTGTTAAGCTTAAGATGTTGATTTGTTATTACTAACCAACATTTAAAGTCTACCCTACCTTTTATAAATATCTCTCTCCTTATTATTTTGAAATAAATTAGCAATGCATTAGAAGGAGTTAGAGGGTAGGGGAGCATCATATTCTAAATTATTAGGCTATTAAATGGGTTATTAAATTGATTAAAATTGCTTCCAGAGACCCATACTTTGGCAAAAAGTATAAGTATTCTTTAAAGCATTTGGATAGACTTCAAACAAGAAACCTTCCAAATGCTTTGTAGAATCCTTGTGCTTATTATTGAATTATAGTTATAATTCCCTAGAAGGAGGCTTAAAAGATTCCATAACTATCTTAATAACCATGGTAATGGTTAACATGACAATTTATGCCTACAATCTTAAAAATAATCTCTTATTGGATTCTAGAGGTCATTAATCTATGTTCTCCATCTCAATCTCAAATCTTAGAAATCATATGGTTTGTATTAAGAAAATGCAAAGTAGGTTGCAAAGTAATGATAAATTATAGTCAGAAGAAATAATAAGTGATAGGCTTATTTTCAATACATGAATGGTGGTGTTATTTTTTCTCACTATAATTTATTATCAAATTGCAACCTTCTATATCATCCATTTTAAAAGTTTTCTATGTTGTTTTGTATTGATAGAATGTAAAGACGAGTTACAAAATAATGATAAATTTTAGTAAAAAGAAGTAGTATGATCATTCTTACATTAATAGGCTTGTTATGGATTTTAGTTTGATATACATATATATATATATATATATATATATATATATATATATATATATATATATATAATATGATGTATATGTAAATTATAAATTCTAATGCATATGATGTTTATAATTGAATCAATTTTATTTAGATATACATGTTTTATTTAACCATTCTAGAAAGATTTTGGGATTATTCCAGAATGATTATGGAAAAAGTTACCCAATCAAAAGAAAAAAAATTATTTTTTAATAGAAGAAATTCATTTATTATGACATCAATTCTTGTGTTGTAATGGCCCTGTCATTAATAGGTAATATAGAATCGTTATATCGTAAAAATATGATTAGATAGTTTTAATATGAACTTGGGATTATCTTAAATGGCCTTAAACTATTTCTTTTCCAACTTATTAAAAGAATTTAATTTGATTTATACTCTTGTTTAGCTTAATTTTATAAATAAAGTTAAGTATGTTAGAATTCAAAAAATTTTTCTAAGTTTGAGGCACCTCCCTTTGAGGGTTATGTAAAATATGCATTTTTAAAAAAATAAAAATTATAGTATTTGTTCCCCTTGTATTTATACATCAAAGAGTGATTTTTAATGAATTTTTAAGAACCTAAAATGATAATTTTAAGAAAATACTATTTTAAAATTTTTTCAAAATTTGATATTTTGAACTAGAACTCAAAATCTAGATTTTCATTCTTTGGAGTTTTGATTTTTTTAATATTCAAATAGGAGATATTTCCTTATTTACATTTATGTCTTAAGTAAATGGAGAGTAAAATGTCAAAGGGGAAATAAGGATATTTACTTAAATGATAGAAATATAAATAATTTGCTAAACCTGTAACCCAATATGCTGAACCTATGACCCACAAACCTAGTACCCAGAAATAGAAAGAGACCCGGTTAAAATAACACCTTAATTGATCAAAAGAGAAACCATGAAGCAATAATAGAACAAAACACGCACTCTCCCTTTAACTTTCTTCTTCTTTTTCTTCTTCTTCCTCTTCCACTTCTAATCACATGAAACAACTCCTTCCCTTCATATTTTAACATATAATCTTCCACCTTCTCCTTGTTTTTCCCTGTTTCTTGTTATTATTTCTGCTCAGTTTAAAATTTAGGGATTTGGGCAGCAATATTTGAATAAGGTAATTTTCAAGCTTTATTCTCTTAATTAGGAATTAGATTAGCTTAAATTAATTAGTAGATAGTAAAGATTAGTTTGTACTTAGGTTATGCATATAGTGTGGAAATTTGGGGATTTTATAATAGAAAGCTTGATAATATAATTAGGTGTTGATTATTGTTTGATTGCTTGCACAAGGTCAAGAAACACTTTCTAGTGGCATTGGTGGTTCGTGAAGTAGGAAGAAATCAAACTCCAGCATATTGGCCATTTTGTGAATAGATAATGTATATTTTCATATTTTTATATATTTTCCAAACTCCTTTATACTTTAAAATATTAATTTTATTAATTTATTAATTGTCATTATTTTCTAGTTATTTTAATTCCATATATGTGTAAAGCTCTATGTCCTCTTAGGACAAGTACTTTAAAATTTTCTTGAGTTATAGTAATTAAGAATGGTACTAAAATGACTTTATGATTAGGAAATTGATTTATATGACTTATTTGAAATGGTGTATTATTAGAACCTTATTATATAATATTCTTTGAAAGGTTATTGGGGATGAAGTGATAATGTGTTAAAGTTTCATATATGCTTGTAAAACTAATTTTTGATAAGTTGGAATGATTTGATATTGGAGATGTTAATTACTATAGTTGAAAGCCTTGGTAAGCTACTTATAGTTGAAAGAAGTATAGATTGAGATTGTTTTAAACTGCTAATATATGAAACTATTTATTTCCAAAATTTTTCTCATATAACTATTACTCTTATATATACTGGTGTTTTATTATTTTTATAAACTTATTTTAAGAGAAAACTAGTTGGAAACTGCAACTAATGACAGTGATGACATTAGCCTTAGTGCACCTTGGTTTGAACCCTAATTAGCAGGGGAGTTGCTAACCCCATGTGTCGGCCAACACATGTGAATTAGTTTATGGTAGCCTGATAGGTTGCCTTAGAGCTGAGAGCTCTCCTAAGATTGTTATTTCATGAGTTGAATGCTCACATTTGTTAATCATAATTAGAAATCTCCTACCCCATTATTTTTACTTATTTATCATGAATATAATATACTAAAATTTTTACCATGATTCTATGTTCATGATGATTTGCTATGATTAAACAACTTACTATCTACCTTTTAGCATGAAACTTATGTTTTATTATCCTACTTTTAATGAACATTCCAATTGCTATTTTATCAAATATGATTGTATAACTTTTATGATATTTTTTTGGTATTGAAAAACTATTTAACTCTTTCTAAAGAAAAAAATTGTGCCATAGCTTGTCCTATTTCCTTTGGAAATTCATATTATTTATTTCACTGAGTTAATGACTCACTCCTTTTATTGTACTATTTTTTAGATAGAGATTTGGCTTCAGGTCCATCATCTACAACTCCTTAAAGAAAGAGGAGTATTCTTTTGTGGTGAGCCATACTTTGTCTGTGTGGGCTTGATGTAGAATTTTTACATGCATTTAAAAATTGTAAAATTTTGAATATTCTTATATGTGCTCCATTAAACTCATAAGTAGGGCATGCTTCTATTGATTTATATGTATGTATTTTGTTATAATTAAGGAAGGATTATTTAGTTACCAAACGATATGGATTTTATGTTAATATATGAATTAACAGGTGATGTTGAAAAATGAGAAAGTCCATGTAGGATTATATGTATGTAAAAAGTTAGTGATTATGTAACAGGTGTATAACCACTTAAGTTTGAAACAGGTTACAAGTTATCTTATAATGTTTTAGGCTAGTATGGCCTATAAGGTTATATTTTTCCCCGGAGGTCATATGCCGATCACGGCCCCTAGTTTTCAGTTGTGACATGTGTAGTAATCGATATTAAATATTACTTAATAAGATGATGTCATTAAATTAAAAATGATGGTATTTTTTCAAAATTAATATGTAAAATTTAACTTTATAGACTCTTACTTTTTATAGTAACTGAGGTGGAAACTTAAGCCTTGGGCATAAATTAAAAGTGAAAAGGTTAAAGCATGGTATGAATTGAAAATAAAAAGAATAAAATATAACAATATTTGCAAATTTCACCTCGCTTTCAAACTATAAAATGGTTCACTTTCAAACTAGGTATGCTCTCCTTCCAACATTAGAATGATTCTTTTTTATTTTGTATTTCTGCTCACTAATTATTTTATAAGATTGAAACTCAATTAGCCTGTGGTTAAATATATGAGTTTTAGAACCAACTGGAAAGGTGTAAAATATAGAATGTGAGTTTTTTTAAACTTTTATATTTTTTTTATAATTTAATTTTTATTTTTTTTTGTTATCTATCATTTTGATGTAGCTTTTACAAGTTTACATAGGTAAGAAATTTGATCTTGTTCATCTTCTTTGACATTCCATCATATCATTTACTATTTATTCATTTGAAACTATGTAATATCATACACTAATTTTTCATGAATGCTCATTGCATTTATAGGTATTGAATTCAAAAAGCTATTTTAAGGAGTGTAAACCTCACATATTGAGTAATAAGTATTGACATAGATTTAGTGAAACACTCGTCTTTGATTGGGTTATTATATATAACTTTTCTATATTTTCAATATTTTACTATTTAATTTATTCTTTAAAATTGTTTAAATTGAGATTCTCTAAAGTCATATAATATGTTGGCTTTTATAACTACTTCGGAATGTAAGGGAAATAGAAAGGATGAGAAAGGGAGGAATATAGGGATGTGGTCAAGGTTTTAGATAAGAGAAGGCGAATTAAGGGATGTGTTTGGTTTTAGGCTTAGGACAAGGGAGTAAGGAATTGGAGGATGGGGTTTGGCTAGATAGGATTGATGGGACATTACATGTTAGTTATGAAAATATCCAATGTGGTATTATTGAGAATAAGCGTTGGTTGTTTGAAAATAAACATCCACAAAGATAGGAAAAAAGGATGTCGATTGTTTTTCATAAAGAACCAATGTTATTATATTTTATTATAGTTCCAAACTAGACATTAAAAATAGATATACAATTATACTCAATAAAACGTTGATTGATTATTGACATGTTTTAGACATCCGATATTAATCAATTATTCTGTAGCAATGTGATAAAGACACAAATACAAAATGTGAGATCATAATTCTTCCATAATTAAAAGTTATAAATAATTTATACTTTAATTTATTTTTTCCTCTTACAAAATATGATCTTTTTAATTTTATTGTACCTTTAAAATACTTTATAATAGCATATATTTAGTCAAAATAAAAAGTTTACATGGCTTATGAAGTATTTTTCTAACTTCTTTATCTAATTCTAATTTTGTTTTTAGAAAAATATTACATACACTAAAATTCACTTACACTTATTTATGTTATATATATAATATAATTCAACTAAAATTGTCTTTTATTTGCTATCTATTTTGATTTTATCATCCTAAATGCCAATCCTTTATGCATGTCTAAAAAAATTATGCGCGTGTATAAAATTTTGTATTAAATTAATTTTTCTTTTACAAAATTTATAGATTTTTATAGTAATTTTTATTATAAAAGTCTAAAAAAGTTGTGTACTACAACCTATATAAATAAACATTTGTTATTTTCCTTAATATTTCATAATTTATATGTAATGTTTCAAAAAATTACAATATCTTGCTTTAAAATTATAAAAAAGGATTACAATTTTTTCAAAAATAATTGATACTTTTTTTATATGCATTTAAATAAAATTTTTCTTATTTACCTCAAAGCCCGAAGCCAAATTTTCTAGTTCTGCCACTAATTAAGTGCATTATAATGTATAAGATATACAATACTTGTGAAAGTTGATATTGTGGAAATTATCATGTGTTTGCCACTATAGCAAATTTCTGGACACCTCTTTGAATAGCACATTTATCATTGTATTTGTTCATTGACTATTATCATCACATTTCAATAAAAGTTGGTCTTGGAACATAAAGATAAATATGACAAAGTAATTGTCTTTCACCCTTGTTTATTATCATAGAAAAGTAAACTAACAATGAAAATTGAAGTCTCTAAAATTTTATAAGTAAACTTACATATTTGATGGATTGAACAACATTCTTCAAATGTAGACAATATCACCTATTGCATTTCTAGAAATCACATTGTCCTTTAATACATAATTACTCAATTCAAGAGTACTAATCTTGCACCATTTCATAAACCTTAAGTTTGATCAATACTTCTTAAAAGAATTATTGGAACATCAATTTTTAATTTTAGCTCGTGATTATGAATTCCTAAACAATGTGTTGTATTCATGATTTTAAACATGTGCAATTCTACTTGATTATGATATTATAATTATCTCTGTACCAACTGCTACTACTCAAATAACTTATTGATTCCTAAAGAAGTAAAGATAGGATTTAATCATTAACTTCATCCACAATGACATAAATAGGCCTGAGAATGACAATCTCTATTAGATTATTATTGGATATTATCACTTACATTTACACTCATTAATTTATTGAAAGTTTTCTAAATTTATGATTTAGATCAAATCTAATTTAAAACATTTAATTGATTAAATTGTCAATTTAAAAAATCCAATTTTTAATTTAACATTTCACTTAACTCTATTAATTATGAAACTAATAGTAGTAAAAAAATGATTCCATTTTGATTTGGTAATAAAATTTTATCAAAATAATTAATTGGTAAAAAAATTGTCAAAAATATATTGATTATTTAAGTAAATCATTGATACATTTTAAAAATTGTGAAAATTTTATGTTAATTTAAAATTTAGATCCAATCTAATTAAAATTAATGTGTAACTAATCAAATTATTAATTCTAAAATTTTGAAATTTTATTTAATAATATGATTATACTATTAAATATCATAATTTAATTTTTACCAAAAGTTTGAATGATTGCATTTTTATGTGGTGACAACATCTTGGCACAAGAAATAAATTTGTAGGAAAACTCTATTAAAAGCATGTTAACCACATAAGAAAACGATTGACAAGTTTAAAAGCAATTAAAGTCATGAACAAAACTTTACCAATTCACCTAAAAAATGATTTAAACATATCTTTTACACACACACATGCATACATACACATACAGACACACATATGTGTTTGTATAGACACATGCACATATACTTACACATTGCAAGATAGTTTTTAGTATCTTAACCTTCATTGTATATTAAAAAAAAATTATTTAAAAGTGATTTATATTAATTGTTAACAATCGATGAAAATGTTATAAACAATAAAATTAATATATGCTTAAGTGAGAAATGATAGGAAAGTTCTAATAATTTATCCATCATAATATGATGTTATTTTTAATTAATAATAAAAGCAAATTAAAAATATAAAATCAATAAAAACAAAAAATGTGAAAATAAATCACAAGTTTACCTTAGTCATTTCTAGATCCATCTCAAGCATATCAATTTTTCTTATGAATGACCTAAGGTAGTAGAAACATTATTACAATAGCAAAACTAAGTGTTAGAGGTTAAAATTAATTCACCACTACAAAATAGTTGATTGATATTAGTTGTCTAGTGGATTACATGTTGGAATATGGTTGACATCTTATCGAGAGTCATTATAAATAAGTTATAATGTTGGTTATATACTTGTTATAGAAAAATAAAATAACATTGATTCCTATATCAACTAAATCTTCATCATTTCTTCATGTATAATACAACCTAGTCACCAATAATGAGTTAAAGACATTAGTTTTTACTAAGAAACTGATATGAAATTTTTACAAAATAATTTTTTTAATGATAGCTTTTTCCTTCTACACGTAAATATTTGCAATAAAAATCAAACAAACTTAACATCTCGCCAAAAAATGTATATTTGAAGTTAAAAACTTTAAAAAGTCATAATTTTGTACTTAGTTATCTATTTAGAAAGAATTTTTTGTCGATTTCATATAATTTTTTGATATCATAAAAAATGGATGTTTTCATATTTTCTCCATCTTTATCATTGTTTGGTTGACTTTAGACTCAACTATAACATTTCATCAAACATATAATAAATATCTAAAACTTATATATAACTTTAGAAGTGATATAAAGAAAATAAAGATAAAAATTACTTAAAAAACATATAAAAATTTTGAGAAAATGTCAAGGCAAGGATTTGAGAAATAGAAACAAGAAAAGCATTTGGAATGACTTTGGACTTCAATATGACATTTTATGAAACATATAATAAGTGCCTAAGCTTAAATACAAATTCAAAAGTTATACAAAAGAAATACAAACAAAATTCTTTAAAACAAATCTGTGCAATAAATCAAAGAAATGGATGAGGCAAAGACATGAGAAATAGAAGCTAGAGAGACCCTTTGTATGTTTTGAACTAGTGATCTAGAGCAAGACATTTGCTTAATGCTTGATATTAGTTGAAAGGATATTTGTAGTTTACTAATGTGTGTTAGAGGACAAAGTGACATCTAGGATTCTATAGAGGGAACTAGATAAAGAAGGAAATGGAGTTTGGAAATAAATAAAAGAAAAAGTTAAGGTGATAATGAGGAAAAAATAAGATGTACTTTATTTATAGTGCTAAAATGTCATTTGACTTTAGATGTCAGTTATTAACATAAAATTAATGTTCTATGTATTATCACTTTCAAAGTAGCTAGTCATTACCATACTATTAGATATTATTTTCCTAATCACTTATTTAAAATACTTTTAAATGACGGTTATATATAAAATCAACATCTTAATTTTTTTTTATGGATTCCTAGTAACCTCATAAAGGCAAACACTTTAAACGTTAGTCTAGTTCAAAATCAATATACTAAAGTTTGGCATTTTTTATTACCAAACTTTTGCAATATTTTTAAGTATCAGTTAATTTCAAAATTGACAACTTAAATTTTCTTATTTTTCTAATAACCTTTAAATACCATAGATTTTAATGTCAATTAAGTAAAAAAATTGACGTTTTAAGTTTCCTAATAATTTTAAAAATTCCATTGCATCTATATAGACATAGGTTAATTCTAAAACCGATGTCTTAAACTTTCTCATTTTCCTAATAAAACTTTAAATGTTATATATTTTGATGTCAATTAAGTAAAAAAATTATATCTTAAGTTTCTTAATAATTTTAAAAATACCACCATATCGAAACAAATATTAGTTGATTCTAAAAGCAATGCCCTTCACATTAAAATAAATGTCATTTAATTTTTAAACCAATGTCTTAAATTTCCTTGTTTTCCTAATACCTTACATTATGATATCGATTAAGTTAAAAATTAATATATTAAAATTTTAAATAATTCCAAAAATTCCACTACATCAATATAAATGTTGGTATTAACTTAGGCTGACATCTATGTAGCGACATAGTATCCCATTTTTGTAGTAATGATTCTAAGATATTCTTTATTGATATACTTGATTAAGCTAATTTTTAGATTTCTATGGATGACCACTAAATTATTTTATGTAAATTCCAACTTCATATAATATTATATAAAACTAATCAATTATTGTAGACATCTAATTTTATAATTTTTTTCCTTCTTTTTGCATATAATATAGCAAAATAGTAACATTTTATTAAGAAATTTGATTATATTAAGCTAATATATGGTTAGACTTGTAAATATAAAATTTCAAAATATTGAATTTTGATTTATTATTGCATTCAATTCTATTAATTAGAAATTTTGATTGTACAAAAATTTGAATTATTGCATATCAAAATAAATTAATTGGTAATTAAATTTGATCAAAACTATATTGATTATTTAAGGAAGTTATTGGCACAATTACGAAGTGATAATTATGTTGATTGCATAAGGAAATTATTACTAAGTTTGAAAAGTAATTGAAATTGTAGAATATCTTACTAATTCGGTTGAAAAGTTTTTAAAATCTCCTAATTATCAATTATATATCCCCTATTGCACTATTTTTGCATTTTTTATTTATACATTTATATTGTTTAAAAGGAACTTATTATTAATCACTATTTGTTGTTAAAAATGAAATAAACTATCAAATTTATCATAATTTTAAATGAGAAACAATATAAAAAAGGCTTAATTAGAAAGGCAAGTTTGTTATATTATGATATGACACATAATATAAAATATAAATATAAAATAATTTATATTTGTTATTTAAAAAATTGGTTTATTAAAAAATCTTATACCTTTAGCAAGTATGCAACTAGAGATAACTTCATAGTGTACTAAAAAGAAGAAATGATAAGGTTTATATTTAAATTGTAGAAGTTTAAGTAAAAGCATAATAATAATAATTAGAAGAGGAATAAAAAATAATATAAAATATAAAAAAATAAAATAGCATAATAAATTGCATATATTTTTATTGCATATTAAGAAGATATATCTCATTCTCACTTGCATTCATGATAACATTATAGGGTTTGAATTTGAATCCCTTGGGAGAAATATTCATATCATTAGATTAAGTAACCAAAACATTTTGTTTGAAAATTATTGTACATTTATTTTAGCTTGGCATATACTTTTTGTCTTTGTTAACAATAACAATACTAAAATTTAATATCATATACATATTACCTTCAACTAGTATATCCTCAAATCTTTGAACCAAATTTCTCTGTATAGTTGCTCGAAAGGTAAAAGTCTACATAAAAAACATACACAAAAAAATTAAATCTCAAGCACAATTTGTAAAAAATTATGATATAAAGAAAATAATGTGAATACTAATAACTAATGTGTAATAATAATAAAAATATAATAGGTAGCACACATAATTCTAAGTTAATGAAAAAGAATATATGCATGAGAATTATACATCATCATTAAAGAGCACAAGTTTAATGGGAAGAGGTTCATTTAGTCTATAATTTCCTAAAATGTACCATAATCAAATGACATAAACTTGAATTGTTATCACAAATTATGTTCTTTCATGATTATTCCATGTGAGACCATAGTTATTTAATCTTTATAACACTATCAATTTAACACTATTTATTTCCTAGTCTTTTGATTACTAATTGTTATTACTCTATTGCATAATATTTGTTTCCTTTTTTTTTTATCAATCTAAAAGTACAAACATCGACAACAAAAAATTAATTTAATGCACAAGAAAAAAATTAATATGCATTTTTATAGGAAGGATATTGTAAATTGCCTTGGATTTAACAAAAGTAATTCAATATCAAATATAAAAGTCAATAAAATAATTAAAAGCCATAGCTAATTAATTAATAATTAAAAATTTAATGAATTAAATCTATTGGTAAATTAAAAGCTAATCAAAATTTGGCTTTTATATTTTCATATAAGAATAACTAACCTTTATAAATCATTACCATGATCAATAATTATGTATTATTTAGTTTTTATGATCATAACAAGATTAATTATATTATTAATTGTTTATTATATATACTTTCATAGTAAAAAAATAATTTTAAGAAAATATTTAAAAATCATAAATATTATTCTAGTTATAAGAGTCATGTGGAATGTTAAATATTTTATAAAGCCTTTAATTGACTAAATTAATATATATTTTTTCATAAATTTAGTAGCATCTATCATTAAAAAATAAATGATTTAAACAGTTAAAAAGAATAACACAAATTGATGTATAAATGTTTATTTGTAAAATAAAAAAAATCGTAATAATTTAAAACCTGTAAGCTTTCTTAGAATATTTATACCTTCTAAAGGCATATTGCTTTAACTTGCCTAAATAGTTCTTAGGTTCTCCTATCTCTTTTTATATTTTCTCTCGAATCATTGCTTTGACTAACCTTAATCCTAATTGTTCAAATATTCTTGTGAATCATTATGCTTTTGTGACATCCTCCCTTTTTAACTCTTCTTCCAATTGTTGCTTTGACTTGCCGTGACCTTAAGCATTCAAATCATCTTTCAAACTCCTTATGTTTATGCACCATCATTTATTTACCTTCACCTTTTAGATTAAGGTTTGTTAGATTGAATTGTCATTCACTTAGTCAAGAAAGAATTAATTTCCCCCCTTTTCATTTAGGTTTTAATTTTTGTCAATTTCTCAAATTATACCTAAGCATGTAAAATAGGTAAGGTGAGTTTATACAGGCTTAACTTGTGTGGGCTCGCTCACATAAACTTGTATGCAAAAATAGGCAATAAAAGGGCTACCCTTTTCATTGCGCATGTAAGATGGGCATTCAAAAACTTAATAGAATAGCAAATGAACTTGCAAATTAATTGGGCCATTAGCCATAGAAAAATTCATTACATTCCAACATATTGTTAAAATTAAAAAAAATACATGGTTTCAATCCAGAAGGTCTAATTAATTTTTTAAAAAATACTAAAAAATAATACATTCACTTTGCTTCTTCTAACAACATCATTTCAAAAATTGAAGTTCAATTTGAGTTGAAAATTTAACTAGCAAAAGCTCCTTTTTGTCACCTATTGCAAGCTTACTATATGGGGAAAATTAGTGGAAAATTGAAGAAGGACAAGCACCATCTTAGCTGACTAACTACTTATCATATTAGTGAAAGATAAGTAAGTTTAAAAGCCATAAAACCTTATTAATTCATCCTAGTCTAAGTCAATTTGACCATAAATAATTTTTGGATTAAATTAAATCAGAGAGCATAGTGATTGATGATGAGACCATTTCATCTAATTTAATTTTTCTAAACCTTGTCTAATAAAAATTCCTTTCAATCATTATGAACTTAGCTTTTTCATAAAAAGGAGTTAGTTATTTTCACTCAAGCTTTACTCAATTAGATAAAAAACTCATGAGCTAACCTTATAAACTTAAATTAAATGATTTTACTTTTAAAAAGTATACATAATTATTTAAAAATTTTCAAACCAAAAACTTAAAAGGATTGTTTAATAAAGTTTTGTAGGATTGTTTAAAAAACTTAAAAAAAGTATAACAACATTAATTATTAATCAAATTTTACAGAATATGGAACTTAAGCATAAGCAATTTGGAAAATATAGTTAAACAATTTGTAATTAAGTATCATTAATTAGAATGAAGGCAATTAGCAGATGAAAAAAATAAAAAATTGAAATGTTTAAAGTGAAATACAAATAATTACAAATAAAATTATACCTTTTCCAATAGCATTTGTAGTTATACTTTGATTGCTTAAATCTTCCTTCAAAATAATTTCCTCGTCAAAATTTATAAATTATGAAATAATAATTATAATTGTTCATTAAATCATATAAAATTTGCAAAACAATAAATTTTTTTATATGAAAACATTACCATTAGCATCAAAACCATTAAACTAACTACATGTGCATACGAAAGCTTAAACTATTTTTGGAAGAAGATGACTCTTATGCTTGTTCAACACATGCCTTTCAATGCTAAATACTAACTCTAAAGTTATAGTTATAATAGGAACACTTAACAAATCACAAGCCATAGGTGATAAGTTGGAAAATCTTATGAATTACTCCTTCCACCATTCTAACACATCTAGATTTCTATATAATTCAATATCAAGCAAAGGCATCTCCAAATAAATTTCCAATTGAGACTTGAAATTAGAAGTTAGGCTAATAACTTTATTTTTGAAATCAATCCACATCAACAAGAAAAACAAAGTTATGACAACTCAAATTAACAAGATAAAACAAATAAATCACATACAAGAATATTTTAAACTTCTATCAATCACATATAAAGTGCTTGTACTAGAGTTCATAGAATTGAAATACAGGCCATTTAGTCAATAAGTGATAAGGTAGGATTAGGAAAATACTTTGCATACTTTTTATAGAGTTGAAATAATTTCATCTTCAACATGTCAATATTTTCTTAATAAGAAAATGGATCTATAATTTAATAATTAAATTCTAACATTCTTAACTTCAACCTAGGATCAAAGACGGTTGCCATTGTAACTAGAATACAATATTGACTCAAATATTTTATCAAACTCTTTCTTCATATTACAAAGCATGACTTTTAATGCCTCATTTTCATTGTTCACACTATCCATGAGAAATTTCTCAATCTTCTAAACTTAACCAAAATACAAATTACATGTAGGATTGCTAGATCTCGAAATCAAGTTAGTTAAATCATAAAAAGGTCTAAAAAATGCATAAACTATCTCCCTTCTTTTCTATTCTTCATCTATTGGATAGTACTTATAATTGTTATCATTAGATGCAAGCAAAGTAAATTTACACTTATATTTCAAAACACCTTTAAGCATTATATATATATAGAAAGAGAGAGAAAGAAAGAGTTCCATCTAGTAGGCATATCTAAATGTAAATGTACATTAGTATTAACCGAAACCCTTCTTGCGCACTCTTAAAAGTTTCTCATTCTACCTTTAGACCCTTCACATAAGTAATAATTTCTCCAATTTTATGACAAGCACTTAAAGCTATTTTCAACCCTTTTTACATAATGAGATTTAAGATATGAGCAAAACAACAAATATAAAAAAACTCACCATCACAAAGTAAACTTCTTTCCAAAACCATTTAAGTCTTCAAGTTTATTTGCATATTATTATTGATAGAAGCATTATCCAAAGTAAGAGAAAAAATTTTCTTCTTTATCCTCTAATCAATTAATATTTCCATTACCTTTCTTGCGAACTCCACACTTAATTATGGAGGATGCATATCACAAAAAGTAAGAATTTTACTTTTCAAATGCCAATCTACATCAATAGTTTGCATTTATGCAAATATACCCCTTGTTAGTGCAAGCAGTCTACAAATCATAAGTCAAACATATTCTAATAGGAATATTAGACAAATTTTCTTTTAATTTCTTCCTTTGCTTAGCATATACTTTTCACACATTAAAACTTGTAGTAATTCTAGAAATAATCTAAAATCAACACTGCAATATTTAAGCAAATCCTTAATCCTATCACATTTAACAAATTTCAAAATAAAATCATGTTTTATGATGTCCATGGCTATTTTTTCTCTTACAACTTTGGGATCAAGTTTGAAATTTCTCAATTTTCCTAAATGATCAAGAATCATAAGAAGAATTCTTATATTTCTCATTATTTTAACTCTCTCACTTTTCTCCATATAATAGGTAAGATTTGTGGTGCCATGGCTTCTACTTCCTCCAATCATAAGCTCATTATACCTTTTACATTTACCTTTAGTCTTCTATCAATTATATTTATAAAGTAAAAAAATTTCACAAATTTAAAGTAGTTCTTTTTCTTTTTTCCCTTTAGTGTCAACATTATCATTTTGAAATTTAATTTCTTTTTCAATCATAAATTGGTGAGTGCTATTTTTAACTCCCAATTGAGAGCTTGCATTTTTCCTTTAAGTTTTACCTAAATTTTTTATTTGATTTATCTTTACATTTTCTAAAGCTGCTATATTTAAACCTAGTTACTAATGTACAAATACATATAAAAGATAACTTATTTGATGCATAACTACTATTTATAAATAAAGAATGAGAAGGAATCATATGACAAGCATTTACATAGAATGCAAAATGAAATTATGGAAACATAACTTCTAGTAATGCAAAATAACACAAGCAAATGCACAAAAATAGAATGTTATCTACAATATTGGTGGCTACTACTATGGCTATTTATCTTTGCAACATTTTTTCTTGAAAAGAATAAAAAAATAAATATTAGTTTAAGATAAAGTAAGTAAATAGAAAATGGTTCTGCTTCTTTTTTATTCATATATATATTTTCATTAGCATTTGGACTTTGTGTGATAGGAACCAATAACTTACTATGTCAAGTGATCACTTAGACTTGAGCCAATGTGTTTTTAATGGAATTCCTGTTCGCTTTTGGATCTGGATTCAATGATTATTGAGTGAATGAAGCCAAGTCTATAGCCTTTTATGAATTGACTATTTCAAAAATAAAAGGAAAAAAAGGAAGAAAGGTAAAGAATTTCTAGAATAGAAGTAAAGTAATAATTTGGTATATATTATTACTAAAGTAAGAATTCCCTAACAAGATGGAGTTTTAGCACTGCATGAATTTCCAATGTTTCAATTTAAGAGAGTTCATGATCCATACTAAATGTTATAGAATGATGAAAAGGCTTAGGTTTATTGCTTCATAAATTAACCTTGTTAACTATGCACATTACAAAACTTTGTTAACCTTGTTTCTCAATTTATAGTATTATGGCCCATATTTCTAAGTTCAGTCTTTAGTATGGAAAGATAATAAAAGCATAATTGATAATGGAAATAAAACTAACAAAGTAAATTTTACCTTAAGTTTAACAACAAATTCAGTGATTGAACTTCAAAGGTAATGAAGCATGGTGGTGCAGTGTTATATATGTTTTATCCACATGAAATAGGTTTTCTCATAATGTTTGGCTAGCCATCTTCTTATTGTTAGCTACTTTCAATGATGCTGGTAATGAATTTTAGTTATGAACTGTAATGTTGCACTCTCTACTAAGGCTTTAATGAATTCAATCTACTCTATTCTCTTTTATCACATTATGCTAAAAGCTAAGTGTTTGTTTGTTTTTCTTTTCTTTTCTTTCTTCATCTTATTTTCCTAATTTTTGCTCTACATCTATCGATTTTAGTAAGTAGCTTAGTTATTTTCAAATTTTCATTAATAATTTTGCTTTATAAATTATAATGTCAATATTTAATTTATGTCAGGTAAGGCGATTTGGATTGAAAAATAAAAATTGTGTTAGCTTTCCTAGGAGTTAATTGGGTTAAGATTATATTTTTTTCATAAGTTAGGTCTAAGTGGGGAGAAGAGATAGCAAAAAAAAGTAAATAAGTAAAATACTTCTAAACCATAGTTAGGCCTGTGAACATGCAAGCTATAATTGTGTATGCTACTACCTATGTGGATTGCTTGTTTAAGCCTTAAATTAAAATGGGTTTCATATTAAGTCTCCCAGGCTGCCCCATAACTATGGGCCTTATGATCGTAGGCTACCCATAATCATGATGCTTGTTTTACATGCCTAATTATAGCTTAGGTCTATAATTTAATCTTGTAGAATTCTTTTTACCTTTTTTGATTGTTCATTACATATCTTTCATTTGAGTTTGCATATGAGAACAAGTTCTATTAGGAAAGCTTATAAGAGCATTGATAAGATAGTGAAGGACACAAGGGTTATATTAACTCATTTTAATCAACATTGTCAAGTAGGTTTCATCATTACCCATATATGTAAGTCATATTATGCTTAATTTTTATTAATTTTGTCATTGTTTGAATCATGATCTCTATCATATAATAACTTTATAAATTTAAAAACTTCTTTATAGTAATCCATAGTCCATCTATATTACCATTACTTTATATCTTTATGGAATTCTCATATATATTTTTCTTGCATGGTATGTGATGATGGACAAAATGGGTCAATCAACAATTAACATGAGCCCTTTCCAATTATACAAATCACCTCTCCAATCATCTTATACTAGAAAAATACCCATCGTATCTTTATTCCACTACAATTAACACGCCAAATTGTACCTTGCAATTTTGACTTCCACTTTTAAGTTGTGACTATTTGTTTAACTTCTAATCCTTCCTCTTTATTTTCTTTTGAAATTAATTTGATCTCAATTTTATTATGGTTTGTTAATTTCTTTATAACATATAAGTTTGCAACATGTAAGTGCCCTAAAATATGGGTTCTATCTTAATATGCACAACTGAGTATTAGTTTTTTGATATGAATTTTAAGACTTTTTAATGCCTTCATTCATTTGTTGCATTATACTTTAATTTATAAAAATGATATTAGTGAAGGTTTTAATGTACATAAGAGTTAAAAATAATGTATAATGATGCATTAGTTCAACAAACTCCCTAAGATCTTAGAATAATAAGTTCAAGTTATGAAATGGATACCATAAGTTCTTTCATAAACATTTACCAAATCCAATGTCCGATTCTCAAGCAATATCAATAATCCCTTATCTTAAATTTCCTAAATATTAACATAAAACTAAACTTAATTGTTAAGAATTAAAATGAATCTTAACACAACATTGCATGCTAACACTACCACACCTTCTTTCCATGGCCCTAGATACACCATCAATATCATTCATTAAGTTATAATTACCTTTTAACTAAATTTTTATGCACAATAGTTATTCATATGTTTAGGAGGAGAAAAAAATCCTCATTATTATGTTCACAATTCTTTTCATATATGAACATACATGAAAACAATCAATTACAAATGACTTTAAAAGTAAAATACAAAATTTAATTAGAGGAATCAATTTAAGACCTTTAATAACTTCCTGTAAGTCTTGAAATGATTTAGGAATTGATTTAGGATGAAATTTTCAATTTTAGAAATAGGGAATTGATTCAATTTAAAGGTTGTTACTCTTTACCACTCGTTGAATCATTTTACAATCAATTCAGCTCCCACAAGTTTACTTCTAAAAGTAGGGAGTCAATTTTTGATTGCATTTTTGGCATTCTAGGCCTAAGGAGTCTATTCTAGAATTGATTCATAAATGAAGATTCCACATTTTTCTACAAATTTTTTGTTCTTCAATGAGTGAAACCCCTTCATTTCCATTATATATGTATTACAATGCAACCTAAATACCACTACATGTAAGAACAATGTTATAACTACTAGATTCAATCTTAAATTTGTGCAAAGCTTCAATCACAATCATTCAAAATCAAATACAAACTAAATTCATTCTATTCAAATCTTTCAAATAACTAAAAAAACTAAAGGAATGTTTACTCATAAGTCATGGAAGAGATAGTGTATAATACAATTGGAGGTGGAATTGCTCTTAAACACATCAAAATCAAAATGTTTGGGCTTATGGCTCAAAAATTCCCTTGACTCAAATTCTTAACTATCACACATCAAAAACAAAAAATGGAAAAGGAATACTACCTAGATTAGAACGTAGATATGCTTACCTTGCTTAAATCAAGAAAATGAAGAGGTGAGAAAAAAAGTTTAAAGTTCTTTGCCTTAAAAGGATGAAAAGAATGAAAATGATAGTGGTTATAGGAATAATGAGGAAAATGGTTTTGGTTTTGGAAAAATATAGCTCTGAGGGTAAAATTGGAAACTCTTCTCATACTCTTTACTTTTAATTTCCTATCTTTAATCTTACTTTCAATTACTTTTTCTTGTTTATTCACAAAAGGAAAATTTATCCTTAAACATATTAAATTTATTTATTTCTAAATAAAAACATTCTAAAATTTAATGGACATAATAGTACTCCCCATTTCAAAGGAATTCATCCTTTAAATCTTATAGTGTTTATTAATCTAATGACACTTAAGGATGGTTTTATGTTAAATCTTAATTCTTACTAAATAAATGAGGATATTTCAATTGCATTTCTAATCCAAGTTCCTAAGTGGCTTCATCTTTATCATGACATTTTTAAAGGATTTTCATGGATGGGACTTCTTTAAAACTCAAATTTTGAACTTGTCAACCTAGAATTTCAATAGGGCTACTTTTTATATGATAATTTAGAATCCAACTTCAAGGGTTCTTCTTTAGTTAGATGAGATGCATCAGAAATATATTTTTAAAGTATGGAAACATGGAATAATAGAAAAATAAATTATAAACTATTTGGAAGTTCCAATGACAGGCCACTGCTCCTCTAGTTTTTATAATTAAGAAAAGATCCAATGAAATAAAGCATTAACTTTCCTTTCTTTCCAAACTATATTACACTTTTCATAAATGAAACTTTAAAGGAAATCATATCTCTCTCTTGAAACTTCAATTCTCTTTTTCTCTTATCCATATATGATTTGTGTCTATCATGTATTGTCTTTAGTCAGTCCCAAATCATCTAAACTTTTCTAAAGTAACTATCACTAAATTTAGTCCTAAGAGCTCATCTTTCCTAATTCGAATCACCTTACTAGAGATTGATGCCTTCAGCTATAGAAAGCTTTATTAAAAGCTATCTAAATACTTCATTGGTAGATGTTGCTGTAGGCAAACTTAATTAGTGATAAGTATTTCTCTTAAATTCCATTAAATTCTAGGGTGTTAGCACTAAGAATTTTTTCTAAAATTTAAATTATTCATTTCCCCTAAATCACAATTGAGTTTTCAATGCTTGCTAGAACGAATGTCAAAAATAAGATGTAGATTGGGTGCCTTGATTTGATACAATAGTAACTAGAATCCCATGTGAAGATAAAACCTTATCAAGATACACTCAAGCATGCCGGGCTACTAAAAATCTTATTTTGATAGGTAACAAATGTGCTAACTTAGTTAACCTATTGATGATGACACATATAGAATTATACCCATTATGGGTTTTGATAATCCTGTTATGAAATCTATCATCAGCATTCCTACTTTTACTCCAAAATTGGAAATGGTTAGCACATTTTAGCTAAGCATTGATGTTTTGATTTCACCTATTAACAAATAAGGCATTTTACCATAAAATCAAGTGTATCTTTTATCATCCCTTTTCACTAGAAGGTATCATATAGGTCATGGTTCATCTTGGCTTCTCTAAGGTGCATGGTATATGATGAATTATGAGCTTGGTGCAATAACACATTTCATCCACTTGCAAGAACCTAAATTTGCCATCAATAATGAATAACTCCTCCCTTATTAATAGATAATCCTAATTCTAAGTTCTCAATCATTTCTTTTACTAAAGCTATATAACTCGAATCAATATTTTGAACTTCTTTGATTTTTTCAACAAGAATAAATCAAATTGTCACATAAACCAACAATGTTCCTTGATGTCCAGGATACATTTCCATTATCATGCTCTCTTATTTTCTTTTTAATGTATTTGCTACTATGTTGGCCTTGCAAGTATTATAAAGGATCAAATAGTCAAAATTCTTAACAAGTTCCATCTATCTTCTTTCTTTCAAATTTAGATCTTTCTGCTCAAAGATACACTTTATGCTCTTGTGATTTGTGTAGATTTTGTATGTTCATCTATATGAATAATGACTTGAAATTTTCAAAGAAAAGATCACCACTACCACTTCCAAGTCATGCATGAGATAGTTCTACTCATGTTTTTTTCAATTACTAAAAGACATATTTTATCACCTTGCCATGTTATATTATAACACATCCAAGACTAACTCTTAAAGCATTACAATACACTGCATATTCATATATGCTCAAATGTAAAGTTAGAATTATAATTAATGTCAAGCGTACCTTTAGTTTTTGAAAATTGTTCTCACATGTATTTGTCCATATAAACTTGACTTCTTTCTATGTTAACTTATCAATAATACAACTATCTTGGAGAAATCCTTAATGAATTTTCTATAATATCTTACTAAAATAAGGAAACCCAAATTTTAATATTAGTTACAAGCCTAGGTTAATTTCGTATAGCTTTTACATTTTGGAGATCCATTTGAACTTCCTTCTATGATACTACATGCCCTAGGACTTTGACATTGGCAATTTAAAACTTGTATTTGGAAAACTTAGTTTACAATTGATACTCATATAAGGTTTATAACACAATAAGGGTCTGGACATTCTTTTTTTCACTCCTTAAATGCACCAAGATGTCATCAATAAATATAATTACAAATTTATTAAGGAAAAGTTTAAATACCTAGTTCATTAAGTCTATAGAGGCTAGTGGGACATTTATAAACCCAAAAGACATAATCAGGAACTCATAATGGCCATAACATGTTTAAAAGGCAATCATTGAAATGCCCTTCTTAAAGATCTTTAGTTAATGATAGCTTAAACATAAATATATCTTCAAAAAGTACTTTTTTTTCTTGTAGGTGGTCAAACAGATCATCTATGTGAGGAAGTGGGTACCTATTTTTAATTTGAACTTTGTTTAACTAATAAGTTTCTTTATTATCACAAGGATATATCTTTCTTTTTAATAAACAAGACTAGGGTTCCCCAAGGTGAAAAGCTCAAGTGGATAAAATCTTTATTTTTCAAATCCTATAATTGTTCCTTTAATTCCTTTAATTTAGTTAGAACCATGCAGTAAGGAGCCATAAAAGGTAACTCAGTTCCACGTATTGCATCAATATGGAATTCTACTTCTTTATCAAGTGGCAATCTAGCCAATTCTTTGGAAAATATGTCAAAAAACTCTTTGACTACCAGAATATGGCTAAGGTTTAGGACAAGATAGTTTAAATCTTGAATCATGGCTAGATAAGATTTACATCCTTTTCTAATAAGCCCTTGTTCCTTGATTCTAAATATCAAGCTAATGGTTTCTACTAATTTCTCTCCTTAAAACTTAATTGATGGGATCTCTCTATGCAAAAGGTAATAAATTTATTAAAATAATTCACACATGCATGATATTTAGATAACCAATCCACTCTTAGAATCACATCATGACCTATCATCTCTAATAGAATTAGGGCAATAGGCATTACATGATCATAGACATATATAGGGCATGCTTCTATCATATAAGTAGCTAGTAAGGATTTTTTAACCAAAGTCATAACAAGCAATGGCTTATAGCCATGGGGATTCATTTAAAGAAGTAATAAATCTTATAGAAATAAAAGAATATGTGGAACTAAGTTTAAACAAACATCTAATAGCAAGATTGATGTGCGTCATAACACATTAAAATCACAAAACTGTAGTTAAGGTGAATCAGGTTTATCCCATAAAGATAAGGCTTTAGTTTACTTTCAATTTGGTTATAAAACAAGGAAGATTTTTGAATGCAAGAAAATAAAATTAAAGAGCAAGAAATAATAATCTTATAAATTGAAAAAAGAAAATAAAAATATAGTTTACTTATAGCAAGACAAATTCTAGCTCAAAGGATTGCATATTAATCTACTAATTTATTATTAATTATAAAACATAAGCAATATTTAATTAACTATTCAGTTGATGAAAATAACTTAGAAACCCACAATTATTCTCAAATTTCCTTTTTAATGTGATTATAATTAACAAATCAAAATTATTGATCAAACCCAATCCTTGTTAAATTTAATCAAAGTTAATCGAAATTTAAGTGAATAAAAATAAAAGAAATTTAACCAAAATAAACTAAATAACCTTGCAAATTACAAATCAGAAAGTCTACCCTCTAATTGATCTACCAAACAACAAATAATTGAATTAATTAACAACTATAAAAATAACTTAATTAACCATTGCAAAAATAATCTCACAAATAATCAACTAACAAATATTTTTTTAAAAAAATACCTATGCAATCATCATTAAAAGAGATAGATTGATAGAGATAATTAATTAAACATAAAAAAAAGAATAACAAGGTCTCAAAATTAATTAAAGGCACTAGAAGAAAAGAGTTTAGTCACTCATGGCTTGAAAGCTTGAAACATTAAGAGAAGAAAAACTCTATTATATTAGTTGCTAAATTTCCCCTAGTTAACTACATTTTTTCCTTATAAATACCTCCTAATTTTTCTTAACTAGGTTACAAACATTAAGGTTGACTCTTAGCTAACTAATGGACTATACATTTTACAATTTGAAGGCCTATAGCTTAAGTTATGACCCAAATACCAAAATAGGTCCAAAGTTGTTTGATTCATGTCATTTTGGTTAAGGATAATTTTCCACCTTAAAAATGACATCATTTTAGCTCCAAAAGCTTATAAACACATTATTTTGGGTCTTAGTTAATTTGGGACACTAGAATTTTGTAACTTAGGCTTCTAAAACTCAAGTTATAAACCAAACAATGAGGAAAGGTAAAGTCCATTGTATAGGAACAACATCACTAAATTAGATTCAAGGCTAACTTCAATCCATTAAATATCTTAACTAGCTTTTCCACAAAACACAAAAGTAACAAAGAATTCTCTTAGATTTCCATCCATATAAATATCAACTAAATTAAGATCCAAAGTTTAAGTTATACCTAAAAATCTAAAACAATCTCAAATTTCATAATTAGTCATTGTTTTCTATTTAATCTAAAACTCATGATTTATTTCAAAATAAGCCTAAACCCATTAAAATAAGCAAAATCACACCCTAATAGACATAAACATAGGGAAAGTAAGTATAAAATATTATGTATATCAAATTATTAACTTTTAGAATAATTATCACTATAAGATTTGAGGTTTGGGCTTCCTAATGTGTTAGTGCATAGATTCTAGCTTGATTTCCACCTGCACTTTTCCCTTATTTGCCTTAATCATTACCTTAGCTCAAAACCGCTTAAGTTCCTATTAGAGCAATAGGACATGCTAAAGTTGCACTTTGTTGATGGATGGAGTAATTTATGCTATAACTTGAAGGACTCCTCAAGTACTCCTTCACTTTATACCATAATTAGTTGCATTTAAAGCACATATTGTTATTTTAATTGCATGGTCTTTAATGTTTATTGTTAAACTAAACATATTTTGGCAGTTCTCTTTAGAAATTACACCATCATTGTAACATTCCTCTATCAAAGTTTGCAAAAATATTAGGATGAAATAGTTAGCTTCCTTAACCTTTTCCAAAAAGTGGACCACTAAATACACTTGTAAGATAAGCCAGTCCTATGAAAGATCTACTACTTTCATTTGTAGGAACATTTTAGTGGAGCATCTGTTTTTGCACTAGGTATGGTACTAAGTCTTTCTAATTAACTCCACTTTATATTCCTTATTTGTGCTCCCTTTTCCTTCCTTTCCTTTGCCTAAAACTCTAATCAGAGTGCTCAATCCAATAATTGCTAGTAGGTGGTAGCATCACTAATAATAATATGCTTGAAATAATAGTTTCACAACCTTTGAACAAATCTCTCTACTTTGACCTTCTCAATAGGAATAAGTTACCTTGCATATTGGGACAAGCAAATGAATTAAGCATCATATTCATGACAAAAAAGACTCATTTGCTTCGGGTACTTGAACTCCCTTACCTTAGCCTACCTTATGTTAGGAGACAAAAATCAATTAATAAAGCTTTCTTTAAAAGTTACACAAGTCAAGGGCACTAGGATGAATCTATATTTTCTATGGCACTAGTGAACAAGTAATATGCCACACAATCTAACTAATAACCTACTATCTCTATCAATAGCTAATCAAGATATCCTAACCTTTTCTAGTATCACTCTATTTAGGTGAAAAATTGATATTGATTCATAATTGAATCCATACTTATATAGTGAGGCAGCTTTAACTTGATGAATTAATGGATAATTCATAACTTATTACTTAGATCCTTTTAAAGGGGGTTTGGTCCCTCCCCTATTTTTATTTTCATTTAGGTCATGGTTATCTTAACCTCTATGTTGACCATGCCCAAATTTTGATTGAAAGTCCTAACTACCTAACGCAAAACTTATTGCATGAATTTCACAGCCTAAAAAGGAATGTGTTAACCATTTCCTCCATCCTCATGATAATTACCTTAAGGTAAAGAACCTTTAAATGATTCCTTACCACTAAGTTCATTAGCTCATTGACTTTTTGTATTCACTATTTTCCTAATTCAAAAATACCTTGCCACTTAGATGAAGAGCAAGTCAATAATAAACAAATTATAAAAAATAAACTCTAACATTAACATCCTTAAACATAATAAGGTCCATCGAAATGGTACTTGTGATATGTGATCTTAAGTGCACACACACCACTAGTTCAATTTTGATCAACACCTATTTAGATAACAAATAAACACATAAAATTTGTAGCCTAAGAAGGAATGTGTTAATCATTACCTCTATCCTTGTGATGACTACTTTTAGCCATAGAACCCTTAGATAATCCTCATCATTAGGTTCATTAACCTGTTGACTTTTTGTATTCACTATTCTTCTAATTCATAAAATCTTTAGTCACTTAGATGAAGAATGTGTCAATAGTAAACAAGTTATAATGAACAAAATCCATCATTA
This sequence comes from Sindora glabra, assembly GCA_020226215.1. Classification (NCBI taxonomy): domain Eukaryota; kingdom Viridiplantae; phylum Streptophyta; class Magnoliopsida; order Fabales; family Fabaceae; genus Sindora; species Sindora glabra. The sequence goes on from CM035227.1 coordinate 77,199,031, forward strand.
ACATCCTTAAACATTATAGGGTCCATCAAAATGGTATTAATGATATGTAAACCTGGGTACACATTCTGGTAAAGTTGTGGTCAATGTAACTCCCTTACTTAATAACGCCTTATTCCTCATTTAATAGATAATTAACGCATATTAAAATGTCATTTACTCCAAATTACTCGGAATATCTCAAATTTCTATACTTCATACATATGATCAAAAGCCATATAATTACTCACAAGTTCAACTTTACAAATTGTACATCCATCATATACAATGTCATCAACTATACAAGTATTTACAACTACAAATATTATTGCCCTTTCTCATGAGAGCCCTTGGAAGCATCACCTGGAATGGTTAGTCACAATACAGAAAACATAAGAAACAAAGTTTCTTAGTAGCTAGCTATTACCATAAAAACATTTCAAGCCACTCCAGATCCTTAAGCAATTAAAACATACGTTTCGAAATTCAATAATCATTCATCAACATATCCAATATTTTACTATTGTAGGAAACACGCATCACACACACAGCAATTCACAACAATCATCAATCCCATTCAAGGATTTATCACAATGTCTAGATGGCCATCACAAACAATCGTACTCAGGCCTCATACAGCATCACGCTGTTTTCCCGGGGTTCCCGTGCCAAAAGGCCTAACACAGTATCACACTGTCTTCCTGAGGTCCCTGGCCATAGGTATCACACACAACAATGCACTATTATCCCCGAGGATCCCGAGCCATAGGCCAATCACAGTATTCTACTGTCTTCTCGGGTTGTGCAACAACACTTGCAATATCATACTCATTCCATACAATGGATAAAACACATAAAATCATGTAAATAGAAAACAAAGCTTAAGGATAAAGCTAGCTACCTTTCACAAGCTTCCAATGTGATGTTCCCTTTGCCCTCACTTAAAAACTCCTTTATACTTCCTCTTGCCTTTGCAAGTTGGCAAGTTGTCACTTTTTAGTCTATACAAATACACATCATAGCTTATATTAGAACATTATCACTTTCCCTAATCCTCATGTATTCTTTACTTTCTTCACTTAAATAAATGCATACTTAGATGCTCTCTACTTTGTTTTCAAGCCTTGTGATGACACATAAGAACATTAGAAAAGGATCCAAGGGTAAAGCCATGCAAAACATGAAGAATTAAAGCCAAAAAGTTCTCTTAACAAAGAACACGGGGGTCCCATACCCCGTGTTCCCGTGTTCAGGGCCGTGTTCCTTACTGGTTCACTTCTGGGCTACTCGACAAAGAACACGGGGGTGAACACGGGCCGTGTTCTACCCCGTGTACATTGCTGCCCTTCAGTCCTGAGATAAACACGGGGAGTGTTGCACCCGTGTAGCACACTGATCAGCTTCGACGAGGAACACGGGGTATAACACGGGCCGTGTTCTACCCCGTGTACTTCACTGATCCTCAGAAAACACTTGAAACACTAAAACTCCTTCCTTCCTTCTTTTCCATATTCTGGTTTTAGCTTCTCAAAAAGGCAAATACACACAAACACTTCCATAACTTCATAAAAGTTATCTAACTTCATCATTTTTAGCTAAGTTCCAAACATATCATACCCATACTACACATGCATCATTATACCCTAAAAACCCAGGTGTGTAACCATGGTTTCTTGTTGTTTTTGCACCAAACCAAAGCCATAAATCAACACTACAACATCCAAAACATCATCAAACATGTTTAAATCCTCCTAAATTCCATGTTCAATCACCCTTGACTTATCAACTTTAAGATTTCAAGAAACTAAGAAGAGTACATTAAAGAGCTCTTAGAGGAGATCATTTTTACCTCTTGGTGCAACTTGAGAACCCTCGCTTGGAGCTCCCTAAACTTGATCAAACTTGGGCTTTTCCTCAATCTAGGGACATCAATAGATAGAGCTTGGTGAGAGGAGCAATTTTCCCTTCTACACCTTAGCTTGAATCTTAGTATTTTTGAGTGAAAAACTCAAAAGAAACTTTCTCTCTCTTCCTTCTCTCTCTCACGTTAAGCTTGCTTTCATGGAGGGTTTTCTGTAGCTTTTTGAAAAGTGGAGAAGAGAGGAGAGTCTTCATTAAGCTCTAGGGGCAAAATGGTCATTTTTGAGATTTTCAAGGGTATTTTAGTCCTTTTTCACTAATTAAGAAGGGTATTCTTGCCATTATTTCTCTAATAATGACACTTGTCATAAATCTATTGGTTACACTAATTAAAATCATATATTGCACCCCAAATTATTAGTTATTCATATTAGATCCCAAATCCTTAATTACTTTCACTTTCACTTTAACCACACCCGATTCTGCACTTTTGCAAATTAGTCCATAAGGTTTCTGTCTATTTAAAATTCCTTACACTTTCAGACTCAGACAACTTCCCTTTTTAGGGTTTCCTAACCTCCTCTGATCATTCATACTATTTAGGGAAATTAATTCTTTCCCTACCACCCCTTTTTCCCTCAAAATTTCGTTTACCTTACACTTAAGTTCCTTTGACCTAAAATTCACCCACCAAACTAATTCAATCATGTTCTTCGTTTCTATGGCCTTAGAAATTAAAGATTCAAATAATAGAATTGAAAATTCGGGACATTACAGTTCTACCCCCCTTAAAATAATTTTGTCCTCAAAATTCGGGATACATACCTCAAACAAAAAGATGCGGATACCGATTTCTCATATCTTCCTCAGTTTCCCAGGTTGCCTCCTCTTCTGTCATGTTTCTCCACAATACTTTCACTAAAGGAATACTCTTATTCCTTAGTTGCTTCACCTGTACATCTAAGATTCTTTCTAGTTCTAAAGTAAATGATAAGTTTTCATGTATTCTCAATCCTTCGTAATTTATGACATGGGTGGGATCAGGATGATACTTTTTCAACTGAGAAACATGAAACACATCATGCAATTGTGACAAATCAGGGGGCAAGGCAATTCTGTATGCTAATGGTCCCACTCTCTCAACAATCTGAAATGGACCAACATACCTGGGATGAAGTTTCTTAACTCTGAGTGATCTACCTATACCCGTAACTGGAGTTACTTTGAGAAAGACATAATCATCTACTTCAAATTCTAGGGGTCGTCTCCTCTTATCTGCATAACTTTTTTGACGACTTTATGCTGCTAGCAATCTTTCTTTGATGAGTTTAATCTGTTGAGTGGTTTGGTCCACTATTTCTGGTCCAAAATAGTTCTTTCATTCAATTCTACCCAGCACAAAGGAGATCTACACTTTCTACCATACAAAGCTTCATATGGTGCCATTTGTATGCTAGAATGGAAACTATTATTGTAAGCAAATTCAGCCAAAGGTAAATATGAATCCCAATTCCCTTTCATTTCTAGCACACAAGACCTTAACATATCTTCCAATGTCTATATGGTTCTTTCTGTTTGTCCATCTGTTTGTGGGTGGTAAGCAGTACTGAACCTTAGCTTCGTACCCATTGCTTCCTGCAAAGCTCTCCAAAATCTGGAAGTGAATCTAGGATCTCTATCAGATACAATACTATTAGGTACCCCATGCAGTCTAACTATTTCATTAATATAAATTCTAGCCAACTTATCTAAAGAATATGTAATCTTAATAGCCAAAAAGTGAGTAGATTTTGTAAGCCTATCTACAATCACCCAGATACTGTCATTCCCAGCAGATGATCTTGGAAGTCATACAATAAAATCCATAGCTATACTGTCCCATTTCCATTCAGGAATATCTAAAGGATGCAATAATCCAGCTGGTCTTTGATGTTCTATTTTAACTCTTTGACATGTCAAACACTTAGACACAAATTGGGTGACATCAGATTTCATTCCCGGCCACCAAAAGTTTTTCCTTAAATCTTGATACATTTTAACAACTCCAGGATGAATGGTATACCTGCTTCTATGAGCCTTTTCCATAATTTCATTCCTCAAACCATCATTAGGTACATACACTCTATTTCTATATCTAAGCAACCCATCTCCAGATACATTAAAATCTTTGGCTTCTTCTTGCCCTAGCTGTTCCATTTTCTTTTTAGCCAGATCATCTTTTTCTAAGGCCTCTTTAATCTTCTCTTCCAGGTTACTAACAATTCTGACCTCACTAACCATTAGTGCTCCAGATTTCTCAGATATATTTAGATTTAAATTCCTGATTCCCTCAAGCAATTTATATTCTTCCACCATCATTGACGCCATGTGTATGGACTTTCTACTAAGTGCATCCGCCACCACATTTGCTTTTCCTGGATGGTATTTAAGAGTAAAATCATAATCCTTCAGAAATTCTAACCATCTTCTCTGCCTCATATTCAGCTCCTTCTGATCAAAAAGATATTTGAGGCTTTTGTGGTCCGTAAACACCTCAAACGGTGTACCATACAGATAATGCCTCCAAATCTTTAATGCAAATACAACAGCTGCTAATTCTAGATCATATGTAGGATAATTCTCCTCATAAGGTCTCAACTGTCTGAATGCGTAAGCAACTACTTTTCCTTCCTGCATCAACACACATCCTAACCCTTTTTTAGAGGCATCACTGTAAATCGTAAACAGCTTATTAGAATCAGGGATTACCAACACTGGGGCAGAAGTCAATCTGTTTTTCAGCTCTTGAAAACTTTGCTCACATCTATCTGTCCACACAAACGGTTGTTCCTTCCTTGTTAATCTAGTTAGTGGTAAGGCCAACTGAGAAAAACCTTGGATAAAACGCCTATAGTATCCTGCCAAGCCAAGAAAACTCCTTATTTCTGTCACTGTTCTGGGCCTTTCCTACTCCAGTACCGCTTCCACTTTATGTGGATCAACAGACACTCCATCTTTAGACACTACGTGTCCCAAAAATTTAACTTCAGGCAACCAAAATTCACACTTACTCAACTTTGCATATAGTCTCTTTTCTCTCAAAGTTTGCAAGACTATATGTAGATGAGTTTCATGTTCTTCCAATGTCTTAGAATAAATGAGTATGTCATCAATAAATACAACTACAAATTGATCTAGGTATGGTCAAAAAATTCTGTTCATGTAATCCATAAAAATAGCTGGTGCATTTGTCAATCCAAAAGGCATGACAAGAAACTCATAATGACCATATCTAGTTCTAAATGTAGTTTTTGGTACATCTTCATTTTTAACTTTCAATTGGTGGTATCCCGATTTTAAATCAATTTTTGAGAAAACAGTAGCATCCACCAATTGATCTAACAAATTATCTATTCTAGGCAAAGGATATTTATTTTTAATTGTCACTTTATTTAGTTGCCTGTAGTCAATACACAACCTTAAACTCCCATCCTTTTTCTTAACAAACAAAACTGGTGCACCCCAGGGAGATACACTAGGTCGAATGAATCCCTTTTCCATCAGCTCTTCTATCTGCTTTTTGAGTTCTACTAACTCGGCGGGAGCCATTCTATACGGAGTCTTGGAAATTGGGGTTGAACCCAGCACAAGGTCAATTGCGAACTCCACTTCTCTATCAGGGGGCAATCCACGAAAATCCTTAGGGAATACATCAACATACTCCCTAACTACAGGTATTTCCCCTATATCTCCATCACATTCAGCTTGTGCAGCAAAGAAAATCATAAACCCCTTAGCATTACTTTCCAGGCTACTCTCTGCACGGGTATAGTTTAGGAACATATTTTCCATAGATAACACAGAGCAAGATATACCCATATCCACAGGCATGTCAAAACATACAGATACAATCTTACTAGAACAATCGAGCACAGCACGATTGGCGGATAACCAATCCATACCAATAATTACATCAATATCATGCAATGGTAGGCATATCAAATCAAGAACACTGCATGTACTCTCATACTGTATCACACAATTCACACAAGCATCTGAGGTCACAACTCGATTTCCGGTGGGGGTATTCACAATCATATGATATGTCAATGTCTCAAGAATCAGATTCAAACGTCCTACACATTCATAAGAAATAAAGGAATGAGAAGCACCTGAATCAAACATAGCATTTACTAAAGAACCACATAATGTTATTATACCTTGAATGAGTTCAGGTGATTTTCTAGCCTCTTCCCTGGATAAGGCAAATACTCGGCCCTGGGTTGGGGGTCTTCCTTGACCACCACTTGATCTTGATTGGTTGAGCCTAGATGACACAGCCGGGTGAGATCCTAAAGAAGACTCTTCCTTTCCAAATCTACAATAGCTAGGTATGTGTCCCGGTCTCTTACAATTATAGCATACTTTCATAGGACAAGTTTCATTACCATGAAATCTACCATATAGATTACATGGCCTATTACTAACAGAGGATTGAGGAGAAGATTGAGTTGGGGGCCTAAAAGCAAGGGATTGGCTCCTAGGAGGTGGATTGAAGGTTCGTGGCCTTCTATCACTCCAACCCCTACCCTTACCCTTTTGAAACTCGCCACTAGCTCTTTTCTTGGAAGAATCACCTTCCAAGGACTTCTTCTTTTTCAGAGCAGCATCAATGGCTCTAATGGCGCTCACCAATTCCGGACAACTTCTAAGTCTTTGGCCAGTAATAGAAATGGCTATTTCAGGCTTAATAGCTCTTTCTAATCTCATGCACTTCCATGCCTCATTATAATGATCCCTCAAATATCTAGAGAATTTGGACATCTCCTCAAATTTGGTTAGAAATTCTTCTGTGTCCATATCCTCAGCTTCCTGCAAATCTAAGAATTCGCACTCCTTCTGATCCCAAATTATTTCAGGTAGATATTGTTCATAGAAGGCTGCAGTAAAATTTTCCCAATTCAAGGGCTGCTCCCTATTCAACATCATCTGTTTCGTACTTTCCCACCAATACTCCGCCTCTTCTCGTAGCTGGAAAGTAGTTAATCGCACCCTTTGTTCGGAGCTACAAGGCACCAAGCCAAAGATCTTCTGGATCTCTCTAATCCAGTTTTCTGCTCCATTGGGACCAATTTTCCCATTAAAAGTAGGAGGATTCATCTTTCTAAATTGGTTCACCAACTTGGCTAATTTATTAGCCTGCACCTCTTCTTCCGTCTGAATAGGCCCAACCTCTTGGGGCTGACGTTGTTGATCCCCTTGATCAAACCTTTGCTCAAGCCTTTGTAGCACTTGAGCTATAGAGGCCATAGCATGGGCCATCTCATCACTCTCCCCTTCACTTGTATCTTTTCTTTTCCTACCTCTACCAGCCATGCTTATCTGAAATTTCCACTATCAATACACTTCCATTTATGAAACAACCAACTGCAACTTATAAAACAGATACTCACGCATATATAACAAGGCCCTAAAACATGCTCTGATACCAAAATGTAACTCCCTTACTTAATAACGCCTTATTCCTCATTTAATAGATAATTAACGCATATTAAAATGTCATTTACTCCAAATTACTCGGAATATCTCAAATTTCTATACTTCATACGTATGATCAAAAGCCATATAATTACTCACAAGTTCAACTTTACAAATTGTACATCCATCATATACAATGTCATCAACTATACAAGTATTTACAACTTCAAATACTATTGCCCTTTCTCATGAGAGCCCTTGGAAGCATCACCTGGAATGGTTAGTCACAATACAGAAAACATAAGAAACAAAGTTTCTTAGTAGCTAGCTATTACCATAAAAACATTTCAAGCCACTCCAGATCCTTAAGCAATTAAAACATACGTTTCGAAATTCAATAATCATTCATCAACATATCCAATATTTTACTATTGTAGGAAACACGCATCACACACACAGCAATTCACAACAATCATCAATCCCATTCAAGGATTTATCACAATGTCTAGATGGCCATCACAAACAATCGTACTCAGGCCTCATACAGCATCACGCTGTTTTCCCGGGGTTCCCGTGCCAAAAGGCCTAACACAGTATCACACTGTCTTCCTGAGGTCCCTGGCCATAGGTATCACACACAACAATGCACTATTATCCCCGAGGATCCCGAGCCATAGGCCAATCACAGTATTCTACTGTCTTCTCGGGTTGTGCAACAACACTTGCAATATCATACTCATTCCATACAATGGATAAAACACATAAAATCATGTAAATAGAAAACAAAGCTTAAGGATAAAGCTAGCTACCTTTCACAAGCTTCCAATGTGATGTTCCCTTTGCCCTCACTTAAAAACTCCTTTATACTTCCTCTTGCCTTTGCAAGTTGGCAAGTTGTCACTTTTTAGTCTATACAAATACACATCATAGCTTATATTAGAACATTATCACTTTCCCTAATCCTCATGTATTCTTTACTTTCTTCACTTAAATAAATGCATACTTAGATGCTCTCTACTTTGTTTTCAAGCCTTGTGATGACACATAAGAACATTAGAAAAGGATCCAAGGGTAAAGCCATGCAAAACATGAAGAATTAAAGCCAAAAAGTTCTCTTAACAAAGAACACGGGGGTCCCATACCCCGTGTTCCCGTGTTCAGGGCCGTGTTCCTTACTGGTTCACTTCTGGGCTACTCGACAAAGAACACGGGGGTGAACACGGGCCGTGTTCTACCCCGTGTACATTGCTGCCCTTCAGTCCTGAGATAAACACGGGGAGTGTTGCACCCGTGTAGCACACTGATCAGCTTCGACGAGGAACACGGGGTATAACACGGGCCGTGTTCTACCCCGTGTACTTCACTGATCCTCAGAAAACACTTGAAACACTAAAACTCCTTCCTTCCTTCTTTTCCATATTCTGGTTTTAGCTTCTCAAAAAGGCAAATACACACAAACACTTCCATAACTTCATAAAAGTTATCTAACTTCATCATTTTTAGCTAAGTTCCAAACATATCATACCCATACTACACATGCATCATTATACCCTAAAAACCCAGGTGTGTAACCATGGTTTCTTGTTGTTTTTGCACCAAACCAAAGCCATAAATCAACACTACAACATCCAAAACATCATCAAACATGTTTAAATCCTCCTAAATTCCATGTTCAATCACCCTTGACTTATCAACTTCAAGATTTCAAGAAACTAAGAAGAGTACATTAAAGAGCTCTTAGAGGAGATCATTTTTACCTCTTGGTGCAACTTGAGAACCCTCACTTGGGCTTTTCCTCAATCTAGGGACATCAATAGATAGAGCTTGGTGAGAGAAGCAATTTTCCCTTCTACACCTTAGCTTGAATCTTAGTATTTTTGGGTGAAAAACTCAAAAGAAATTTTCTCTCTCTTCCTTCTCTCTCTCACGTTAAGCTTGCTTTCATGGAGGGTTTTCTGCAGCTTTTTGAAAAGTGGAGAAGAGAGGAAAGTCTTCATGAAGCTCTAGGGGCAAAATGGTCATTTTTAAGATTTCCAAGGGTATTTTAATCCTTTTTCACTAATTAAGAAGGGTATTCTTGCCATTATTTCTCTAATAATGACACTTGTCATAAATCCATTGGTTACACTAATTAAAATCATATATTGCACCCCAAATTCTTAGTTATTCATATTAGATCCCAAATCTTTAATTACTTTCACTTTCACTTTAACCACACCCGATTCTGCACTTTTGCAAATTAGTCCATAGGGTTTCTGTCTATTTAAAATTCCTTACACTTTCAGACTCAGACAACTTCCCTTTTTAGGGTTTCCTAACCTCCTCTGATCATTCATACTATTTAGGAAAATTAATTCTTTCCCTACCACCCCTTTTTCCCTCAAAATTTCGTTTACCTTACACTTAAGTTCCTTTGACCTAAAATTCACCCACTAAACTAATTCAATCATGTTCTTCGTTTCTACGGCCTCAGAAATTAAAGATTCAAATAATAGAATTGAAAATTTGGGACATTACAGTCAACACCTATTTAAGCAATAAATAAATATAACTTTATTGACCTATCATGAGCCTTCTCTTACTAGAAAAAAATCTTAGGCCACACTTTGATACCACTTTTGTCATGGCCCTTCTTCAGTAATGACCAGCATTGAATCTAGTTAGCCAGTTTCTATTGACCTGACCTATTCTTCTCCACTAAATTAATAAATGAAATAATGTCAATTTTTGACATTTCATTTAGCAAAAGTAGGGAAGTTAATAAGGGCAACCATTTGGTCAAATTTTACCAAGATAGAGAAGTTAAACTTGTTTATAAACCTTAGTATAATAGGAATAAATTGACTTAACTAATTCTATTTTACAAAAAGATCACTATCTTTATCAATCATCTATACAATCCAAAGCCCAAGAGGCATGTCTATTTATAATGAAAACACCTATTTACAACTAAATCCATGAAAAAAGCTATAAGGGTCTACTCTTTATGGGGTAATGGTGGAGGCACCTCTAAAGAAGATTCCATAATGATAAATAAGGAGAAGTAAGTTCAGGACTTAGTGAGTAAACATTCAATTTCATTCAAATTATAATAAATAACTAATTCTCTCACCAACTGGATTACCCATCTTAATACATGATTTAACTTTTACACATTTCCACATCAAAACATTAGTATTCACATAGTAATTGACTCGAGAAAGAAAGACTAATCAATAGTATTTCAAGAAAAATAAAGTAGAAAAGTAAGTAAATCTCCTTGCAACTCTTAGTTATATTTATTCTTTCACAATCCTAACCTTGTCTCTCTAGATCTACCTTATCCTTTCATGAATGCTTACTAAATCTAATTTTCAATTCTTAAGCAATATTAATACTCCCCTATCTTAACATTTACAAATATTAGCACAAGCTAAACTAAATTTTCATGAATTAAAATGAATCTTAACATAATAGTACATGTAAACACTACCATGCCTTCTTTGTATGGCTTTAAATACACCATCAATATCATTCATGAAGTTATAATCACCTTTCAACAAAATTTAAATGCACAATTGTTATTCATGTGTATTGGAAGGTAAAAATCCTCATTTTTATGTTCATGATTCATTTCATATATAAACATATATGAAGATGATCAATTACATTTGATTCTAAAAGTAAAACACAAAATTTAACTAGAGGAATAGATTTTGTAATTGATTTATGATGAAATTTTTAATTTTGGAAGTAGGGAATCAATTCTAGAAACAATTCAGTATAGGGAGCGTTGTCTTTACCATTTGCTAAATCGATTCCACTGCAATAAGATTGCTTTTGCAAGTAGGGAATTGATTTTGAAATCAATTCTTGATAGCATTTTTTGCATTTTGGGCTTAAGGAATTTATTTTAGAATCATTTCACATGTGAAGATTTTACATTTTTTTAGAAATTTATTGTTCATTTGTGAGGGAAATCCCTCTATTCCATTGTACATGCACTAAAATGCTGCAACTCAAAGACCACTATAGAAGAACAAAATTATAACTACTAGATCAAACCTTAAACCCATGCTAAACATCAACAATAAGAATCTACTATAATCATTCAAAATCAAATAAATACCAAATTCAATCCATTCAAATCTTTCAAAACAAGTTAAAAGAACTTGAAGAATGTTTACTCACAAGTTGTGGAGGAGATGATGGGCAATGAGATTGGAGTTGAAACTTCTTCTAAACACATAAAAATCAAAGGGTTCAAGGCTTGGGTTCAAAAATTGCCTTGATCCAAATTCTAAACCATCCCACATAAAAAAGGAAAAAATAGAAAAGGAATACTATCAAGATTAGAGTGTGGATGTGCTAACCTTACTCAAATAAAAAAGATGAGGAGGTGAGAGGAAGGTTTGAAGTTCTTTGTCTTGAGAGGATAAAGAGAATGAAAATGGTGGTGGTTGTAGGAAGAATGAGGAAAGGAGTTTTCATTTTGGAAAAATATAGCTCCATGGGTAAAATGGGAAACTTCTTTCATACCCTCTACTTTTAATTTCCAATCTTAAATCTTATTTTGCTTTCAATTACTTTCTCTTATTTATTCACAAATCAATTCACATAAAAGAAAATTTCATCTTCGAACTTATTAAAATTATATATTTTTAAATAACGCATTTTAATCTCTAACAAATATAACAATTATTTATTAGCTCGGTTATAAAGTGCAGCTGACAAAAATAGTTATCCAAACTTTTCTGTGCAGCTCGTGAATTTGTACTTGATTATATATTTAGCTTGATTTATAGATTACGTGGCCTTCTTGTAGTTCATTTTGAAGAATCACTTTGTTATAAGTAATTTTTTGCTAAATCATATGCCTTTGCTACTTCATTAGGGTGGATAAATAACAAGTTGCTCGTGTAATAAGAAATTTGATCACAGGTTAATTTAGATGTATCGATTGAAACGAACTATTTGATAATATTTGCAAGAAATTTCCTGGTCTAACATTTTCAAATCTGAGCAGCTATGGCAAGTAGCTTCTTACTTGAGAAAAGTTGCAGAGCATATGAGGCATATCGTGCCATTCATTCCTACGATGTCCATATGTGAACCGCAAGATGTGACTAGGAAGTAGTTTTGTGGTTTATTAGAATTTTACAAAATTGTTACTAAAAATACTAGATGATTGTAATATCATAATGTTAGCATTAAGAGTGACGACTGACTCTACCCACTTGAAAATCTATACATATAATACTTAGTGCATCATTTTTATTAGGCAGATTTATACAATTTTCGATAATCAAATCTTGTGTTAGGAGACTGAGATAGTAATCAAATTGTTTGTTATCCAAAGTTTGAAACTCATTTATATAAGCAAATCTTCGAAAGCAAATTTCCAATTCATGTATTGCGCGGAATATAATACATTTAGTGTTTGTATGATTAATGTATAATCAAATTCTTGGCATATACTAATTATTTTAATAAACATTTAAGTAATTTGTTTCTATATGCATTTATTATTGAAGAAGTTACAACTAAAGTTGTAATTATTGTGTGATTAATTTTTTTTTATTTTTAATTTATTTAATATTTGATTATCATAATTTATTATGAAATTGACTGAATGTTTAGAGGATTTGTAATTGAATATGTAGAGAATCTGCACTCAATTTTTTTTATCTTCAATTTTATAGTCATTAATCTCAATTCCAAGTCACTTGTTAATTATAATATTTAAATGATGATAAAAATAAATTAAATAAAAATATTGAATTTTTAAATTAATATAATTTTTTAAATTCATATTTAGTTTTTATAATTAATAAACATGAATTCTATACTTTTTAATTCTGTATTTTAGAAATAAAATTAATTAAATTTAAATTGAAATAGCATATTATTTCTATATTTTTTAGAAATTGATATTTTCAATTAATTTTAGTTTATTTTTATATTTAAATTTAATATTACAATTAATTGTATTTTTTATTCCATTAAATCATAAATTGCTAATATTATTTATAATTATGGTGAGATAGTTGATTTGAAATTTCTCATGATAAAATTTTATTATATTTTAATTTTAAATTTTAATTTAACTTAATATTGTAGTTGAATGTATTGTCTATTATAATAAATCGTAAAAAGTATTGTTAGTTTCAATCTCTTGCACTCACTTTCTGCTCGTTCACATTTATTAGAGGGGAATGAATGATTATTATCCTTTTAAAAAGTGCAAGAAATATTTTTCCAATCATAAATTAAAAATATTAAATAATATATTTAAATTTGTAATTTGCCCATGGTATCTTTTGAAGATTTCTCTGATAATAGACTGACACGTGTTAGTTTTTTTTATTTTTTTGCACTCTAATATTTGTACACTTTTTGTTATAAAATTAATCTTTCTTCATGATAGAATGATTAAACGATTCCTCTTAATGATAATACTTTCAATGATCAAATTCAGGATTCTTTACTGACCTTAAAATGTCTTGAAAATTCGACTATTTGTACTAAATCAATTAATTGTTAATAATACATATCAATTTTAGATATTACTTTTATACAGTAGAATATAAATAGAAAAATCAAACACATGGTAAGTGCGTGCCTCCCCCTTTTACAAATGTATATTTTGTTTGCAGTGCAGGTTGGGATAAAGAAATACTAGTTACTCTCCCATGCAAAGCACGAAAAAAATATGAATTTCAGTATCTAATTATAATAATATTGAAAGTTGAAAGATATTAATAAAAATATATAAATTACTATATTTTACCAAGATAACTTTCAAAAAGTTTTTCAAGCAATATGAATATATATTGAAATTCTCTAAATACAAATTTATATAAATTGCCTTTTTTAAGAAAGATCCCATAAATAGAATTCCATTTCCGTAATATAATGACCTATTTACCTACACCTGATCTTCGATTCTTCTTCCCACATTAGTAACTGTTATGGTCCAATAATAAATTGCCAACAACTTCATAACTCAAATTACAAGCACTAACAGAAATTTGTATGCTGAAAAATTCTATTTTAATTATTAATTAATAACTTTTTATCTCCTTTTACAATTTAATCAACGTTAAATTTAAAATTTTTTAATTATTTAAAAAAATGAATTAAAGAATGTATTAATACAATTATTCAATTGAAACTATTCAATCAGTTTTATTACATTCTTATAGATTTCATTAAAATAAGGACATTCAGATAACCTTTTAATTTAGAAGTGGTTTGATTTATATATAAAATAAGTTTTTATAAAAAGTTGAACTTCTTGTTAACTTTTTTGAAAGTCTTTAAAATTATTTAATTAATACTTTTAAACAATATTTTATTTAATTTAACACTAAACTTCCTAAAACATGAAAATATAATATTTAAAATTATAATATAAAAAATATGAAATATTGATGAATTTAAATTATCTAAAATTATAATCTTTTAAACTATATTTCTAATCTCTCTTTCCATTATAATTTTTCTAAATTAATAATTTCTTATTTTTAGATTTAGCAAATGCTGACAACAACATTCAAGATTATTATTAAACATTAAATACTATTCTCCAACTACTTAGATTTATGAATTCAATATAATTTTATTTAGTATTTTATTTAAAATTTTAATGATAATTAGTATCTCTCTCTTTCTTTGTACCTCTTTCTTCCTATCTCATTAATTATATCATTAAAATTTTAAACAAAATATTAAATAAAATTATATTGAATTCATAAATCAAAGTAGTTGAAGAATAACATTTAATACTTAATAATAGCTTAGGGCTATTGTTAGCATTTGCTCATAAAATAATGTTTTAGATACATATATAATAAATATAATTCTATTCAGCATTAAATTTTATTACTATAATAATATTTAAGATTATATTTATATTTATAATATTATAGTTTATATTCCTACAGAATTTCATCACAATTACCCATTCATTATAGTTTATATAAGAAAGTTTGAATAGTTTACATCATGGTTTTTTCTATAATAATAATAATAAAAATAATAATAATAATAATAATAATAATAAAGACAAATTACTTGACATCAAGCAAGTGGCTGTTTTTCAAAATAATGGGACAATTTTTCAATAATAACTACGGTAACCGGGAAAAAGAGGACATTGTTCCATATACTTCGAGTAGCACACTGACTGGATGCCAATAAGTCAAAATAACATCAGCTTTAACAAAGGCAGCCAGAAAATGGCAGATAGAAGACTCCAATTACCATTTAACAAAATAATTTAAAGTTCTCAAATAGTCAAACAAATAAAATAGGTAATGCTGCAGTTGCAATGCGCAGATGGTCATATTTCTTAACGATAGGGGAATAGATATGCATTGGTTTAAGTAGTTGTTAGTTGATTCCCTTTCTCCATTGCATGTATTGCTGGAAGCTTCTTCATATCTGCATTCTTCCAACCAATTTCCTGTCTGCAGAGCAACGGGAATCAACAAATTAACTATAAGCAAAATCATCCACTATAAGCTAGTAAACAAGAATCCACTTCCACCAATCCATTAAAACTTGCATTAGTAATCTTATGTAACATTTACTTCGTGAAATATTTTTAATATTTTTAAAAAATATTTTAAAAAAATATTACATTTTCATGTTTGGTTCAAAGTTTGAAAAAAAAAAATGAGAATGTCACATTTTCAAAAATATTTTTTGCCCAATTTTTCATCAATTATTTACATTGGGGGAGGTGAGAATCTTAGATTCCCATAAAATGGAAATATTGATGTTAAAATAAAAGAAAAAAATTATTTTCACATTTAATTCTTTTTCTTATTTATCACTTTATTAAATAATTTTTAATTTAAACAAGGAACTAATTATTACTTTATTTTTTAAATATTTTTATTATTAAGAAATATAATAACATTAATTTTTTTGACTATAATTTCTTTTCTATTGTTGTTCCTAATGTTTGGAAGATTATTCTAATATAATTATATATACATATAAGTTTTTCCATTAAAAAATAATACAAGTTTGGAATTTGTTTAAAAAAGTATATTTATATATAAAAATATAAAATAATAATATATTTATATTAGAGAAGAAATTATAATATAAAACTTAATACTAGTATAAAATATAACTATAAAAATTATTTAAACATGAAATTTTATAATTTTATAAAAAGAGAAATACCAAGTATATTTAATATTATGATAATAACTTAAATAAATTATGCTTACTTTATTTTGAAAATTAATCTAATAAGAATAATAATAAAGTATAAAATATTAAAATATAACAAAGTATAACATATAAAAATATAATACATTAAATATTAAAATATTATAAAGTGTAAAATATTTATAAATATTAATGAATTTTTAGATATTATATATTGAAATTTAATTTATTAGGAGTTAAAATTTTTTATTATTTATGTAATTTTAAATAAAAATATGATTTACTATATTATATTTTATAATAAAAAATTTGATAAGATTATTTTTGAAATAATTTCAAGATTTACAAGAATATCAAATATGAAACAAACATAGTAATACAACATATCTAGGAATATGATAAAACATTCTCAAGAAAATTTATAATGAATTAAATATAAGAATATTACATTTTCATTAATTAAATTCATAGGAATCACATTTCTAAGAATATACACTTTCCTGAGAATATAAGATTTCGCGAACCAAATGCCGCCTTAGTGTAACTAATATGTATATACTAGTTTAATAACACACGATTTGCTTAACAATAATTCTAAAGAGTTTAAAACATTCAATAACAATGGCTACACAGTATAAGCTATTGTCAATCCTTTTTCATCTTCATAGTTTAACTTTCTTTTTTATATTGCAGGTTCCAATGCAATATACAATGTATGGCATCACATGCATGTCCCTTGCATGCAGACAACCCAACCTAAGGCCCTAATGAAATGTTAAGTTATTAAACTTAAATAAAAAAAAATCATAAACCACCAGCTTGTCTACAATTATCAAATCAACTAATTCAAATCACTTCTTCATTTCCTGTAGTTGTTTATAATGGTCCATGTTTTGTATTGACATTCCCTAATTCAAGTTTGAATATAAGTGCATTATACTACTATCAAATACTTCATCTAACCATAAAAAGAGTTAGTTAAATCTTCCTTTATGAGACTTCTTTGTTTCCAATATTGTATGTTCATTCCCCATGTCAACTATGTTTCCTATGTCTTAAACCCTAACACATCAATAAACATTAAATTTATGCTCAACCATTCAAAATTTACTTTAGCTACTAACAAAGTTAAATAGCTCGGCCTAAGATGTTGCATAAAAAAAATGAATTGTGAGTGTTAGGAATAGAATAAACTGAGCAAGATCTTAACATGCCTTAGATATCAAAATTGAGGTGAAAAATTGTCTCCAATCCTAATTGCATATATAAAAAAGCTAAGCAAGAGAATCGAGGTATGCATAGCATATACAGGTCTAATTAATTAATTGAATTTGTCTTATTCTTCCTACTAAGAAACTTTGAACAACTAAACTGTATTGGAACATGTTAATTACATTGGTCAGTTGCATAATAACTCCACAGGCACCCAATGCATTTTATGGTTTGGTCTTTCTTGGTAACAACAAAGTAGTGAAATACAATTAGTATAATTCATATCCAATCCTAACTTGCAAACAATGTCTATTTCTTGCATTAACTAATCAATGCAGTTTTAAGGCATTCATTCTCAATATGTGAAACTCATAAGGACTACTATGGTTATGAGTTTGACATTTAGTGTATTATTTTAAAA
Source organism: Sindora glabra (assembly GCA_020226215.1). Lineage (NCBI taxonomy): Eukaryota > Viridiplantae > Streptophyta > Magnoliopsida > Fabales > Fabaceae > Sindora > Sindora glabra. The sequence goes on from CM035227.1 coordinate 77,217,122, forward strand.
TAGGATAAATACCAAATAGCATCTCATAAGAAAACTCAAGAAACATTAAATAACTTATAATAATAGCTATAAACACAAGGCATTAATTAGATAGGAGTGTTCAATAAGAAATTCCAAAAAAAAAAAAAAAGCACAACCAAAATAAAGAATATGCATTAGGAATGAAGATACTTACATTAAGAAGATAATCTTGACACCTACTCTAGCTATAATTCTTCAAATCTAAAAAGTGATGTAAATCTCAACATTAGCAACAACCACTTTGAAGAGCACAATGTTTTTAGAGAGGATGAATTGCCACCATTTGCATTAGCAAATGTCTTTTTATCAGGATTTCATAGAGGATGGATTTTGGGTTCAAGATCAATTGTTGAAAATCTTCAAGCTACAATTCAAGGAGTCTATAGTAATTACTCTAATTAATTAGACTATTGAAATCTAGTTAATGATGGAAACATCCCTTTTATATTTTTTGATGAATATGGGAACACCCATAATGAGTGACCCACATCTTCATATTTAAATTTTGAATTTAAATTCAAAATGGGTAAAAGGAGATAACTACCCACTAATAAGTTATTCTAGATAATGGATAACAAAAGTGGGAAAAGAGAGATAACCATCCACTGAGAGATAATTCCCACAAGTGAATAAAAATTTTAGAAAAGAGAGAACACAACTTTTAGAACCATACAAAAGCAAAGAGAAAAACCTTCTTTCCCAGAGGTGTGGTTTTTGGTGAATTTGTCATGGATAAAGACAAGAATTCTTAATATAGGGTGATTCTTGGATACTATGTGGTGGAATATAGCATCACGATCCAAAGAAGAAACAAGTATGTACAATTTTCACATTAATTTAATTTATTGAATTTTTTCTTCATTGGTATTAAAGCCTAGTTGAATTTGATGTCTGTAATTTCTTGTATGTATTTAATGTAATTAAATGCAAGGCATATATTGTATGAGATGAACAGTATGGGTCTATAATTAATTATTTGTAACTAATTTTTTAAAAAAAACATGTTTTTCTAATTTTACAATTGTTCTATTTATGGTATGGAATACATGTGAATGTGTTTTCTATGATATACTACTATTTCTAGAGAAAACCTTGTTAGAGATTCTAAATGGATGAGAATGCATTGAACATCCATAAAATACTCCCAAGTTGATAGAAAATAACAAAAAAACCTAAAAACTCTATAATACTCATAATCATAAAATAATAGGACCCTTGGATAATAAATTTTTAGGCCATAAAATTAGTCTAGAATTGTAGATCATGAAATTATAGGAAAATTAGTTTTTAAATCACCTAAAACGAAGATTTGGATTAAAAATTACGGCCAAAATAGTGTTTCGAGTTGCCCAGACCCAATTGGGTTCACAAACTGGGTCGGGTTAACCCAATTGACCCGTTTGGAGGTCAGAAATGACCTAAATGACAAGTCGTTTTGGCCTTCAAAAAAATGATATGTCATTTTGGGACATAAGAGCCGTTGACCAAAAACCAAAACAACATGTCATTTTGCAATGGGTAAAAATGACACATCATTTCACACCCAACTAAAAACAAACAAAAATTTCCTCATTCTCAGGGGGTGATGCGTAGGGCCCACCCCAACACCCTATAGCCATACGTCACACCTTGTTAGAAAGAAAAAAAGATTTCCTCCCCATCTGGCTGGCTCTGATGATCGGAAAAACCTCACAAGGCAAGGCATAAGCCTTACGTGCCATCGTTGAAAGTGGGGAAATGCTATTTTATCCATTTTTTTGGAATTTTTTCATATAGAAGCAATATAGAAGCGCGTATGGGCGCGTGTAATGCCCTTTGGAGGTAAAATTTAATTCTAAAAATTTCTAAATTCATGATCTACACATTAGTGTATAATTTGCATATTTTTAGAACTTCTGTGATACTATTTTAATTTAAAAAGTGGCAATTATACTGCATTTTGACTGTATTTTATGTCTATTTTTTGTAAACAAATATGAAACATTGGTTTATAGAGGAATATGATCCATATGGGTTTATGGAGAGTGTTGGAGAAGAACTCAAAGAGTCAGACTAGATAAATACTCTAAAAGACCTAAAAGAAATGATGCATTCATTATATAAAAGAAACATATGCACATTCTACCCTATGAAAGCTTTCCTACTTTAAGTTAAAGATTTAAAAACGGATCTTCACCGTAGAGGAAAGGTACTTCCTAATCACTTTTGGATTCGTGCCCTATTAGATGTGATTTTAAATGATAACTTTTGGAAACCAATTAAAAAGACTCTATGGCAATGTAAAGACTATAAACTGGGAATCGTCAAATACATTGACCTTGAAAGGTGCATGGAAGAGCTAAAGTTATAGGAAGTCTGCTACTTCAAAAATAATTAGAGAAAAATAATCCTGATGTCATAATTCCTTGACATGAAGAGTGCAAGACGTTTTAGCCACAACACTCTAAAGAAGGTGTTACACTTAAAGGGTCTACTCAAAATTCTGAATATGCATAACTTTGGACTAGCTCATTCCAAAAATCCATCAAAATTATTTAATACCTTCAAAGAGATGAAAGCCCTGAATTCAGAATAGAAAGCTAGAATAAAAACACTAGTTATGAATTTTATATTTTTTTATGTATTTATTTCTTTTAGTTTGTTAAGACTACTTTGTGAACATTAATTATTTTTTTCAATTTTTTTATTACTTGATGAATATTTAAATATATTTATTTGATATATATATTTATCTTATGGAATCCTACATTTGAGTGAGAGCTCTTATACTATGTTTTTACTTAAGAGTGACATAACATATGATATTTGCATTAGAATGATCTTGATAGGAAATAATGATAATATTTAGGCAAACATGCAATAAGAGTATGACAAATGTAAACTCCTAACCATGAACTAAGTAATGTCATTATTATTCTATATGAGAACTTTACAAATAAATGACATTATATACTCATAGGAAATGTTCATATATTTAGCAGAATGGCCAATAAGAACATAATTACTGAATTAAACAAATGTAACAAATTAAATAGGGATAATTGAGACATTTGGCATCAGAAAATATCATATATCTTAGAAGAGGAAGATGCTCTAAAAGTCCTGAACAATGTCATGTTATAACCTGAAAGTGGGAATACAGCTTAGCAGAGAAGAGATATTGAGGCGTATGCTATTTGGAAGAAAAAGAACAGTATAACTCGCATTACACTTTTAAGTGCAATGGCAGATGACCTCATGTGTTAATATGAGAATTATCTAACTACCCAGGGAATGTGGATTACCCTGAAAGAGAAATTTGGTGGTACTTTTGCTACTAAACTGAGAAGACTCACAATCAAATTTGACACTTGTAAACTTTGACCTAATACGTCAATGAAATAATATTTGCATGAAATGTCAAACATAATTCATGAGTTAAAAGCTGTAGGACATGCACTTTCTGATGTGTAGCAAGTGCAAGTAGTAATTAGGTCATTTCCTGCAAGTTAGGAACATATAAAGGTCAACTTCACTCACAATGAAAGTATTATTACTTTTGATGATGTGGTGAGACATTTGGAGCTTAAGAATGAATGTTTGGGGGCTTATAGGTCCTCTGAGCAAGCATATATGGCGAAGGGAGCGGGACCTTCTAATTCTAAGCCTAAATTCAAGAAAAGTAAAAAGTTTCAAAAGAGAAAAATTGGGCCCAATTTTCAAGATAAGAAAACCTTCAAGAAAAAAAAAGGAAAACATAGCGCAAAGAACTTTGATCTCAAGAAAATTAAATATTATGCCTACCAAAGAATAGGCCATTTTGCTTAAGATTGTACTCAGCAAAAGGAATAAAATAAGGTATTACTGGATACTAATTTTAAATATTTTTCATATATTTTTAGTATTATTTTTCTAATAGAATCTTATCCTCTGTGGATTTTAGATTCAAATGTCATAGACCATGTGAGTAAGGATCAAGGATCCTGCATAGAATACAATTATTTGTTAAGTCAAAGTAGATGGCTTTATGTTGGAAACAATGCAAAGATTGAGGTCAAAGGCATTGGTACATGCAAATTGGATTTGCGTGGAGGAAGAACTTTAATCTTGCATAATGTACTTTATGCACCTGATATTCGATAGAATTTAATTTTTATTTATTCCTTACTTAGTTTGGATTTTCAGTTAGTTTTCATGATAATATTGCTGACATTTTTAAAGATAATGTATTTTATGGTTTTGGCTTCATTTCCGATAGATTTGTCATTTTGGATGTTATTAACAATGTTGCTTTTAATTGCTTTATCGCTTCCACTTCCAATTTAAATGTTGATATGGACATTTGGCACACTAGACTAAGACATATAAATCAAAATAAAGTGATTAAACTAGCAAAAGAAGGATTGCTAGGTCCAATTTTAAAATTAGAAATGTCCTTATATGAACATTGTCTAGCTAGTCAAGCAACTAAAAAACTGTTTGGAAAAGAGATTAGGGCAAAAACTCTATTATAATTAATTCACTCTAATATATGTGGTCCTTTGAGTGTGAGGATAAGACACGAAACTTGGCACTTCATCACTTTCATTGATGATTACTCATGATATGGTCATGTCCATTTGATTTCACATAAGTAAGAAACATTAAAATGTTTCAGACATTATTTAAATGAAGTCAAAAATTGAATAGATAAGAAAGTTAAAGCATTTAGGACTAATCGTGGACGTGAATATTTATCTAAACAATTTAAAGAGCTTTGTAAAGAAAAAGAGATAATAAGACAATTGACAGTCCTTGACACTCCATAACAAAATAGAGTAGCTGAAAGAAGAAATAGGACTCTTCTAGACATGGTTAGGTTAATGATGGCACAAGCCAATCTACATTTTTATATTGGGGAGATGTCATATTAATAGCCACTTTCATACTTAACCATGTGCCCTCAAAGTTTGTTACATCCACACCTTATGAATTATGGATAAAGCATAAACCTGATTTGAGTATTCTCAAACCATGGGGGTCTGTTGCGTATGTCCATGATACTTCTCATAAAAGGAAAGAAATGTATCTTTATAAGATATTTAGAACTATCTAAGAGGTACATTTTCATTAGTGAAAATGAGGATGGAACGATAATGGAACTTGAATTGAGAAATGCCATATTTTTAGAAAGTGAGTTTCCTAATAGAGGAGAAATTGATCTTATTGTATCTTTTTATGAGCTATAAGATCAAATGGATAACAATATTGAATCTTATCCATCTTATCTGAGTGGGAACTCTCAAAGAATATCTGCCAATCCGAGTGAAAGCTTTGAGAAAATGAGTGAGAATCCTGTATTTAAAGATGATATAGTACAAGGAACCCCACTACGGAAAAGTAAAAGAGGAAGTGTACCCAAAAGATGCTTTTCAATTGAGGAATCATTACTTTTCAAGATGAAAAAGAGCCGAATATAGTTCAAAAGGCTTTATCTTACCTTGCTAAGAAACATTGGATGAAAGCAATGTAAGAAGAGATAGACTCAATGAAAACTAACAAGGCTTAGGAGCTAGTTAACCTACCATTTGGCCGAAAGATAATTGGGAACAAATGATTTCTTAAAATCAGAAGAAAAATAGATAGAACAATTGAAAGGTATAAGGTTCGGTTAGTTACAAAAGGGTATACATAATAGGAAGGAATATATTATGAAAATACTTTCTCACCTGTTGTCACGTTTCAATTTAATAAGATTACTCTTAACCATAGTAGCTGTTGGGAATTCGGATTATCACATGTAGCGGAATTTTAAATTTTTGATCCGAATTCTACCTAGGATCCATGCAAAAAGCATAAGTCAATGATTAGGGTTTTACCTATTGGGCACTCGTGTTTCTACTGATCAAAACTTGAGAGCAGATGAATCAAACGCCGGCCGGAAGGTACAACGTCTCTACGATATCCACACGGAGTGAACAATGACCTCTCACCCTTCACGCGTCTGCTAGGATGCGTTTTTCTCTCTAAGAATTAGGATCGGATGTTTTCTGAGTGATTTAGGGTTTATATGGAAGCTTTGGACGTGATTATTAAGTGCTGCCCTCAAGTCCTCTTTTATAGAACGTAGGCAAGCCATAATCCTAGTCCTACTAGGATAATGCTTCCAAAATCCTAATCACACTTAACAACTCATCTTATCCTTATCCTAGAGATAATGGGAAGAGATAGGACTTATCTATTAATTATCTAATATTAGATAATAATATTATCTCATAATATAAATATCTTAATTATTAGATAATTGCATATAGTTATCAAATATCAGAATAATATTATCTCATAATATATTTATCTAATATCTGATAAGATAATTATTTGATATTTCTTTAATATTAAATAATATCACATAATATATATATATATATATATATATATATATATATATAACGTGAATTATTATTCTTAATAATATATATATGCACGAAAATAAGTCTAATTAATTAGATATTAATATAATTAAAGTCCAATTAATTATTGTCTTATTCCTACTCCTTTTGTGTAACCCTGTAGGTTCTTACTACGTTGACAATGACTTATTATTGAGTCATAGACAGCGAGCGGTATCTAGCAATACATCACTGCCACTCAAGTAGTAAGAATGTCTGTGATTCGACATCCATCTAATACATTATCAACGTTTTGCATCATAACCCTTTTGTAATAATATCCAAATTGAACTGCAGGCATGGAATGTGTCATCCTCGTCAATGTTCAATTTATATTTCTTGATACTGAGTAGACTTAAAATAAATAATTAATATCACATATTAATTCAACTGAGCATGGCCATGCATTTCTAAGTCTCACTCAATCAAGGGGTCCAAGGATATTTCTCTTTTATACAAGAGTAACAAAATCCCATTTACATCACTCACTTCCCTCTGCATGATTTATGACACACCCAATCAATGCCCTACTTGTCATCCTGATTAAAGGTGACATAGGACAATATTAAAGTGAGTAATTCCTCATGTAGGGAACCGTAGTGACTTCAGGTCAAAGGTTTATGTGTAGTTGTAATCATATGAGAATAACTTATGACATGTTTATCCATGCAATATTCTCATAGTGGGTCAGTCCAGTACATTGTTCGCTAGCAATGTACTCATGTATTGACTTGATATCACATATCCATGATTCGTAATCATCAGTCACTATACATGCTAGTCTCAATGTATTATTACTATCCTTTTCGTAATAATACTTGACTAGGGGCATTTTAGGAATAGCAAAGCTATTCCAAGGATAATTATTATATTAAGTTATAAATTGCGCATAATAATAATAAAAAACAAATATAATAATTAAATTGCCTAAAATAAAATATAATACATTGTGTATAACTCTAATCATCTTATATGATTGGTTCTAGGACACACACCAACAGTAGCAAATCTAGATTTAGAATTACATCAAATGGATGTAAAAATTACGTTTCTCAATGAAGAACTAGATGAAAAAATTTACATAGAACAACCAGTAGATTTCATACAAAAGGTGAGGAAAATAAAGTTTGCAAACTTCAAAAGTCCATTTATAGATTCAAACAATCATCCAAACAATGGTTTTTGAGGTTTCACTAAACCATAACCTCATATGACTTCCAAATGATTGAGGAAGACTACTGTATTTACATCAAGCAATATAAAAGTAATCTAGTGATATTATGCCTTTATGTGGATGATATACTATTGGCTAGGAATAATTTGAGTTTGATTATAAACATTAAAAATTAGCTATCCTTAACTTTTGAAATGAAAGACATGGGTGAAACAAATTACATTCTTAGAGTAAAAATCTTTAGAGATCACTCCAAGAAACTTGTTTCTTTTTCTCAAGAAAACTATATTTAGAGAATTCTTGAGAAATTCAATATGAAAGATTACAAACCCATGGATACCCCTGTAAATAAGAATGAACCATTGAGCTAAGAAATATATCCTTAAAATAAATCTGAGAAGAAATTAATGGAAAGATTTCCTTATTCTAGTACGGTTGGTAGGCTAATGTATGCAATGATATGTACTAGACTGGATATTTGACATGCAGTTGGACTCATAAGCAAATACCAGTCAAACCTTGGATAGAAATATTGAAAAGTTGTTAAGAGAATATTGAGATATTTGAAAGGCACTATTGATTATGCACTATGCTATCAAAGAAACGATTTGTGCTTAGTAGTTGGATATTCTAATACAGATTGTGCAAGAGACCTAGATGAGCAAAAATCCACATTGGGTTAATTTTTCTTTCTAAATAATGGTGTCATATCATGGTGTAGTAACAAGTAAACATGCATTGCATTATTGACAATAGAAGCAGAGTTTGTAGCAACATCTAGGGATTCGTGGTGAGAATTTAAACCCTATTCTGATATACTGTGATAGTCAACAGTCATCACCTATACAAAAGATCTAAAGTATCATAGCAAAACTAAGCATATAAACACAAAATATCATTTTGTGAGAAATGTTATAGTGTAGAAAAAGGTCACCATTCAACACATTCCTACGCAAAAGATTATAGCAGATCCTTTTACTAAACTGATACCTAAAGATATATATATTAAACATGTAAAATCTCTTGGTATGTGTAGAATATAATCAAACACTTTCGAAATTGAAATGAATAAAATATGTTTTTTATTCAATTACAAATGTTATAATATGTGCATAAGTATATGAATGTCCGGTATGTCATATAGGTTAATAAGGTTACTTCTCTCACACAAACAACCATTTTCGGCACTCATGAGGAGTAGGCAAAGATGAAACATGTGTTCACCAACATAACATTGAGAAATGTTTTGTTTAGTAGAGAAGTAACACAAAATAACATGTTGCCTTCAAAGTTAAGATGAGATCTAAGATATAAACATGGATTGACTTGTGGATGCTCCTACCTTCCATAATACATGTAGCCAGACAATGAATTCTTCATATAATGATGTCAAAAAGGAGTCAATAATGTGAAAGAATTCAGGTTAGGTATTATATGTACCTGAACTAAAGTCTGTACGATATTACTAATAAAATCGACATATGCTCTTATGTTATAAGGGTAACACCGTAACATGTGATTCATATTACATGTGCAAAAGGAATCGCAAATAAGAACTAAGTGAAAGATCCCTAATTCATTGCTGTGTGAGTCCCAGAAAAGGAAAATTCTTTTCATAGATAACCTTTAACTTTGACGATATCATAGAGAAATGATACACTATTTACTACCTTAGTATGCATCCTATGATCATGATATATATAGTTTAAAGGATAAAATATTAGGAAAGCAGTTGTTTCAAATCAAAATGATATGTGGGTGAAAGAAAAATTTCTTGACATATACACAATTATATTGGTATCTGAGACATGTCCGTTATGAAGTTAATTTTGGTAACATCATAAGCATGGATACTATACAAATGTGAATGGCAATCTAAGCGTGTAATAAAGCTTATAAGGGATTAAATTTGCAAATGAAAAGTGTATATGGAAAAATATAGGGCATTTGCATAATATCAATAAGCAAAAGATGGAATTGTTTTGTACTAATTTTGTTTAAGAAGTTTTAGTACAAGAACTTCCAAGATGATGTCTTGCCCAAGCGATCACTATAACGCACTGAGTATGAAAACCTAAAAAGAGATGAAGGTTTTATGATGTGGTTCATCCTATTATGTGTGAGTGAGAGGTGATAAATATGGGGACACTCATAATGGGTGACCCACATCATTATATTTAAATTTTGAATTTAAATTTAAAATGGGTAAAAGGAGATAACTACCCACTAATCAATTATTCTAGATAATGGATAACAAAAGTGAGAAAAGAGAGATAAGCACCTATTGAAAGATAATTCCCACAAGTGAAAAAAAAATTTAGAAAAGAGAGAACATAACTTTTAAAAACATACAGAAGCAAAGAGAAAAACCTTCTTTCTCAGAGGTGTGGGTTTTGGTGAAATTGTCATGGACAAAGATAAGAATTCTTGATAAATGATGATTCTTGGATACCGTATAGTGGAATATAACATCAAGATCCAAATAAGAAACAAGTATGCACAATTTCCACATTAATTTAATTTATCAAAATTTTCCTTCATTTTTCACCAAAATTGAGACCAAAAAAATGATAGAAACTTTTGAGTAATACATAACAAACACGAAATCAAATAAAAAAAGAAAAATGCAAAAAGTCACTTCAACTACAATGACATTGAACTGCAAAATGATATACTTTGAACCTCTAGTTAAAAGTGGCTTGGATTTTCTAATCAAGGTCCTCTTCACAATTACTTGTTTTCATGAACCGTAATTATAACATAGTAAGATATACAAAAAAAATCCAATTGAAACAATTAAATATGTCATTTTGCCATTGTAACCAAATAAAGTAAAGGTTTTGCCTTTCTTCTGCTTTGAAATTTAGTAGTAGGTTCTACTATGCTAACATTGCTATGATAAATTAAAGTTTAGTCCTAATGTTATTAGCTTGCACATATCATATATTCAGGCTTAAACTTGCATAACAACCAAAAAAGGAAAAAAATTGATTAAGGATCACAACATTCAAAATCACTAAACTACTAGAAGAATAAAACAAATTGCAAAATATAATATGGTATAATTAGAGGAAACTTAGCCATCATAGGTTATTAGTTTGATAGGAACATTGATAATTACTTACTTGTTTTCCTACTTTCATTAGCAATAATGTGATAAAAAGCTTCCAGCACCATTAATGGTATTCAAATTCAACCGTACCCTGAAATCAAATTTAATGTTTTCGACAGTGAGAAGCAACCCCAAATAGAATAACACATCGATATTAAGACTTGTTAAGTTTCTATCTATATATACCAAAAAATCAAGAACAACATGTTTTCCAAATAGTTCAAACAAATTATTATCCATAAGAATTGTTTTCCACCAAATATTCATAGCAATAAATATTCAAATCTTTATCTATATGCATAGCCACAACTATTTTAAGCAACAAATATTATGAGATATGTACACTAAAAAATATGAGGACCTTAGGAACAATCAACAAACTTTTGTCAAACACAAATCATGAAAGACGTACTAAAAAATTGAAATAATCAAATATCAGCAAATAGAGATAAGAGATAACCAAAATTGAAATCAATAACATCTTAATTTTTTTTCTTTCTCAAATAAAAAACAATTATCCATTTGATATAGAAAACATATTTCATAGACACCGTCAGAGCAATCCTTAAGTGAAAGGCAAGCTTCCAACCAAAACACAGTATAATCAGCAAAGGAAGAAAAACAGGGTGAGAAAGGCATTAAAAAAAATAACTTCAAAGACCGCAAAAACATATCAAACAATGAGTTTGATGAAATAAAAAAATACTGTTAAAAGAAAATTCATTCAACCATTCAATGCAAAACCCTAGAAGAAAGCTTGAAGCAAGGCTGTGACACACGCACGCAGACAGAGAGAGAGAAACAAATAACCTAAGGAGTCTTAGAAAGTCTGTAAAGGACGGAAACCAATGGCAAGAAGGAAAAGGAGAAAAGAAACATTTAGAAACCCACAAAGATATCAGGAGAGATAGGAAGCAACAAAGTATTAGAGCAATTTGTCGAAGGAGACAATAGAGAGTGAAGAGAAGTTGTCAAACAAAATTTGGGAGAAATTCAATAATGGGAAAAAAAATCACTCTATCAATATAGTCCATCGTTAAAGTAGTAAACAATTTTAAATTCAAATATTGCATCAATGAAATAGCTATTTTTAAGAGAATTCATTAATATTAATGTTTGACAATGTGATTTATGAATTTTTTTATTGTAGGAAACTTACTAAATATAATAGGAAAATTACTACCTACCTATTAGTCAAAACTTATTCTTTAATTTCAAATATTTTTTAATTCTTTTAATCCAGGTAGAAGAAAAATGGAGGTGGAGAAAGATTTAGCCGAGAAAATTTTTATTGACGGTGACACCTACTCAAGCACTTCCTCTGGTGGAATTCTTTTAAGAATAGTGTATTAGATTAGATGTGGCAAGAAAAAGGTAAATTCTATGATAATTAAGCAAAAGTTAAATTACTCATATCTCAGGTAGTAAATTTCTTAAACTTAATTAGTAATAAGTAGTTGAATTTAACTAAAATACCTTCAGGTAATAATTATATTAAACATTTTTAAAAATATTGTTACTTAAATTTTTATTATAATTACTACTTAAAAATAATAACTTTAGTTAAATTCATTCACTTGTTATTAATTATATTTTCTAAAGTTACTACTTGGGATATTGATAACTTCACTTTTAGTCAAGTTATCGTGAACTTTACTGTGAAAAAATTGATGGAAATTGGAAATTACTATTTACGGGAAGTTTTTCTTGTTTTTTCTTTCTCGTAATAGGAAGTTACTATCTCAGGGAAAACTGTAACGGAAGCAAAAATATTACCAATTAATAAAAATCAATGGCAATTGCACCATATTATCTCCAGGAATTTTTTTTTAATTAAGAAACAAAATAAATGGAAAAAAGGATAAACGCATAAATTATAATATTATTTTGACCAAAAATTCAAAGAACAGTTTTGCTTTTTGCTGTTGCGTCAATTCTTTTATAGTTCCTTCCAAAATATTAATTTACATAATTGAATTAAAAAAATTTAAAAGAACATAATTGAACTATAGAAAAAAAAATTATTTCTGGCAATTTAACGTTGGCCCTATCTTTAATTCTCTGTACAGGTCTTTTAGTAAAACCGTTACTTTCCTTTTCTTCATGAGGGAATATTCGTAATCTAATTCATTAAACCTTGTTAATAAAAATTCTCCATCTATTATTATCCACATCCCGGTTCAAGTAGTCAGTAAAGGGCCCGTCTCCACAGCACTTTGATGGGATAACGATGATGGGATCATTTTCTAAGCAATAATTATAACTCAAACTAAATATTTTGTAACGAAAGAATACTTCTACCGTAATATTGAAGAAGAGTAATCAATATTAGTTGTTCTTGCTTTTTCTTTTTTTTTTCAAAAAAAAATTAATGAAGGCCTATCCTTGGCAAAATAATAATAATAATAATAATAATAATAATAATAATAATATAGGTATTTGATCAAAATTATTTCAATAACATAATCTAATATAATATAAAATTTTAACAAAGCAATTATTATTACCATCATTTGAATTAAGGATAGCAAATAAAAGGATCTCAAGACTTGCCTCATGAGGTGTGAATTCGATATAAATTTTTGTCTTATATGACAAGTTTTTGACCCAAAGCAATTACGTGGGTCAAGATAATATTGTCTTATGATGGCTCTATTTTGCCTCAAAATTATAAATTATTTTTTATCTTTTATATTATATTTAAAAATATATATTATTATGAATTTATTTTTTAGAAAATTTTAATTAAAAATATTATATTAATTATTTTCTTTTAAACTTAAGATTATTAGATAAATTATGTATAATTTTATACTAATATTATTATATTATATTAAATATTAATTATATATATATTTACAATTTATAAATTTATAAATTTTAAAATTTTTTAATTTTTAATTTTTTTGAATTTTTTTGCAAATTACTATTGTTCCGCAAATCATGAAAACCGGACACTAGCTTGCCTTGTGATTAGGAACAAGATAGATTATTGTAACTGCAGGGCAAGGCAGTCTATCACCCATCTATCATTACCCCGTCTTGTTGCCATCCCTAATTTGAATAAGTAATTTGATGGAAACATATTATAATAAGTATAAAATTGATTTTTAGAATCACGTTCAAAAATAAAGAAATATAAAAGTTTCCATAATAATATTGTCAAAAGATTTCAAAAATAAAATTTACATAAATGTATTCACATTTATTTTTTCCATAAACAAAAAACAAAATCAAGTTAAGTGTCTTATAATATACAACATATAATAGTTATCAAGTTCATAATGTAAAAATTATTATATATTTACTACAAAAATAAATTTTTGAACATTTACTAAAAAATTGAATTTTTCATCATATTTATGCATCGACTGTTATCATTACATAGCAATATTGTCACTAAAATTATGGCTTTACCGGTTTACCTAAAAAATCTTTAAAATCTATTAATAACAATTATATATCCTATCACATTATTTTCTTATTTCTAATTTATTGAGATCAAAAGAAGACATTAAGACATTAACTTTTCAATTAATATATGTATAAATATTAATATGAATTTTAACTTGATATTACACTCAATTCTATTAAATAAAGAATTAGTTATGCCAAAAATTGAATGATTTCATTTTAGAATTTTTATTAAAGTCAACAATGTAAAAATTATTATATATCTACCAATATAACAATTTTTTGAGCACCTCCTCAAACATTATATTTTTTATTGTATTTTTTAGTTGACCAATATTATCACATATCAATATTATTGTTGGAATTATGATTTTATCATTTCACAATAATATCAATTTTATATATACTATCACATTATTTTTTTACTAATTTATATATTTATGGTATTATTAAGATTAAAAAAGATGTTATCTCTGAGTTAATATATTTATTTTTGAAATTTTTTAATTTTAATTTGATATTTAAAATAATTATATTAATTATAAAATTAATTGTGCCAAACCTTCAATGATTTTATTTAAAAATTTTATTAAAATAAATAATGGGTAATAAAAATAAGTGAAAATTAATTAATTATTTAAAAAATCATTGACATGGTTAAAAAGTACTTAAGATTATTACTAAATATTTACCAATCTAAAATTTGGATCAAAATTAATTTAAATTAATTGTAATTTTAAAATTTTAAATTTTAATATAAATTTACACTTAATTCTATTAATTATGATGAATTAATTTATCATAAGTTTAAATGAATACATTTTAATGTAGATATAAAATATTTGATAAAACTTTTAGTTGGTTATGAAAAATATTTTTAAGGCAAGTAAATAATAGGAACTATTTATTTTTTATGATTAATTATCTTAATTAATATTAATATTATATTGAATTATTTTTTTAAAAAAATTAATTCGATCGAGATCATGCTAAGGTTATCATGATATGTTTTTGGCAGTGGATATTAAAATATAATATAATCATGAATAATAAAAAATACCAAAATTAGCATACATTGTTAAAAAAAAGGTATTATAATTAATTTTCGTCTAAAAAAACTAATATTAAAGATAAAAGTGGATAAAATAATTAAAGGTAAAAGTCAATCAATCAATGATCAACAATTTGGCTAATAAAATTTATTATAAATTATAAGTAAATCAAATTTTGGAATTTTTTTTTTCGATTGAATTAATTGATTGCTATAATTTATTATAATATTTACTAAAATGTTTAAAATAGTTTTTATTATTGTAATATGTTTCATTATATTATTAAATGATTATAGTCTAATGGTAAAAAAATAATTTTAAGAAAAATATTTTCAAATAATAAAAAAATATTATCATGGCCATAAAATCAATTCATGATGTCAAATATTAGATAAAACCTTTAATTCATTATGAAATATAGGTGTAAAGTAAGTCAATAATTGAAAATCTTTTTTATATTATTCTTTATGTGATTATTATTACTTTGTAATTCAAAAATAAAACAAAATGATGAATATTATAATAGAGAAAAGTTTTAATAGGTATTTACTAACTTAACAGATGACAAAAATACAATAGAATTATTATTATGTTACTTGATTAAATAAATTAAGCTTTTAAAATTTGAAACAAATGTGTTAGAGTGTTAATAATGAAATTAAATTAAATAAGATAGCTAAATTAATATACATATATATATATATAATATACTTTTTTATAAATTCATGACACTTATTATTAGGAAATAAATTATTTAAATAATTTTAAAGAGTTATACAAATTATCATAAAAAAATTTATGGGTAAAATTAAAATGTATTCTTGAATTTAATGTATAATCAGCAATATTTTAATATAATATTTCATAATTAACTAATTATTCCAATATGCATTTAAATTATGTGTTTCCATATACATTTGTTATTAAAAGGTTATTAATATACTTGTAAATTAATGTGCAATTAAAATATTATTTTCAATTAATTTAATATTAATTATCATAATTGATTATAAAAATTAATTGCATATTCAGGGAAGTAAGGGAATAATCGTTTTATATTTACTAATTATCAATAATCAAAAGACAATTTCTATCGATAGAAATATGATAAACTATCAAATTAATATAATTTTCAATTAAAATTAATAAAAATAAATTTTGCACATTTTTTAAATATAATATTTAATTTAATTAATAATAAAAATTAATTAAATAAAATTATTAGATATCTAAATTGAAATATTAAAGAAGGCACAAAAATTTTAATACTATTAGCTATATGCAAAGAAAATGATATATCTTTCGCCTTTGTATTTATGAAATTCCTAGAATTAGGATTAATTTAATAAATTGGATTTTTATATATTTAATTTTGATACAAAATAATTATCATTATATATTTTTTTAAAAAAAATGATATTGATAGAACGTTGTTAAATTAAAATTCAGCATAATGAAAATTTTGCATAAATAAAGAATTCACTTTAGGTGGTAAGTGAAAAAATAAATAATTTACAATAAGTAAAATTAGTTGAAAACTTCAAATTCTTAATTTGAATATTAATTTTTTTACTCGTCATTTCTCTGATAGGTACAATTTACATATTATAATATGGAACCAATTTTTCAATAATATATAAAAACATATATATTAGTCAACATAGTACAATGATAAATAAAAAATTCTAAATAACATTAATTATTAATAATGAAAATATAATGATTTTTAATTAAATTTGTCTTATCCTAACTCTAACTGGCTATTTTATCATATAAAATGAAGTAAAATCCATGTTGATATCTATCTTCATAATCTTATAACTATGTTTAAATGTTAAAACCTACAAAGAAACCATTTCAACAACAATAGTAATTCTTTTGAATCTTTTGAATCACAAACTTTGATATCATATAAATAACTCTTTCACAAAAAAACATTGCTTGAATATGTTATCATGAGCCTCGGAAATAAAAGAATGAATCTTACTTCCTTAAAATATACAAAGAAGAAGTGCATCACATAAGAGCAAAAATAGTATAATTGAAAATGTATATATTAATTAGTTTTTTTTTTAAGATGCACAAACTTAATGCTTTTTTACTTGTGCTCTTTATCTTCGATTGTTGAATAGAAAGCCAAGCAAATCAAGATAAAGGATAACATGATGCTAATATTCATTAGTATATATAGAAAGAATGGTAATTAATAATGACATTAAATAAAATTTGAAAATTTTTAAAATCAATTTAGTAATTTAAATTAATTCAAATTAATTATAATAGTTTTTATTTTTTGTAATAAACCAAATCATGAATAAAATTATTCTATTAATTGTTGTCATGACTCACTTGACCAAATAAATTTCCTTAATTATAGTGTTTTAAAATTGTTCCAACTAATTTTTGGATCATAATGACTGATGAAAGATATCAGTTAGATATCTATACAAGTTTTTTAAAACCAACTAATTAGCTATTCTTTGCTAAAAAAAATATGCATGAAGTAAAAATACAAGGTTGGAAAATTCAATAATAATTTTTTTCATCTCTTTGTTTTTGCAACTCAAAGTATGCATAATGTCATACAAACATCAAGTCAAAAAACAATTTTCACTAATTGATAAGTTTACTCTTTTAAAATGGTTTTTTTTTGTAATTGTTAAAATTAATAGATAGAACCTCTCTTAAAAAGCATTAACTGTAAACTTCTTTTATTTTATCATTAGAAGTATTAAAAAAATTAGTCCCTCTTTTTCTTTCTTTCTTTTTGAAGGAATTCTTGAAATCATATATACAATAATTTCTTTTAGAGATAAAATACAAGTTAAATAAAAAGAGCTTTCTTTTTTTATTAGGATATAGTTGAAACATAATAAATTCAAAAAATATAAAGAACTAGCAAAATGATTTAAAAAATATTTTTATTAGAAAATAATTACTATTATTACAGTAATATCCCAATAGATATTTTTTCAAGAACTATTTTCAAAGGGATAACTTGTCAAATAAAAATTCAGAAGATCTAAAAATAGATTTATAAAACTTTTTTTGAAATACTTTTTT
Source organism: Sindora glabra (assembly GCA_020226215.1). NCBI lineage: Eukaryota > Viridiplantae > Streptophyta > Magnoliopsida > Fabales > Fabaceae > Sindora > Sindora glabra. The sequence goes on from CM035227.1 coordinate 77,235,365, forward strand.
CTCAAGAAACTAGAAAATACTTGATGAACCTTTCTAAATTTTTAAAAAGAATTAAATCTTCTTCTAAAAATAGAAGTTTAAATCATAAAACAAATATAATAGAATAAGATCAAATTAAATAAACTTGGAAAATCAAAAGATCCTATTCTGCATTAAAATACTTTGGGGATAATTTTAAAATAAAAAATTTAACTAGAACTATCTTTTTTTCAAAATACATAAATATTTATTATTTGAATAAGTACTTTCATGTTTAGATTCATAGATTTACCATTGTTGCAGATAAAAACCATTTTTCCTTTCCTTTTGAAAATTCATGCAAACCAACTTATTATATAAAATCATTTTTGTAAAAACCAAAAGATAATTAAAATAATATCAAAGTTATATACATACAATAATATGCATTATATATTCACAATTATACAAATGTACTTTGGTTAAGTAGTAACCCAATTGTTAAAGTTTCAAAATAATTATATAGATATGCACAATAAGTTAAATAATTTTAAAAATAGATAAATATATTAGTTATCAACCAACTAACTATTAGTGGAGTCCCTTTCAAAATTAAGGGTAATAGGGATTTTGCATGCTAGAAAGTATGGTGAATTATCTATTACTACTTGTAGTATAGCTGGCAATACTAGTGTAAAGGCTCAACTAATGCTTCAAGGACTGAAGCAAAATTTATGGCATAGTTAATTTTGGATTAGCATACATTTATATTCATGCAAAAGTAACACTCAAGCCTAAACCTCCCATAAGTAGTTTCATAATCATGCCACCATATATCGACAATTTTATAAGATGCCATTAAGAGTAGAGTATCTAAGAGGCATACTTATAAGCAGCATTAGTAATAAAATTACTCAATAAGATGGTTATCATACAAATTTTTAGTTAATTTTAATCCTAATAACATTTATATACAAAACATATATTGAAACCCTTTTCTAACCAAAAAATATTCCTCATGAGGCAATTTTGCACACTACACTATTAAACACTTAAATAGAATATAATCTAGTCACATGATTCAATCGTACCTTAATCATAACACAATATAAACATTAGTAATAACTATCAAATGGCATGAAAATATACAACGTTCCTCCTTCTTACTCTAAACCTACCATAGCCATGCATATCCCAGTCTTATACCTTCTTTTTACTTAATGTCATTTTGTGTGTAACTCAAAATATAGAGCACTAAACCAATCTCTATGTCTTTCCACAAAGGTCTCATATCATATATCATGCCAAATTATCACATTGTCACATATGATATTCAAACAATAATGTTAGATATGATAATAAAGCTATATTCAACATATAGTCACAATTTCACATACAATATAAAGTCAACAGGGCTCTCACTAGCCAATTTCACAAAACAAGGTAAGATGAAAATGTCAATCATAACCATAATCAAAATATGAAAATAATTTAACATTCAAAATTTATAACTTTACCTTGTACTTTTCTAGTGATCGTAAGCACTATTGAAGCTTCCATTTAATGTTACTATATCTCTCTCAAAAGCTCTTCTTTCACAAACAAACACATCATTGCCTATACAAATCATAATGATTCATATAAATATTCATGCACTATTTTGATGGTTTCAATAAGAAACTCATTAAGTAGTGCCCATTTTTTCACAAAATACTCATTATTGACTAAACATATAATTTTTTCAAGTTAGTAAATATATAAGACTATATCTAAATCATCAATCACAATATTTATCTCAGATTGATATATTTCTCATTATTTTTATCACAAAACCTAAGATATTCCCTTAGATTTTCCAAGTTTTGCACTTTTGATTTTAAGTAGTTTTAATTCTATGTCTTGCATATTATTCTAATAAGTAAGAAAACTTTTTTTCCTTACTAATTCTAGAGCATTTAAATGTTCTCTACTAGTATTAAAAATTGCTTAAATTTATCCTACACTAATATTAACTAGTTAGGAAAAACACTAACCTTTACTAGTTTCTTATAAGCACCTTGAATATGTAAATACTAATTAAAATATCATCTTTTCTTTAACTTTTCTAAAAATTTATAGATTTAAAAATGAAGGTTTAAATGACATTTTCAAACCCTTTTCATGCCCAAAATAGGTTACAATACTTACTTCATTAGGCAATTATGAAAACCACTTAAAATTGATTGCCTTAAATTTGAAATTCCTTTAAAAATATCAACTTTAAAAAATTTTCAGAATTAATAATAAATCATAAATATCATTTTCAACTATTTGTACATTCAAAACAAGTTATATGAGTTACCCACAACTCAAACTATCAAAATACTTCAAAACAGGTTCACTTTGCTTTCAAAAATCCACTTTACATGTAATTCTTTATGAAAATTTCCAGCTATGTTCTAAAAATTTTTAAATTCATTTTTCATCTATATCTATGCATAAAACAAGTTGTAGAATTTACTAAAATACTTTACTAGTAAAACCATTTGTAGAAGAACTAGTTATTAATTGAAAATATAATTTTATGAGTCATTTTTCTTGATCTTTTCAAAAGCTTTCAAACATGTTTTTAGGCAAGTTCGTGTTGCAAAATTTCAATATAGAAGCTTAATAACATTAATTAAATAGTTTAAAACATAATGTAGCAAGTTTTTCTTACAAAAATTAGAATTTTTCTAAAGAAAATTATAAAGAACCCAAAAGCTTGTTTCAAAGTGGTTTTTTCTTTAAAACTTTGATGTAATCATTCTAAAACATTCATATAAAAGTATAGTTCAGCATTTGCTTTATTCTACCATGAAAAATATAATTTTCCTCTATGAAAATATAGAGAACTCAAGAGCCCTACAAGAGTAAAACTAATCCATTTTTTATTTCAAAACTTAATATTCATGCATTCTATTACCTTTAATTTATGGTAAAACATAGTGTGACATATTTTGAGGATTTAAAATAGAATTTTGCATCTTTTAGGCCAAGAAAACTATGAGCTACTAGTGCTCTTCTCATCAAAATTTTCCTATCATTTTCATGTAAAATTATGTTTCCAAAACTTTGTTATTCTTAAAGATCATTTTGAAATCATTTTCCAAAAAACCAACTTATTCAAAACCATTTCTTAAATCCTAGGAAAACATATTTGCAAGTAATCTACCATAAGTTTTATAGCTTTAACACAATAACAACAAATACAAATAAATCTCATATACAAAGAAAACTAAGAAGAACAAGAATGGATCTTTACTCACTTAAGGATACTTGTAGAACTTGATTCCTTTGCCTTACAAGAAGATCAAAAGTGCCTCTTTCTCCAACTATGTCCTAAGAATACTTAAAGAACTAGTAGAACCATACCATGAACTAGCAAGAACCCTTAAAAACTTATTCCTTCTTTCTTCCTTCTCACTCTAGTTGTAGCTTCTCTCTTTAGGGTGGGAGGAAATGAACTCAATTTACCTATCTATAGGAGGAAATATGAGCATGATTCTTAGAATATTCTATCTAAGATTATCATCTTAACATATATGCTTACAATATTCTTATCTAAAAATAATACTTAGAATATTCAGTAACATATAACTTGGTATATTCTTTCCTAAGCTTATCGTAAAATGGAATGATGCAAGGAATATTCAATATTAATCATAATACTTAGCATATTCTATTTTCAGTCTTATCATATGAGCAAATTCCATAAAATATTCTATATTCTTTCTTTGTTCTTAAGTTTTTCTAATTAATCCTTCATCAACTTGTTAATAAATCCTAAAATAATTAAAAATTGCTTTAGTGTCTTAAAGTCAAGTATATTACTCTAAGGTCCTTTAACTAAACCAAATTCCCTCCTTTTCTCTCTCTAGACATATGTGTCTTTCAAAGTGAAGGCAAATTTACATTTTTGCCACCTTAAGATTATTTTAGAATACTTTTGTATAGAAATATTAAATTACTCTTAAACCTCATTAACTTTAGATCTTAAATACTCTTAATTTCATAGAATTTTCCTAAGCAACTTTTAAATAGATTTTTCTTTCACTAAAACTAATAAATAATTTTACGAGCAAAAATTTATATTTATACTTAATATATTCTAAGAAAAATTATCTAACTTAAATCTAACTATTTCTATCTACTAGGTTCTTATTAGGTATTATAGTTCTTCCCCTTTTCAAGAAAATTTGTTTTCGAATTTTTGGAATTATTCAAATTTGTCATCAACATGGGCAAAGCCTTTAGGGACTTATTAAACACTTCTAGGCATTTATCTTAGGCTTACCATAACTTTCTAAGCTATCTTAACTAAAGGTTCCTTCTTGAACCTCAATTTCATATATCAACTCTTTTTGCACTATTATATATGAATGGTAAAACCAAAATAGTTTCTCTTAGTTACTTGTCACAATCAAATAATAGAGGTCACTATTGATATCAACTTACATTTGACTCCAGTGTCAAGGATTACTACTAGTGCTAAGAGATCTTATTATGACTTTAATATTTGATCTAAAGCTATCTTCCATAATCCTTTTTTCAAAAAGATAATCTTTATCTGCTTAGTTTTATGCTAAAGCCAAGTCCATCTTGTTTCTTATTCTTATACAATGATGTCATATATCTTATATTCTCTTATAAATTTTCTTTTTTTCCATTTTTTCCCAAAATTTAAAGATATGCTTAAATAGCTAAACTCATTTAACTATCCTTGATATCCATAATTTATTTTACCATAAAAAAGCAGTAAAAATCTCTTATTCAATAAAGGTATAATTTTTTTATACCATAATTTGCAATCAAATCCTTTCTTATTATGGACCAAAAAAATCCAATCTTACTTTCTATTTAAATCTTCTAATTCATCCATGTTACTGATCTTCTTACTTTCCTACTAAGACTCTCCATAATTTGTTCACACATAACCTTGAAGATATGTCTCTTAGATAAATATTTATCCATTAAGATTTAACTTCACCATTGTATGCTTAAAATTACTAAGATAAGAGCTTATAACTATAGTTCTTATTACTTTAAATATTGCTATAACATTTCTATTATAAGGATTTTTAATTTCACTACTAGTGTATGTAAAATCATGGTATCACAAATCATAACTATAATCCTAATCATCTATTAACTTCTCATTTTATCATCATAATCTATAAAGTTTCCAAGTTTAAGTCTCACCTACATCCATACCATATATTTAATTCATCATCAGTTTTGTTTTCCTTAATTTCAGTCCTTAAAATTCCATGTACTTTCTTCACTTTCCTTAATAGTTTACTAGTTGGTCCTTTAGCATATGAATTCTTTATGTCATAAATCATGAGTGATCATTACCTCTATCCTTAATCTATTACTGTAATACTAACTTTCTTTCCATTTCTAAACTTATCTTAAATCACCTATCTCATAAGCTTTCAATTAATCACTATGTACCTTTTTTATGTTTAAAATTCCAATGGAAATTCCTTTCTTAAGATTTATTTACACCATAAGTTCAACCTTTTAATTATATAATTATATAATTGATTTTCATTAGATTTCTCATAACCTATACAATCCTTAATTACCACCATTCATATATTTATAACATGTCCTTAGTTGTTATATATATTTCCTTCAATCATACTTTCTTATGAATTTAGCTTTCAATTGGCATTCTCCTTAAGGTTTGCTATTAAATAACTTCCTAGGCTGATATTTCCATTTTGTCTATTTTCTTGCCTATTTTGGTTTCTACTTCCTTGGGAATTTACTCTTTCTAAAGTTTTTTACAAAATAATAACCTAAACTGAGGCTTTCTAGTTATTTTCATTACTAAAGGGGTTTGAGGATTCTTTATTTTTTTATTTTCCTATATTTACCCTAGTTTTCACTATAGCTTATAAAATAACTTAAATAAAAAATAGAAATAAAAGATATTTAGTATTCTCGATGAAACCGTTAAGATTATTATTAATGGTTGGCATTATTTTGACTACTTATGGTTGAAGGTTCCACATTTCTTAAGCTTTCTAATCATACAATTATATTAGTTGATGTTTCACCATTTCTACATTTTACCTAAACTATGCTATGAAACCATTTATATCATAACCCAACTTTTAAGCCATCATGATTGATGTAAAAATATCAACCAAATATCTTTACAAGCCTTTTTAAAACTAACTAATTAATTTTTCCTTGTTAAAAAAATATACATGATGCAAAAAATATAAGGTCAAAAAATTCAATAATAATTTTTTCTTTTTTTTATTTTTGTAGCTTTGTATATGGATAATGTCATACAAACCTTAAGTCAGAAAATAGTTTTCCCTAATTAATGAGGTTCATTCTTTTAAAATGAATTTTATGTTAACTATTAAAATTAACAAATAAAACCTTTTTTTGAAAAGTATTAGTTGTGAAATTTTTTGCTTTTATCATTAAAAGTATTTAAAAAAAACTTATTCCCTCTCTTTCTTTCTTTCTAAAGGAATTCCTAAAATCATAAATATAGTAATTTCTTTTGCAGTTAAAGTCCAAGTTAAACAAAAAGAGTTTTCTTACTTGGTTTGGAAATAGTTGAGACACAACAAATTTAGAAAATACAAAGCACTCATGAGATGATTTAAGAAAAATATCTTTTTATTAGAATATAACTACTAATCGTGTAGCAATATTTTAATAGATAGCTTTCCAAGAACTATTTTCAAAAGGATGACTTGTTAGATAGAAATTCAAGAAACCTAAAAATAGATTTATAAAACTTTATCTGAAATGCTATTTTATCAAGAAACCAAAAAATCCTTAAAGAACTTTTCTAAATTTTTAAAAAGAATAAAGTTTCTTTCTAAAAACAAGAGTTCAGACCATGAAACCAATATAATGGAATAGGATCAAATTAAATAAACTTGGAAAATCAATAGATCCAATTTTACTTTAAAATACTTTAGAGATAACATTAAATTAAAAAATTGAGCTAAAATATCTTTTTCCAAAATAAGTCTTTTTCAAAATACGTAGCTATCTATTATATGAATAAATATTTTCAAATTTAGAAATATATATTTACCTTTGATGCAAATAAAAACCGTTTTCCTTATCCTTTTGAAATTCTATAGGAATTAACTTACATATATATGTAATGTTTTAAATAATTTTAAAAACATATAAAGATGACAGTTATCAACTAATTAACTATTCATGGAGTCTTTTTCAGAGTCAATAAAGTTTTCATGTGATGGAGAGTATAGTGAATTATCTATCACTGCTAGTGGTGTGGTTAGTAATACTAGTGCAGGGGCTTCTACTAATGCTTCAAGGACTAAAGCAAAATCTAGATCATGGTCAATTTTGGATGGGTGTACATCTATATTCAAGTAAAAGTAACATTCAAGTTTGAACTTCTTATAAGTAGTTTCATAATCATGCCCACATATATTAATAATTTTAGATGATGCTATCAAGGGTAAAGTATCTAAAAAATATATCCATAAATAGAGTGAGTAATAAAATTACATAGTGAGATAGCTATTATATAAATTTTCTAATCAATTTTAATTTTGATAACATTTACATACAAGGCATATATTAAGAACCTTTTCTTACTAGAAAACATATTTTATTAGGAATTTTGCATATTGCACTATTAAACAGTTGAATAGAATATAATTTAGTCACATGATTCAATTATAAAATAATATAAATACTAGCATCACTATCAAATAGCATGGAGGCATAAAAAGTTCTTCTTTATTACTCTAGACCCATCATAACCACACATATCCTCACCTTGTGCCTCTCCCTCTCCCCACATCATTCCATGTGACTCAAAATACAAAGCATCGAGCCAATCTCTATGTCTCTCCATAAAGGTCTCATGTCATATATCATGCTAATTTGTCACACCTTCACATATAGAATTCAAGCCAACAATGTTAGATATGACAATAAAGCCATATTTGGTATATAACCATAATTTCATATATGACATAAAGTCAATAGAGCTTTCATTAACCTATTTCATATAAATAAGGTAAAGTCAAAATGCTAACTATAGCCATAACCAAAATATAAAAATAATTTAACAAGCAAAATTTACAAATTTACCTTGTCACTTTTCTAGTAACCATAAGCACTATTAGAACTTCCATTCGATATTATTATATCTCTTTCAAAAGCTCATCTTTTACATATAAACACATTAGTGCATATATAAATCATATAACCATTTATATCAATATCCATGCACTATTCTAATGGTTTCACTATGAAGCCTATGAAGCAGTGTCTATTTTTTTTTCACAAAATACTCATTACTTACCAAACATAAATTTTTTTAAGTTAGAAGTACATAAGACTATATGTAAATCATCAATCAAAAGATCAATGTAGGATTATTTTTCATGGTTTTTGTCACAAAACCAAAGATATTCCATTTAGATTTTCTAAGTCCTATAACTTCTAATTTTGAGTTGTTTTAATTCTATATCTTGAATATTATTCTAATAGGTAAGAAAATTCTTCTTCCTTACTAATTCAAGAGCATTCAAGTGTTGTCTACCAATACTAAAATTAACTTAGAATTATCCTATAAAAGCACCAACTAGTTAAAAAAAAAACATAAACCCTTACTAATTTTTAATAAGCACCTTGAACTTATAAATACCAATTAAAATATCATATTTTCTTCAATTTTTCTAAAAATTTCCATATTCAAAAATGAAGGTTTAAATGATATTTTCAAATCCTTTCTATGTTCAAAACTTGTTACATTACTTACTATATTAGGCAATTAATTGCTTAAAATTAGCATCCCTAATTTTGAAATTCCTTTAAAAATATCAAACTTAATAAAATTTTGTAAAATTTTTTAGAATTAATAACAGATCATAAAATATCATTTTTAACCATTTTTATATTCAAAACAAGTTACATAAGTTAATCACAACTCAAACTATCAAAATACTTCAAAGTATAGGTTCACTTTACTTTCAAAAGTCCACTTTACATATAATTCTTTAAGAAAATTTCTAAAAATTTCCAACCATATTTTGAAGAAGTTACTACAACAATTTACTAGTAAAACCATTTGTAAGAGAGTTATTTTCTACTTGAAAATATAGTTTTAAAAGCCATTTTTTTGCATCTTTTCAAAAGATTTCAAATATGTTTTTAGGCATGTTCTTGTTGTAAACATTTAGTATAAACACTTAATAACATCAATAAAATAGTTTAGAACATAGTGTAGTAAGTTTTTCTCACAGAAATAATTTTTTTCTAAAAAAAACAACAAAGAAGCTAAAAGCTCATAAAACTTGTTTCAAAGTGGTTTTTTTTTCTTAAAAACTTTCATGCAATCATTATAAAACATTTAAGTGAGTGTATATTATAATGTTTGCTTAATTCTACCATGAAAAATACAAATTTTCTCCATGAAAATATAAAGAACTTGAGAGCCCTATTAGAGTAAAACCAATCCATTTTTTTATTTCAAAACTTGATATTCATATATTCTATCATCTTTATTTTATGGTAGAACACAATATAATATCTTTTAAGCATTTAAAATAGAATTTTGCTTATCTTAAGCTAAGAAAGTCGTAAGCTACTCAAGCTTTTCTCATCAAAATTTTTCTTCCATTTTTCATTTAAGAATATGTTACCAAAACTTTGTTATTCTTAAAAAATCATTTTGAAATCATTTTCTACAAAACCAACTTCCTCAAAAACCCTTTTTCAATCCTAAGAAAACATATTTGCAAGTAATCCATGTTAAGTTTCATGGTTTTAGTATATCAATAATATATCATATATAAACATCATAAATAAAGAAAATTAAGAAGAAAAAGAATGGATCTCTACTCACTTAAGGATGCTGATAGAACTTGATTCCTATGCCTCCATTAAAAGGTCAAAAATACATATTTCTCTAACTATCTCTCAAGAACACTTAAAGAACTAGTAGAATCTCACCACAAACTAGTAAGAACACTCAAGAACTCACTCCTTTTGTCTTCCCTCTCACTCTAGCCATACTTCTTTCTTTAGTGTGGGAGGAAATGATCTTAAGTTACTTATTTATAAGAGAAAATATCAGCATGATTTTTGGAATATCCTATCTAAGCTTATCATTTTAGCATATGTGCCTAAAATATTCTTATATAAGCATAATACTTAGAATATTCATTAGTATGATACTTAGTATATTCTTTCCTATGCTTATTTTAAAATGGAATGATGCAAGGAATATTCACTATTAAGCATAATATATTCTTTCCTAAGCTTATCTTAAAATTGAATGATGCAAGGAATATTCCCTATTAAGCATTGTACTTAAAATATTCTATTTTTAATCTTATCATATGAGTACATTCCATAGAATATTTCATATTTTTTCTTTGCGCTAAATTTTGTTATTTAGTCCTTAATCAACTTGTTAATAAATCCTAAACTACTCTAGTATCCCAAAGTCAAGTTATATTACCTTAAGGTCCTTAAACTACATCAAATTCCCTCTTTTTCCCTTTATGGACATCTATGTCCTTTGAAGTGATTGCAATTTATATTTTTACCACTTTAGAATTATTTTAGGATGTCCTTAAGTAAAAATATTAAATTACTTTCAAACTTTATTAACCTTAGATCTTAAGTACTCTTAATTTCCTAGGATTTTCTAAATAATTTCTAATAAATTTTTCTTCTGTTAAAACTAATAAATAATTTTATTAGCAAAAAATATATTTCTACTTATTATCTACTAATAGACACTCTCTAACTTAATTTTTACTATTTTTGTCTACTATGTTTTTGTTAGGTATTATAAAAAAATTTCAACCAATGGTCTAAATAATTTGAAGAAAGAGATTAGCATTATATGTTACATTGCCAACTATTTCAAAACAACTTTTTCAAGTTGTCTATCATCTTTTTTTAATTATAACGATTTAAAAGAAACTAAAACAATGATCTTAATAGCATCATACAAAAAATATTTTATTTAATTTAAAAGATGATATTAGTTTCTTTAATTATAATTAAAATATTTAAAAAAATTAAACCAATATTTAGAATAATACAATGAAATATCATTTATTTAATTTAAAAGATTATATAATAAGATTTAATTAAAAAGAGATTTTATTGGATTTTGTAATTAATCATGATTTGATGCAAATAAAATATATTAATTAGTGATTAAATTTTTATGAATGTCCTAAATTATCATGATTTAATGTTGAGATTTTAAATTGGTAGAAATTTTCAAATCATTGAATTTGCCATAGTATTAACATTTAATATTTAATTATATTGATTGCCATATAATTTGCCATGTGGCATCTTCTTATGCTTCGTTTGCTAATAGACTTTTCTAATAAACTAACATGCATCACTTATGGATGCTACTTTTATATATCAGAAGTATAGATATGAAGAATATTTTCTTGATATACTTGGATTTATGGATAATCTCTTTTAATCTGAGAAGTGATCATAAATAAACAAAAATATTTGCTAAAATCTATAGATATGTTTATTTACTATTTTTAAAAACATTTTATTTTTATAATTTAAAAATAAAAATTCTTGTCATTACAACAAAATTAATGATTTATGTTAATTAATAAATGTCAATTTAAATAAAATTGACTTTTATTTTGATATGATGATATTTTTAAAATTATATGAAAATTTAAAATGACAAAAAAAATATAATTAATATCTAAACCTTACATGAAAAACTTGAAACTTTGATTTTTTATCTTATTGTTGTCTAAAAATTATTTTAAAAGTCTCATAAAAAACTATGGAAGCATAAAATGATTGTTTTAGTTTAATATTTGTTGTTTAAAAGGTATTTTAAGAGTCTTATTAGAAATTGAGAAGCAAAGAATGTCAATTTTATTTAATAACCATTGTCTAAAAGGCAATTCAAAAGTCTCATTAAAAATCATAAAAGCATAGAACATCAATTTTATTTAATAATAAACATTTATTATTTTTCTATAAATCTTCACTAACTCTTATTTTTCTATATGAATCTCTTTTGACATCTTACTTTCCAATATTCTCTCGATATCTATCTAGTAATCAATCACTTTGATCATTAAAGTATCCAAATACTTTCATGATTAATATGGAGAAAAATAAGAAACAAACTAAAATTTGCATCAAGTATGATGATTTTAATATAATATTTCTATTGTTCTCTCACTCCACTTTCATGATAAAGTGTACAATGGGATAATCTTGACCTTTAGTTCTCTTCCATTGTGTACTATTTCATTTCTTATGAAATAAAAGCAAAATGGAAGAGTTAATGGGAAATCCTTAACCTTTGGTTTTCTCCCATTGTATATTCTTTCATTTCCTATACAGTATCATAGAATGGAATTACTAGTGAATGATGATTTGTTACATGCTTCTTTTGTATTCTCACTCCATTTTCATTTCTTTAGTTTATATTCTTTAGAGTATATAAACTAAAGAAATTTGAGCAATAATGTTAGAGTTTGCATCAAGAATGAAAATTTTGATATATAGTAATTTTTTTATTATTTTTATGTATTCATGTAGAAGTGTAGTTTTTATTTATTGATGATTTAGTGTAGCTATTTTACTCATCAAAGATATTATTTTTTTATTCATCTATTTATAGTTTTATTATGAACAAAGCAATGATAATTAAAATTTTATAAATTTATAGAATAGTTTTTCTTTGCACATTTGTATGTTATTTCTATTTTAAAATTCTATAATAAGTATTTAAATTACACATATTAATAAAGAGAAGATATATCGAAATAAATATAATGTTCTATGTTAAATTAATTTAAAAATAATTTTTTTTATATTTAATTATTTATATAATAGGAATCTATAATAATTAGAAGGCCTTTACTAAGGAAATGACAATCATAAAAAATGTTAGTTTTAGGATTAGTCAATTTCTAATATGATGGCATTTTCTTGAAATTTGAGGACCTATAAATGAATGTTATTTATGAAAAAGTTTAAATGAATAAAACTAGTATAAATAAATGACATTTATAAAAAAAATGAATGGAATTAAAGATAACTACATTAATAACATTTAAGAAAGAACTTACAATGTCAATTTTTTGTGGTGACCATCATGTAAATCCATTTTAATTGTCATAATAGTTCATCAATAGTAAATCATAACATTAATTTTTTATGGTAACTATCATATAAGTCCATTTCAATCGTCATAACAATTCATTAACAATTTACATGTCATTTTAATAATTAATTGACATCTTGAGTTCCCAGAATGGTATATATGGCCGAATTTATGACATCAATTGTAAAATAATAATTGATATATAATTATTTTGCTCTTGATTTATAACTAGGACTCTCACTACCAACAAATTGATGATTTTTCAAAATAGATCTCTTTCCATCAAAAAGAAGGTTTTTGAGTTAAGGGTTTTAGATCTTAGTATTCAACATTATCATAGCTTTTTGAAAGGTTCATGGAACTTTTAGAGTTTCTTACAAGGACTTGTACCTACACCCTAAGAGATTTCTAGATTTTTCTTAATAACCTATGTAATATTAATACTATAGTCTATACCTTCAATCTTAGAAGCCTTCTTTATTAATGAAGTTTAAAAACTAGTGCTTTTAGAAGGGTATGTAATCGATCAAAGTTCCTTCTAAGAACTTGTACTTATACTTTGGCCTTAAACATAGAAATTCTATAAAGTATTTGGAAGGACTTTGGACAAGAATCCTTTTAAGTTCTTTGTAAAATGCATGTGCTCATGGCTAAAATGCAAATATAAATCCTTAAAAAAAACCCTAAGAGTTTCTAATTCCTTCTCAATATTGAATATCGAAATTTATGGCCTTCATCTAAATCACAAAAGCTATTTCTTATGATCACGAGCATTGCATCAAATCATAATTATCTTTTACACTCAAATAGATGGTAATTAGTATAAAATATTCATGGTTTAATGTGATTACCATGATTATAAGATTTAAAGAACTTCTAATTATACAACATTGATGGTATATGTTGTCTTTATATGCCTTATGTGCTTGATTACTTCATTTGCAATGAGCCTCTGATGTTCTTTATATTTTAATATGAGAATTAACATGTTGTTTGCTTTATTATATGGTTGATTGCTTCATTTGTTATGAGCCTCTAACATTCCTTGTATTTTCATATGAGAATTAACATATTGCTTGCTCCATGTGTTAGGTTAAACTTTAATACAAATAGAGTAAGAAGCATGACTATTTTTGCATTGAAAAAGAGGAACCCTCAAGGCTCATAAGGTCAATAAATATAAAATTGTTGGAATTAAGCACCTTAAAAGTTATCAAGTACTATGAAGGAATTAGGAGCAAAAGATAACCATTTTTTCTTTTAATTTATGTAAGGATGCTATAAATGTTTATTGTAAATAGAAAGTCTGTTGTTCATTATAAATAATAATTTTTTCATTATGTATATGTTCATGTATTGATATGGAAATAAATAAAATGGAAGAATACATTTTCCTAATAGATCATCTTCTTTGTCATTTGTTTCATATACATTCAATTCAATTCATTACTGTTCTTTTTAATTATGGAATAAAAATGTCATAATATAAAAAAAAATTAATATTGATGATTTCATTTAGAGTAAGTTGCATTTTAGATATTGGTTTGATATGTATGTGTGTGTTTGTGATATATAAGTAAATTATAAATTTTAATGCATATGATATATATAATTGAATCATTTTTATTATGATATATATGTTTGCTGTATTTGACCATTATGGAAAGGTTCTAAGATTGTTTTGAAATTGGTTATAGAAAAAGTTACCAAAGCAAAAAGAAAAGAAAATTATTTTTTAATGAAAAACATATTTTTAGATGTTAAATATTAAATATTACTTAATAGGATGACATAATTATATTAAAGATAATGGCATTTTGGAGTAGTCAATGTTAAATATTACTTAATAGGATGACATGATTATATTAAAGATAATGGCATTTTTTCAAACCAATGTGTAATACTATTTTTAGATGTTAATTTTTTTATAGTGATCGATGTGAAAACTTAGGCCATATGTGGAAATTGAAATGAAAATGTTAAAGCATGGTGTGAGTTAAAAAAAAAAAGGTAAAGCACGAAGCCATTTGAAGATTTCATTTTAAATCTCTTTTAACCTTAAAATGATTCTCTTTCTCTAATAAGATATGATTTCTTTCTAATCTTAAAATAATTCTCTTTAGTTTTGTGTTTTTGCTTATTAATTATTGAAGCTTAATTAACCTATGGCTAAATATGTAAAGTTTAAAACTCACTAGAAAAGTACAAAATATAAATGTGATGATTTTTTTTGTACTTATTTTTTTTGTACAAAATATAAATGTGATGATTTTTTTTGTACAAAATATAAAAGTACAAAATATACTAATTTGGTGCAACTTTTACAAGTTTGTATAAATAAGGAATTTCATCTTATTCATATTTTTTTGGCATTTTGTCATATTATCTACCATTTATTCATATAAAAATATGTAATACACTAATTTTTCATGAATGCCTATTACTTATGCAATATTCAAAAGGCTTTTCTAAGGAGTGCAAAACTCACATATTGAGCTACTGGTATCAAGATAGATTTAGTGAAGCACTTATCTTTCATTATTGTATTGTATAGAATATTTTACCATTTTTAATATTTTATTATTTAATTTATTCTTTAAAGTTATTTAAATTAGGATTTTATAAAATAAAAAGAGATGTTGTCATTTTATATCTAGTTAGAATACAAGAAAAATAGAGAAGATGAGGAAGTAAAGAACATGGGGATGAGATTAAGGTTTAGGATAAGGGAATGGGGAATTTAGGATTAAGGTTTGGGTGGGTGAGGTTAGTAAAACATACCATGTTAGTTATTTAAATTAGCTAATGTGGTATTATAGGAATTGAACTTGGATTTTTTGAAAGAAAATGATTTTTAATGTTATTTTCCAAGACTATAAAAACATAAATGACATCATTTTTCAGAATAAAAACAAATGTTATTGTTATATTTTATGATAGTTTACAACCTAATATTGAAACCACAAATCTTACAATGTTTAATTACATGTTAGTCATTTTCCTACATAAAATCCTTTAAACACTTGACATTGATAAGTTATTCTATAGTAATGTGTTTTGGTAAGTGTTCTTGTAATCAATTGAGTAAACACCTCTTTTAGTCTTTGATAGATTATTTTTGTATCAATTTATCCCTTAAAGAGTATGAATATCATTTTGGCCCCCAATTAATAATTTAGTATGATACTTTAGTCCCTCATTCAAAATAAATATTAAAAAATTAACAAGATTAATGATTTGGCATTATTATTTCTATTTTATCCATCATTACTTTCTTCATTACTATATTTCTACACTCCTAAATGATGGATTATAAATTATTTATATTTTATTCCTTTCATATCTTTATTTTAAAAAAGAAATCTATAGCTCTTTTCATATTTTTATAAGATTAAAAAAGGAAAAATAATACTTCACCCACCTATAGTTTTATTCTTTTTTACTTAACCCACCTACAATTTTAAGTGTTATAATTTACCTAACTATGCTTTTAATCATTGATACTTTGGCCACCTAAGCTATTTTTCATCCAAAATTAAACCAAAAACTCATGCATTACTGACAGTGGTCTTTAGTCTAACGAAAATGAAGAACAAAGTGTGATCGGTAAAAACAAAGAAGAAAAGATTTCATTTAATTACAAAATTGCTATCAAAAACAAAAAACATGTCAAGAAAAGATCTAAAAGTTATTTCTGTTTTTGTTTTAAGTTACAAATTTAAAGTTATATAATTTTTAAAAATTGATTAAAGTAAACATAACAATCAATCCCTCATTTATAAGATTAGTGATTATTATGTCAACTAAATTTCATAACTAGCATTGGTAATCCTCGATTTTACTTTTGTTATAATTAGATTACAACCCATAATGTATACAAAGGTTTTTTTCCCTCAATTGAATATTAATTGTTATATATTAAAAAATGAATAATGATATTTTCAAATGATTATATTTAATAATATCATGATACTAATTCATTATACAAGATGGTCAAAAATAAAAAAAAATTGAATCATAATAATATAATTAAGACACTTAATTATAATTTTAGCCTTCTAATATATAATTTACTCACATTTCATTTTTATTATATTTAATATTTTATTTTAATCCTTCTAAAACTCAAATTGAACCTATAATAATAATTTCTGTCAAATTAAAGACTAAAAATCATAATTAGCATAAAAAATACCAATGAAACTTTATGTTAGCAATAATTAGGAAGAAGGAAGTTTTGGGATCATATTATAGTAATTAAAAAATTAGGATGTTTTTGAATTATTAGTGAGTTACATAATTTCTAGTTTTCTAACATGATTCAATCAATTATTTTAATTTACCCTCTTAGCAATTGCCAACATATAGTTTAATTAAAATTCTATATGTTAATTTGGAGTTTCTACCTTAATTCGATGAAACTTGCAAATTTAGACTTAATTTAGTCCACACCCATTTAAACTTAATTTGTTCAACATCAATTTAGACTTAACTTGTTCTAATTTTTTTATGAGAGGGATTAAAATAGAAAATTTAAATCATTTGAACATTTATTTTACTAATATAATGAAAATACTTATATTAATCTTTTGAACATTTAAATTAATAAAAAATATGACTTTAAACATCTTGAAATCAATTTAATCAAAATTTCATAGCAACATCTAAGCTTATTTTATCATGTTATTAGAGTAAATTTGGTTCACCCTTGATATAAGAAAATAATAAATAACAACTAAATCAAACCCAAGATTAAACTTGAAAGTTTAATTTAATTCAAAATTTTATTTACAAAATAAGAAAATATGTTAATTTTATAGTGATGTTATATCACCCCAAAGAAGTATGAAACAACAGTCAAAATCACTTGAAAAGGAATTTTGCAAATACATTGATTAATTGTGGTGTGGTAATTTAAGAATTCAAAACAAATGAGGTTGTTTTGAAAACTTGTTTGGGACCTATTTGGTATAAATTTTGAGTTATTTATTAATTTTCTTAATTTCATCAAGCATGAGTATTTAATTTTGAGTTATATATATGACAAAATTGTCAATTGACTTTTAAATAATTACTTATTTGCTTTATATTTTTTAATTTAAAATTAATAAACATTTTTATAAAATTGTATATACATAATTTTTATATTCATATGCATTACACAAAGTTAAAATCCAGTGAAAATAATTTTATTGAATTTCATTTTTTTTGTGAATGTTATTTCTTTAAATTTGAATTTTTCGTAATTTTTTTAATTGTATGCATTTTTACAAAGTTATATATATAATGATGATGATTTGTTTGCATGCAAAATCACTACTTTTCTTCTAAAACTTATTGAGATAGATATAGTAAAATAAATTATTATTTTTCATATTTTATTTTCCATGTTTTTATGTTCATTTTCCATGTAAATTAACTTTGGATTCAAATTAGAAAATATAATGGATGCATGTATAGCACATTAATAAATTTAAAAAAAGTTGGAAGTTTGGTGCTTTTATTTCCACACACATCATTGTATGTGGCTTTGCCATTTATGTGTATATATATACATACATATATATTGAAATATGTGTGCATATAATATTATAAGAATGTTATTTTAATTTATTTTCTTATTCAAAAAATTGCACTACTTTGAACTAAGTTGTTAAAGACATGTAGAGGTCATTTAGTTCGCGGAATCTTACATTCTCAGGAAAGTATACATTCTCAAGTACATGATTTTTGGAAATGTAAGATTCTTATATTTGGTTCAATATAAATATTTCTAGGAATATTTTTTCGCATTCCCAGACATATTATATTCTCATATTTAGTTCACACTTTATATTCTCAAGAATCTTATTACTTTTTCAAAAAATATCTTTATCAATTTTTTATTATAAATTGAAATAAATTATAAATTTAATTAAAAATATATGAATAAAAACTTTTGAAGACTTAATAAATTAATTTAAATTATATTTTATTGAAATATAATAAATAATTTAATATAAAAAATATTAAAATTTTTAAGAATTTAAATTTGAATTTTCATATAATTAATTATATAAAATAAATAAATAATTTTTCTATTGTTAACAAAAAAAATTATTTTCTTTGAAAAAAATAAGAGAGAAAGAAGAGAAATAATCTCTTTTAAATTTAAATTGAAAAGAAAATAAAAAATTTTAAATTTTTAAATAACTAAAATATGAATTAATTCAAATTATATGAATTAATTTACTTATAATCTCAACTAATATATATATATAATATTTCATATTTATATTAGATTATTATTAGTTTTCAATGTTATATTTCAAATTAAATTATATATATAAATATTTTAAATAAGTTATCATTTTAATATAAAATTTTAATTGAATAAATTATATATTATATTTTTATAAAATTATTTAAAAATTAAAATTAAAATTTATTTATTTAAATTTTATTAATATTTTTATATTAAAATTTAAGAACTATATTTCATATTAAATATATATAAATTAGAATTTTATTAATGTTCTATAACTCACTTCTAATATCTAGAATATTAAAAAAATTATTTATAAAATTAAATTATAAAATATAAATTAAAATTCAAAAATATAAATATAAAATTTTTAAAATAAATGAGGGTATAAAAGAATTAGGGTAAAATTATCTTTTTACTTTAATATTCACATTTCTATGGGATGAGAATGTGAGATACTCACCTCTCCTAATGAGAATATTTGAGGGAATATTGGGCACCAAAATATTTTCAGGAATGTTACATTCCTAGGTAAATTTTTTTAAAACTTGAACCAAATATAGCAATATCACATTTCTATAAAATATTCCTAGGAATGTAAGAAACATTCCTTAAACCAAACACACCCGTAAATCAATATCAAGCATTTAATTTGAAATTTGACTTTAAACATATTAAGATTTACTCAGTCACAATCTCCTAGTAACTTTGAAGCTTATTTTACTAGATTATTTGCATAACATCTTCACACTTGGAAAAGGAAATTAATAGTCAAAGATAATTCAAAGTCAATAAATTAGCAAAAAGGATAACAAAAAAATAACAATAAAATAGTAGGGGTAGTAGTTCAAGTTGGCAAGTCAGGTTCATGTCGGATTGAGGTATGATCTCAACCCATTTATGATAAACTTGAACACAATCTATTTATTAAACTAGTCAACCCGACATGACCCACATAACCCGAATATTTATAATAGGCTTCACATAGTAGCAACATGACCTGTTTGACCCAACCTATTTATATTAAATTTTTATTTTATATAAATTAATAATTAATAATTTTATATATAATATAATTTATTATTACGAGTTATACGGGTTACACAGGTCAGGTTGACTTAATTAACAACTCATATAATTTAAACAGGTTAAAATAAGTTATATAAGTCAACCTGAACCCAACACGAAATTTATTAAGGTAAGATGAATCGACTTATTTATGATCCAAACCCGCATAACTCATGTCATGTTCGTATCGTGTTATCGTGTTATGTTAAAAATTACCACCCCTATATAATAGTATTATGACTAAGAGGAAATATACATGCAGTCAAAATTTCATTACCTTACAATTTTACATTTATATTTTTTCTATTACAAATTAATGACAGACCATTTCAATATCTTTGTAGAATTTTTCAATTTCTTAAACTCTTTCATCTAACCATGGTCCCTTTTCCTTCTTAAATATCTTTCTATTTTTTAATTAATCAACACAGCTTCCATTAAACTAAAATTTCAATTAAGAAAAAGTGAAATGCTATATTTTAATGATATAATTTGAGTTAAATATAAGAATAGACATTCCTTGTGAGCTACATCTTTATGAAGCTCCATAACACATACATTTTCATATCATATACATATTTCCCCTTACCCAAAAAAAAACCTAAATCTCAAATGAGAATGAAAAATCTTTCCTCCGTTTGTAGTTTTTCTTTAAATTATAAATTTGACAATAACAAGTATCATAGGAGTAGAAATTTCATCTTTCTTTCTTAGATTCCATTTAGGCATATTAATGACCTTATTTTATTCTTCAATCTTATCACCATGTCCAATATTTGGCAATAACATTAACTAAAAGATTTTGAGATTCCTCTTTCAAAGTGCCATGTATAATTATTTATTGTATATAAGCATATCTGGGGTCAAATATCAAGAGGTATTTAACAAAAATTAAAGATGAAAGAATGAATATATCAAAACAAAGATAGAAAAAATAAAAAACACTAATACAATATAGGCACAAATTTATTAATCTCAATATGAAGAATATAAACATCCATAACCATATTGTATCCAAAACCTATAATGGCATTTCAAATCGATAAATCAAATCACACCAAAATCATAGAACTAAATTCAAAGAAAATTTAATTTAGCGGTTTAGTGTTGGATAAAGAAATCCACCCTAACCTTTTCAATTTAGCAGTCTAATGGTGCATGTTGGTTAGGAGATTAGTGGCTTATTGTGAATGTTTAGAAATTTTTTAAGATGGGTAAGTGAAATATGAGAGAGTAAAATTTTATGAAATTAAAATGAAGAAATATGACAAAGTTTCAACTTTAAGAACCTTCTTGTCAATGGCATAAGAATTTGATGCATGTTCATCATTGTAAAGAGGAGAGGAAGAATCATCCACATTTTAAGAGGCAAAGAAGTATCTACAAATCCATATTTCTTATTTAATCTTTGCTAATTATTTAAAAAAATTTTAATGAGAAGCTTAATCAAAGCTTATTAGTAAGAGTTAATTGGAGAGATGCACAATCACAACCTTTAGAATTTGAAGATGTATTAAATTAGTTAGTTAATAATGACTAAATTAATTTTGCAAGAGCTTAGATCATTTGATTTTAAAGAAGTGTGTACTTCACCTCCTTGTAAATATTTACCATGACTTTATCATTGAATTGTGACATTTAGGCCTTTTTAATAATTTAGTAATTTTTTCAAATTCTAATTAACTTCAAATTTTTAAATATTTGGATAAATAGTATTTTTTATGCTAATAATATTAATTAATTGATTAGTTTAAAGACTATGAGAAAGCAAGTGAAAGTCACTTTCTTTAAAGTGATGTGTATCTTTAGAGAGATAAATTATAAAAGTGACATGTGTCTCTTTTGTTTGTTATTTTTAACAACTTTAAGTAAGATTACTAGTATAGTGACAATGTTAAGATAAATAGTGAAAGAAAAGAAAATAACCAAAACAATTAACATGTATTTGTCATTATCAAAGTGGAGTTTAGCAATGCACTTCAACAATTTTCATTTATTATATCATTTCAATAATTTTCATTTATGACAAAAGTAAAAAATCTAAGACTACTAATGTTAATTATGAAAAATGAAGGTCATAATAATCAATGGCATTATAAGTAAGGTGTAATATCCCCAAATAGTATTTTTTTTAAAAAAAGAGAAATTCATTTTATCCCGAAAAGGCCAAAAAAAAGGTAAAATAAGTGGTTTGTTTAAATTCTTTTTATACCAATTTAATATGTTTTTCTAAGGCCCAATAAGCATTAAAACAAAAAAAGGTGAGCCCAAGGATTAAACTAAAAAATAGAAAAAGAAGGTTGGGGAAAAATAAAATTATGAAAAATGATGGGACCAAATTGTAATATTTCCTAAAAAGGCTTAATTTTGGCCAAAATTTCCCCCAACACTTTGGACAAAATCCTAAGCTTGCTCAGCCCATAGAGCCACCAACTTGCCTCAAAAAGATAAAGAGAAAATTCACAAAAATTGAGATGATTTTTTCACTCTTTTTTCAAAAAGGTCTTTTTTTAAACCTTCTAAGAATAATCCTAGAAATTTCAAGAAACTACAATCAGTAACTTCTCTCCTTGAACTAGTTAAAACTCCTTGCTGCCATAGGAGGAAGAAATCAAGCTTCCAAGCTAATCCAAACACACAAATAAGAAGATTTGATCATAGAATTTCAAGGTAAACCACTTTCTTATCTTCTTCTTCTTCATTTTCTTGTAGAAATCCTTTCAAATTTGAATAACTTATCTCCTTTCTCCTAAATCAGAAACCTATCTTCGTAGAAGAAATCTAGAACCTTAGAAGAGTACAAGTTGAAGGTGAACGGCAAATTCTTGCTTTATCTTTATGCAATTTCTACAAATCTAGCTAGTAAATACCATTTAAAATTGTCTATGGTGGATAGGAAGATTGTGGTCATGTATGGATGGCATGGTTCTAAAATTTTCAATTCTTGAAGCCTCTTTGGTAATAATAGAATGATAATAAGAGGTATGAATGGTTGAAACTCAAATTATGTAGCCTTGTGTGGCAATTGAAGGCAAAACTAGCAAGAACAAACTTGCTGACAGTGTTTCTAGAATTACTGAAGCTATAGTACAAAGTCACGAATTTTTAGATGAAGTTATAATTTCCTTAAAGATTTCAAACCATTCATTTCTAAACCTCAAATGATGTTAGGATGCATATGGAAATTTTTGAGAATATTTTTGAATGATTAGAACCTTAAAATAGGAACCTTCATGTACATAGGTCTAGACCAGTCAGAAATAGAATGTTGAAATTTTTGCTTCTGTAAATGAATTAATTGAGGCATTTAAGAGTGTTGAAAAATTCTAAAAAAATTATGGAAACCTTTCCATATATTTTCTAAATTGTGACAAAATTTCATGACAATTGAAGTTCAATTACTTAGTTAAATCAGTCCTTAGATTTCAGAACTCCAATGTTATCCAGTACTAAAATTGATTTGGAGGGGCCTAGCTTACGAATTTTCTAGGCAATTTTTCTAGAATTTCTATGAAACATAATGCCTCAATTTTGTTAATAAACATGTTAAGGACATTATACAATAATTTGGTAATTTTTTGAGATGATTTACTTACCATAAAAGGGTTCCCTATTATAATATGTACCTTGTTACCTTGTTCTGGAACACAATACGTGAATAGTGAATTAGAGTAAGAAAATATAGGAGAAACTTGATATTTAACATTTTGATGATGCATTGTTGTGTTATTAGAACATGCTTAGAAAGTGGAGTGTTAAATGAAATTAATTGGATATTATAAGAAAATTTAGAATATGGCATTAAAGTAAGACTCCTATGTATTGGAATAAGATAAATATAGAATTCCTTAATACTTAATTCTTGCATTTTTGTTTGAATGGATGTTTTGTGTGTAATGATTAGAAATGAATATTATCTAAATGGCTAATAGATGCATTGGACCATACCCATATGATATGATTATGTATATACCTAAACAGGCTAGTGGATTTTGAAGCATCGTTATGCTTCTGAGTCTTGTTTCCTATGACTTGTGGGGGGAGTATTACATCCTTCTAAATGAAGGAGAGGCATGATAAGGGTTGAAGGGATAAAGATGATGGCTTCAGCCTAAGGTAGCGAGGGATAAGGTTAGACTAAAGGTATAAGGAGAAACCCCGTACCTAATTAGCCATTTATTAATATCCAATCTAATCATTCCTTGCTTGTATAATTTAAATGAGATTCTTAGTGGATGATATTGAGTAAAAATAAATTTAATCATTTGTAATGACTGATAATCCTACAATATAAGCATATTATGATAAAAGGATAATTGTTATTTACTGAGTATGTTAAATACTTATTCCTTTTTATGATTTTTTCTCTTTGTTTTATAAAGAATGAATCTGGACAAGCATGGGCAGTTTGGCACTTGCCTGAACACTTGGCTATCACTATAAGTTAGTAGTCAAACGTACATATGTTCTAATACATATATGTATACATGATTCATGGCATTATGTATAATACTAATTGCATGTGTATTACTATATCTTATTTTCTAGAAATTTTAGTTACCTTCATGTGTTATGAGTTTGATGTGATAAAATAAGGCTTGTAAAGGTATTTAATTGATAATCTTTTATCAGTTAGATACCTTTACATCGATCATGATGGCTATTGGAATAGGTCGTGACATAAGGGACTAATTATTATGTTCATCCTTTTTCAAATCTTAAGCAATAGGATGTAAACTAAGGTGGACATATCACATTTAAGGATATTTGTTAACTAAAATAATATATTATTATTACAGAGTCAAGCATGACATGGATTCACTACACCTTTTTTATTTTTTTAATTTATGATTATCTTTTAATTCTTTACAAAATCTTTTATTACTAATATCATTTCACTTGGCAAGAAGTCTAAAAAAATTATAGGATGAAACTATGACATGACCTTAAAACTAAAGGCTAATTTTCCATCTACAATGGAACACCAACATCTAAATATCTTTCATATTTTAGCTTTTGTCTTATTAAATTTTTGAAGATGGCATATGTTAAGGGAACACAATCCACAGATTGTATGGACTAGAATGGATTGAACTATTTAAATTTTAATTTATTTTTATCTCAAGTTTATGTGTATATTTTCATTTGAACTTAGCTTGGTTTAATTTAGTTCCTAAATTTTATAGTTAAAATTTACATATTTCATAGACCAACTCATGGAGTAGAGCAGATTAATCCAACTAATTTTTTTGTTCATTTTTATTGAAAGTTTATGTGTGGATGGATAAACCCATATTAGTATAGACTTAGTTAGTTAGATTCAGTTTAATATGTCCATTTGATAACTCTAGACTCTATGTAAAACTTATTGAAAAACTTAAAAAGCTAACATAAAAGCTAGTATAACTTATTTTCTCTAGCATTATTGGCCTCTATTTTGGGAATGTAGCCTACATCTTCTTTGATAAAGTCCTGCACTTGACTCATCCCATATTGTTCTTTCGACAATAAAGAAAAACGTAATGTATCAATTTAAATCCCACATTAATTGTTGTACTATAAGCAAATGACTACTTGGGCCACATAGCAATCACAAATTTTTAATGGCATTAATATTTAAATTGTTCTTTGTCATATAGTACAAGATTTATCTTCTCTAAAAATGCAAAATTCACTTTATAAAGGGTTTGTAAGAAAATTAATAAAGTAAATAATTATAAATTTAAAAATTATTATTTTGGTGATTTGTTATTTATCAAATTTTAAGCCTTTGATTTCCTTATTAATGAATTTAATTATTCATGTTACCCTAAAAAAATGTATTTTATGGTTTAAAGGAGACAAATTGATACTGTACTTATTTGTTAATAATCGAGATCCACCTATAATTCCTTTACAAATCTAAGACTCCTTCACCCATTACTATAATTAAAAGACTTGAGCCTTGTAAATAATTACACTGAAGACATTTAACCTAAAAATGTATTATAATGCCCCCATTACACTTTAGCTCTAGGCATGTGACCAATATAGCAAATCATCTAAAAATTAGCACCGAATGACTTCCTACAACCATAATTTATAGACAATGCAAGCTCCAATTAATGTAGATGTTGTAAAAATAGCATTCATTCAAATTTTAGTTAAAAATACTTTTAAATTTAATAGAAAATGGATAAAAATTCCTCTATATTTTT
Source organism: Sindora glabra (assembly GCA_020226215.1). Classification (NCBI taxonomy): domain Eukaryota; kingdom Viridiplantae; phylum Streptophyta; class Magnoliopsida; order Fabales; family Fabaceae; genus Sindora; species Sindora glabra. The sequence goes on from CM035227.1 coordinate 77,261,997, forward strand.
CAAATACTTTCCAAGGCTATATGCCTTAAAATAAAAACTTTTAACTCAAAGCAAATACCTTGCCAAATATGCAAAAAAAAAAAATACATATATTAACTCAATAAACACATGTCACCTATGTAACTTAATCCTAATCTAACTGTTTATCATGACTCAATTTTTTGACCATCGTGACTGGTGTAAAGATATCAATTAAATATCTTTACAAGTCTTTTAAATCAAGCTACTTTATAATAGTCTTTTTAAACCAAACCACTTTATAATGCCAACTATTTCCTTAGAAATATGCATAATGTAAAAATATAAGCTAGAAAATTTGCTAATTTTTTTCCTTTGCAAATCATTTTCATAAACTCTTTTTTCTTCTAAAAATAGTCAAATCAAGAAACTTTTTTTCATAATTGACAAGGTTCAATCTTTTAAATACATTTCTTTAAAAATAATTGGTAAAGGCAAAAATTCAAATACTGTTTCTAATAAAAGAAATTTTTTCTCTTTTTTCCTTTCCATGTGAAGGAATTTTTTAGATCAAATTTATAGTGACTTCTTTTGTAATCGAGAACCAAGACAAAAGGGAGGTGATTTCTTTTCTAATTAGAAAATAGTTGAAACATAAAAAACTTAACAAAATAAAAATGCAAATGTAATGATTTCATAAAAATATTTGATTGTTAGAAGCTTATTATGTCTAGCTAATTTTGAAACAAATAATTTTTCAAGCAACTATTTTTCAAAGAGATGACTTGTGAGACAACAAAATAGAGGATCCAAAAAAACATATTTGTGAAACATTTTCAATGACATTTCCTTAAGAAAATATCTCAAGCAATTAAAAGGATATTTTTTGAAGGAAGCTCCTTGAATATTAATTAATATTTTTATTTTAAAAGTTCAAATCATGAAATAAACACAATGGAACAAGATCGAATTAGTATACCTAAAAAAATCAGAAAAATTTATTCCCATTTCAAATACTTTAGAGAAAACATCAAACAGATTAAAAATAGTTTCAATTTAAGATTTGATGAATCCCCTTTGAGGAAGTATTTGGAAAAATAATTCAAGGATTCTTTGAAAAATATTTGTATTTACCCTTGATTGAAATCAAAACCATTGTTTCTTTGGAAAGAAATCATGCATTCAACTCACTATTCATCATAAAATCACTATGTAAGAAACGTAAGGAAATCAAATAATACTAGAAAATATATATGTACAAAAATATGCCTTAGAAATGTATATCAATTATACTTAAGTTACCTGGGCCACACAATAACCTAGTTATCAAAGTCTTAGAATAATTATATAGATTAATAAATGACAATCAAACCATAATTATACAAATCAATAGCTTAAAGTAAACATTTCAACATAGATGAAAATGACAATTATCAACATATATTAAATATCAGTTGTGTATACATCAAAGTCATCAGGGTCAGGATCTTCAAAGACAACTAAATTCAATATCATACAAGTACCATTAAAAATCTCAATAAATGCCATCCAAGTTTAGAGCATCTAAAAAATATATTTATAAGTAGAGTGAGTAATAAATTACTTCATAAGATAGCTATTATACAAATTTTCTAATCAATTTTAATCTAGAAAATATTTTTATATAAAACATATACCAAAACTTATTTTCTTACTAAAAAATATTTATCATTAGAAAATTCTATATCTGGCACTATTGAAACATTTGAATGATTATTAGATAGCTTAGAGAAATAAATAGTTCCTCCTTATTACTCTAGACTAACTGTAACCTTGCATGTCCTAACCATAACCATGTGCATCCCAACCTTATGCCTTCCTTTTTACCTCACGTCATTTTGTGTGGTGTCTTCTAAGGTAGCAAGCTAATCTCCATAACTCTCCATAAGATTTTATAATTACATAATTACATCACAACGTCACATATGGTACTCAAGTCAACAATCATATAAGCATTCAAACCTTTTCTCATAGAGCTCTGGCTCATTTTCACATAAGGCACTCATCGGCTCATTTTTCACATATACAAGGAAAGGTCAAAATGTCATACATTAACCATAACCTAAATATGATAGAATATAATCTAGCAAAATAGGTATTATAGTTACCTCATTACAAATCCTAGTGATCACAAGAAATATAAGTGCATTTATTCTATATGTTATATTACTAAATTGCCTTTAAGAGCTCATCAAAATGGAGCTTAAATTATTGATACTTTCTTATATAAACATATTAGTGCATATACAAATCATAGGAAAATTCATGTCATAATTCATACATTAACTATGCAACTAATTTATGATTTCACCATGAAAGTTATAGAATAGTATCCATTTTTTTCATAGACTTTCTATCACCATTCAATCATGCTTTCATGCTATTAGAAAAGTGAAATGTTATTCAAATAAATACAATAAACTCATGGTTTTCACTATAAAACCATATAGTTCTCAATTTGGATGTCTTAAGCTCCACAACTTGTATTTCTATGTAGTTTTAAAATTATATTTTATATATTATTTTAACAAGTAAAAAATTATTTTTACTTACTTATTCAAGTGATTTTAGCTACTACTCAATAGTAATAAATTTTCCTAATTCCACCAAATATTAAATCTAAGACTAAGAAAATAGTCACAAATTCATACTAGGTTCTAACAATTATCCTAGTACTTATAATTTCTATTAAAAATAGCAAATCTCATTCAAATTTAATAAAAACTTACAGAATTAGTATTAGGGCATTTAATAACCTTATTGAGCATTTTCCATGCTTAAAATAAGTCATAGAAGGTATCCTTAAACTTGATTATCAAAATACTTTTAGTTTGGAAAATTCATTTTAAGTATCATGTTTTAATAAAAATTTTTAAGAATTTTGCAAAATAAATAATAAGTTATAAAATATCATTTTTGAGTCATATTCATACTTAAAATAAATTTATAGGTTTTCTCTAACTTAAACCACCAATATACCTAAAAAGGGCGTTTCTAACTTTCAAAAACTATTCCCATATGTAAATCTTTATGAAATTTCCTAAAATTTCCAACCAAGTTTGAAAGGCTTAAAAAATCATTTAACAATCATTTTTTACCATAAAACATGTTACATAAGTAATTAAAATATTTTGTTAGGAAAAGTAGCTTATAAGAAATCATTTTTCAATTGGAAGCACTAGTTTTGAAAATAATTTTTCAATGTGAATCCATAACCTTTCAAATATATTTTTAAACATGTTTTTATTGTAAAATCATATCATAGATGTTAATAAACATCTTTAGAACAAATTATAACTTAGTGTAATGATTTTTTTCATTTTATAAACATAAAATTTTGCCTTACTCAATAGCAACATACCCATGAACACCTTAGTGTTATCCAAAATGAATCTAGCTTGTAAATTATTATTATTTCTCTTTTCTTTGGTTGTAAAAAAAAGGTGACTTGCCTTAAGGATGCTCACCATAACTTTGTTTTCTTTATTTTTAGAAGTCTTGCTTTCAAAACCTTTATTAGTTTTAAAAGAAATCCTTTCCACAAAATATTTTTCTTCTAAAATCCTTTCTTGAGTTTTAAGAAAACATTTGTATGATTAACCCACCATGAATTTTGTGGCCTCAACCCAACAACCAAAATCACATATACACCTTATACATAAACATCTTCTAAATAGAAAACTAAGAAGAAAAAGAGTGGGTTTTTACTCACTCAAGGAGGCTTGTGATTTTTTATTCCCTCACCTAACATTTAAAACATGCCACCCAAAATAACATGAAATTAGTAGGAAATTCATAGAAAAAATCATGAAAAGAAATAAATCTATAGAAATTGATAAGCTTATATCTTCACCTAGAAGATCAACAAGGCTTCCTTCTTTAACGAACTTTGAAGAACACTAAAGAAACTAACAAAATTTCACCAAGGAATGGCAAAAACTCACTCTTTCTTACCAAAATTCCCTCTTAGCTATGTCTATGTGTGTGTAGACATCAAATGAAGCTAAACTTAGCTATTTATAGAAGAAAGAATGAAGTAGCCATCAAGGGTACTAAGTACATAGTTTTGGCCAAAAAGATGAATATAAAATTTTCAAGTCTTTAGTCTTTAGTTTTAGTCCATTTAGGTGAAGTCACGGCATGTGTCATTTTTTAATTTACATCACTGCATATGTCATTTGCTTGATTAAATTTTTAGGAAACTTCTTACCATCATTCTAATCTTAATTAACCACTAATTAAACATTCATTAATATAATCATCATTCCTAATCATCCATTAAGACTTTAATTAAGGGTTCTTTTCCTTATCTTTTCACTAATACCTTTAGACTTTATCATATTCCCACCTTTCCCCCTAAAACCATGCATACCCTTCCTTTAGTGCCCTAATTTACACTTTTGACACCTTAGGGTCTTCATAAGATACTCTTGAATATAACGTCTAAGTCACTTCAAAAACTTGTTAACCTTGGTGTAGAATACTTCTATTTTACTCAGATTTTTCCTAGATAATTCTTAGCAAATTTTTCATCTAGTAAATATAATAAATAATTTTATTAATATTAGTGAGTATTTCTATAGATTACCCACTAAAAAACTTTATCTTGTTTAACGTTATCAAATTTTGACTATTAGATTTTTACGAGGTGTTACACTATTAAACTTTCTTCAAATAATTTCTTCTATCTTAGCAAGAGTAATAAGAGTTTAGCTTATCGAGTTAATTTCAAGGCTTGAAAAATATAGAAATAGAAAAGTAAGCTCTAGGAACTCAATGAGTGAACAAGCTGCTAAAAGATGCATCTGAAAATACAATTCATAAATACTAAAGAAACTTTAGTTCTTTTTAAAACATGATAAATACCATAAATTCAAAGACAAGTTTAAAATGAATAAATTTAAAAATTTGAAACTTACTAAATGCGGAAAACAACTCTAAATCTCAAATTTTCATAAATGCAATTTCCTTCTTTATAAAATTAGTTTAGTAATAGTTTCATAATCAAAACATAGTTTTCCATAAACTATAATTATATATAGAAATTTGAAATTCTAAGAAGAACACATAATTTTACATTTAACATTTATAAGTAAGATCCAATGGGATTTTTCTCATAGTCTACTAAATAGATATCAAATTTATGCACTAAGATACAAAAGGTGGCCCTTATACACTTTTATGATTCATGGCACTTTTATTCTAGCACTAATCAACAATAAGTAATACACTAAGATTAAAGTGGTAGCCTCTAAGTCATTACATAACTCATGGCATTTTGTTCCTAGTACCATATCATACATAAATAGTACACTGGAATTCAAGAGATGCCCCCCCCCCAATATAGCCTATGGGACTTTGCTCCTAGTGCTATATCAGTCATATCTACCATAAACTAAATTTTAGACTATCATAATTGACATAAAAATATCATTTAGATATCTTTAAAAGCCTTTCCAAACTAACCATTCTATAAAATCAACTACTTCCTAAGTTACACACAATACAAAAACAAAAGTTACACTAATTTTTTTATTTCAAATTAAAAGATTCTTTCTTTTTTGTTTTGGAAATAATTGAAACATAATGACCTTTAAAATAGAATCTTTTAGTGAAATGATTTTAGAAATATATTTTTTTATTAGAAGGTCATTGTTTCTAGTAAATTCTTGATAGATAATTTTTTGAAAAATTATTTTCAAAAAGAAATCATTTATTAAAAGCATAAACTTGAATTAGATTTATAAAACTTGTCTAAATATTATTTTCTTGAAAATCTCTCAACAAATCAAAAAGATACTTTATTAAATTTTTTTTTGAAAACCAAAGTATTGTTTTTATTTCCATTATTTAAACAATGAAACTAACATAATAGAAAGGATCAGGTTTATAAAATTTAAAAAATCAAAAGATCCTACTTTGTTCAAAATACTTTAGAGATAACATCAAGGTCAAAAACTAACTTTTTTTTCTTTGAAAATAGATTAGAAATTATTTAAGTATAAAAATACATGAATGATACATGGAAATATACCTTAGAAATATTTAGAATAACATTTGGAAAAGATATATGTTCACTTTTAATATTATGGAAAACTTTTTTTCTTGCATTCCCTTAAAAATTACCATGAAATCCCTTATTGTTGTTTGTAACAACATTTAAATAAAGCATATATGAAAAGAAATAGATAAAATATATAGTAATATAAAAACATATGCACCTTCTATACAAAACAAAGTATTAGGATTTTACTATACCTTTTTATTAAAATAACTATAATAATATTGTAATAAGTCAGTTCAAATATGTATAATAACTATAAATCAAAAGAAAATAAAATAAAATGATAGCTAACAACCTAGATGTTCAAGGTGTTTGTTTTATGGTTCTCAATGGGAATAAGTAGAACTTTTACTAGTATGTACCATAACATGTGCACAATCCACTAAATGTCTATAAGCTTAATAGGTGGCATTGAGCATCATATCTGCAAAGATATATGCATAAGTAAAGTAAGTAATAAAATTACTCAATGAAAAAATTATTACACAAATTTTCTAATCATTTTTAGTTAAGAAAATTAATCATACACGAGACATATATCAAATATTTTCTTACAAAGATTCTTTCCATAATATTTTAAATAATTTTGTATATGATAAAACTAAGACATCAAATACAGTTTACACATAGAACAATTCTTTTTCAATACAATACCACTTTTACATAATAGATAGTAATTACATTAATTAGTAAGGAGGCATAAGAGGTTCTATCTTATTATTTCTCACGAACCATTACCATGCATATCCTAATTGTATCCCCTTCCCTTTACCCTACATCAATTTGTGTGACTTTTAATACAAGACACCTAGCCAAAACTTCCATAATCTCCACAAGATCTCATATCACATATCATGCCGAATTATCACATTATCACATATAGCCTTTAAGCTAATGGCATTCAACCGAACAATATAATATATAACATTTAGCCTCATTTTTATATACGTATTCATGAATCACTTTAGCATAGTGGGGATTATTCCTCATAATTATCAACTTACTAGTTAGCAAGGACAACACACATGAACTTGTTATAGGTCTCATAATTTTTAACTAGATTAATCAATTAGAGACAATATCAAAGGAAAAATTATGAAACTATTAATGAATTTATAAAGATAGTCTTGTTAAATTTTGACACTATTTTAAATGCCAACTATAGTTTTTCACCACTTTCACTAGTGAAGATAGACTCACGCAACCTCTAGATTCTTCTTGCCGTATTCACAAATTATCGAGATAAGGTCAAAATGTCAATTATTACAAAAAATCTCACATATAATTATAATATAGCAAAGTAACTTTTAATTTACAATACTTCATCAATCATAATGACTACAATAAGCTTTCTTGCTTCCATTTGCTGAGATTACCATATCATAGTTATGTACAAGAGATCATTAATATTCATAATATCCTTGCACATAATTCATTAGTACTCATGTATTCCATAAATCAATATAAGTTATATACTAAGTATTAAGCCAAACTCACAATTTCATTTAAAAAGCTTGTGAAACACTTTGTGAATTTTCTTAACATTATAAATTAAATTTCATATTATTAATTTCATATATGTTCAAAAGATGATTTGTCAAATATTAAATACTATATAGTTTTTAGAAAACTATTAATTGTATAAACTTAGAATCTGCCAAGTTCCAACATTTCTCATTCTAGGCATATTTAGGCATATATTTTATGTAACATTTTAAGAAGTTTGAAAACAATTTTTCCACACTTAAACAAGAAATTCATAGACTAATTTAGCAGTAAAAATTCTACAAAAATCATTTTAATCATACACCTCAAATTTTTAAACATTATTACGTATTCCTCAGCTAAGCTCTACTAAGCATATCAATACTAGAAAATCCATTTAAAATATCAAAATTTTATGAAAAACTCCAGATCTGTAAAATAACCTTTAAACATCATTTTCCTTGCACCTAATTATTAAAGCAGTTCAAAGAAGACACACTTTTCTTGAAAATTCCATTTTAAATACCAAACCTTAATGAAATTTTTCCAAAAATTTTAGAACAAAACTAGACATATAAAATATCATTTCCAACCATTTTTACACTAAAAAAAATAATATAAATTATTCACAACTCAAATTATCAAAATAGTTTTAAAAAAGACAAGTTTCACTAGGTAGTTTCACTTCAAAATCCAAAATTCCTTAAAAATTTCTAAAAAACTCCACAATGTAAATAAAGGTTTAAAATATCCTTTTAACTCTTTCTTATGTTAAAAACAAGATACACAAGTTACTTACACATTAAGCTATCAAAACATTTTGAAGGAGGAATTCTTAAGTTTAAAGTTCCAATATGCAAACCTTCTTGAAAATTTACAAAATTTTCTAGAATGAATAATAATATGTAAAAAAAAAATCATATTCCAACCATTTTCATGCTAAACATTTTATACCCAAAACATTACCAACAAAACTAATTTGAAAGGGTAACATTTGGCTTGAAAACATACTTTTTTTCTTAGTATTTTTCCATAATTTTTGGTAATAAAATCATAGTTTTAAACATCATATTTCAAATACTTTCACACCTAAAACATGGAGCAATTCTATGTTACTCCAGGAGTAAGGCACAATACCTTACTCCAGAAGTGAGAGACAGAGAGAAAGAATAGAGTGGGCTCCACCAAGCAGGCTTCAAATGACTATCATTCATGAAAACAAATATATATATCTCATATATAATAACTTTCTTGAAAGAAAATTAAAAAAATGTAGATCTTTACTCACCCTTAAAAATTTGGCAAGACCTTTGCTTTTTAGCTAGTATCCAAGATACATAATCCAAAATGATATAGATTTAGTAGAGAGCTCTAGAAAGAATTAAATTGAATTTTCTAAAGTTTAAAGAGTCTTAGCTCCTTCTGGATGATCATAGTAGCTAAATCTCTAACAATCCCTAAAGAATCTTCCAAGAAACCTTCAAGCTCTTTCTCTAGAATGATAGAAAAAGATGAAGAACATTAGAAACTTAACATCCTTCCTCTCTTCCTCTTCCTAGAGTTCATCGCTTAAAAGGAAAAGGACTTTAATTCTAAACCTTTTATATGCAGTGAGATAAAGTGAAGTGTAAGATTGTAAATTTTTCCCTTCTTCTCTTTCTATAGTTATGACTCCCTTTCTCTAGCACCTTTAAGTGTGCAAAAATATGTCCACCACCTTTATCTACTTATAATGTGGAGTAGGTTGTTGCCCAAGATAACGATATTATGCTTATGTCATTAAGATGACATCATCCTTGTGACATCATCAAAGGAATATTCCATATGCTTTCTTGATCATTAAGTCTTCCAAGTAGGTCTTTCATTAATCCTTTAATTCCTAATAAATCCTAAACTAATTGAAAATTACTTTGATAATCCAAAGTCAATTCATATTACTATAAGGCCTATAAATTATACCAAATTCTTCCTTCCTCCCTTAAGTTGTTATCCATCTTTATTAGAATGGGATAAAATTGGCCACCTTAGGCTAATTCTAAGGTATTGTTAAGTAAAAATACTAAAATTCATTTCCTCTCTCTGGGCACTTTTGGGTTTTATCCATCAATTCTCATAGATTCCTTTAATTTTCTTAAATTTTCTCCAAATAATATCAAAATAAAATTTTCATCCATCATTTCTAATAAATACTTCTATTAGTATAAATGACTAATTCTACTAATTACTCACTCTCAGACATTGTCTAATCTAACTCTATCAGCCCTTCTCTATAAGGTTTTTTTTATAGGTATTACAATATCATATCCCAATTCAATTCACATATATCTTTTAATAAGCCATGGCAACTCAATCCAAGTGCACTTAGGTTTTTTAGAGAAAACTCCCAGGGATCCATAACAACTTAGTTTATTTGATAAATGTAATTTGAATTTTTAGATCATCCTTATATGCAAGAAAATCATTCCACTTTCTTTAAAATAACAAAAAAAAATTACAAATCAATACTTATCAAACATTTCAAGTTTCAATTAATTTCTACATATCAAAACATACATATACAAATTTACAAAATTAACATTTTAGAACTCATAAATTTGCATAACATCAAAATCTTAATTTTAGGCAAAATTAAAAGGCGAAGGTAATCATATAAATCATAAGAACAAAAACAACATTAATAGTAAAATAATTTTACATAAGAATTAGAAATAATATTTAAGAACAAATTCATATTCATGTGTACAAGAAAAATATTATAAAAGTAGAAAATATCCATTCACTTTAAAATGGATTTGACTTTTCCCTATAAACTTAGTTTCCAACAATAGCCAAGTTCTCACTACCCACTTCAATCTATAGCATTAGATAACAAAATTCATATATTAACCCTCAATTTAACTAGATATTAACTTAGCAATCCACCTTTAATAGTTATAATTGATAAGATTTGCAAACTCATTACCATTTTTCTAGAACTATTTAGTAAATAAAACAATGAATAGCAATGCTATGTTCAAATCTAATTTAAAAAAATAGTTTAATGAAGCTAAGCCTTTAAATTTTGAAGGAAGTAAAACATCTAGGCTTTAGGAAGGGTTGGTAGCATTGGTGTATGGATGATAATAGTTATTACTTTTGACATGTAATATCCTATAGGAGTCTTCTTTAGAAAATAGCTTAAGTGAATTAGAAATTCCAAATAGGTATTTCTTAAGAAAAACCCAAATTAGAAAAATTAATGGGAAAATTGGGTGAAATCTAGGAAATCCATAGAGATAATCTAGATATGCACCTAATTAGAATTTTTATGAAAATTTTATTAGGTATCAAAACAGAGATAAAAATCCAATTAAAAGCCTAATAATAAGTTTAAAAAAATTTGCATAGAAAATTGTTGGAATTCTAAAACCCGAATAAATCAAAAAGAATTTAAGCCAAAAATTAAATAAAATAATTCAAAACCTTTTACTTGATTTGAACTATTTTTTAGGCCCAAAATATATATGAAAAATTTGGAAATAAAAGCCTAAATTAAGGCCTAAATCTTAGGGGCAAAAATGCAAGAAAGTGAAAATTTGGAGCCATTTTTCAATAAACCCCATTTATCTTTTTAATGTGGCTTAATTTTATTAGTTTTTAAGGTAATTATTCTTTGATTTTTGAAGCCACCTGGACATCCTAACCCACTAGCCAAATGTACAAAATTTTTTCTTAAAATTCAATAAATAATAATAAGAAAATTGTAGATTTTTTTTGGTAATTAGGATTTAGGATTTATGTAATAGGTGTGGGACACTTTAAAGTGGAAAAATTTTGCTCCTTGGCTAACTATGAGGAAAAGAAGAAGGAAATATGGAGAGTTCAAGCCTCCAAGCTACCAAGAGATTCACTAATTAGTATCTTTAAATTTTATAAAGTAATTTAGGATTTTTCTCTAATTTCTTCAAGAATTCATGATCATCTTCTTTTTTAAATGTATAAAATTTAATTTATTGTTATGAAGCTACTTCTTTATTATCCTAAAAGGTTATTGAAAATTTAAAGAGTGAAGGAATTAAAGTAAGTGGTAACTCTCTTTTGATCCAAAGGTTACTTCATGAAAGATGATGTTAATGCTGAAATTTACTCCCTATTAATGTCATTTGTAATGTAAGGTAGTGTGATTTTATTCTTGAAGCCCTTTTAATGATAGAATAATGGCATAATTTTGATATATTAGTATTGAGAATAATAGAAAAAGGATTCATAAAGCTTTTTAGGAAAGATGAAGGAAACAAATTTAATTGGAATGAAATCAACTTTCAAAGTGTTGCTAAACTAAGGATTTAGTCACCCAATTTGTTTAGGGGGTTAGAAAATCTTAAAATTCCAATTATTAACATTTTAAGGTTACATTTAATGTTAGGATGATTGCAAATGAGGTTGAAATTTATAAAAAATTTTACGTGCATGAAAAAGCAAGTTAATGATGAAATGCTTAAATTTATCCATTTCAAAGTCGTATACTAATTAGTCTTAGGCTTCAAAATTTTTGGAGCATCAAATGAATGAGAAAAATTATGAATTTTTTTAGATATGATATTTAGGATGTTAGTGCTAAGCTTACGTAAAAATTTAGTGGCAAATGAAGTTGATTTGATTACCCAAATGATAATCTTGTTTTTACAGCTCTAGTACTGTTTGAAAATTTTAGTTTTAAGTTCATGACTTTAATGCACTAGCAAAACCATGAAATTTGTTGGACAATGCTAAATTATCCTTTATTCATTGTGTTAAGAATTTTGTAGCAAAATTTGGAAACAATTGGTTTTCATTTGATTGATGAAAAGGGATTTTGATTATAAGTGTCCCTATGCTACTTTGTTTCTAGACTTCTCACTTAAGTTCTATGTGAACAATACTTGTGAAGACAATTAGTGAAATTTAATTATTGCATCTTATGTAATAATATGTTAGGAAAGTTGGAATAAATTATGGTAAAATTTTAAATTGATTTGGGTGCGCTAAAAAGCTCCAAACTATGATATATACATATAAGTTTGATTGAGATTCCTTGACAAATGTTAAAAAGGGATTTGAATGCATATAACAAAATGATGAACTACATAAAACACTTATGACACGATTAGTATTTAGCTATACCCATCAGAATGAATTAAATGGTTGAAGTTTTACCATTATATTATTATTTATTGTAAATTGAGAAGGGAAGATATAACATCCTTGCAAAAAAAGATAGGAGTAATTAGTAATGGAGGAAAAAGATTAGCGGCTTAAAAGTTAGGGTGGCAAGGTATAAGGTTGGAGAAAAGATACAAGATGAAATATATCTACCTATCATTGTCATTTTCTATGATAAATTATACCAAAGACATATAAAGGAAAGCTTCTTCATAAAAGACTAAATGAAAATTACATATAAACAAAAAAAAAAGTTAATCTTTTATGGTGAATATGCTTTTTATATAAGGTAATGAGTGTATTTCATATTCACTTTTTTGTTATGTTGAACTAATTATAAGTGCAAATCATGGATCCAATGTAGTAAATTGATACTTACATCGGAACCTTCCTTTCTCCCCATGGCACTCATGAAATACTATTTTGGTATAAAGTATAGTTTACCTTTGCAAATACAAGAGTAAATTACGAAATAGAACTTAAACAAATAGACTTGGAATCCAATCTTATTATAATATATCCTTTGAATCGGGTTCCTTCGCCTGAAAGTTCTACTAGTAATGGTGTTTACTTTTCTTTCATAGAATCAGATCTAGAGGAGTGGACTTCTAATGGATCTAACTGAGTTGATGTTATTTGATGTAGATATTATGAAAATCATAAATCTATATAAAAATTTTTAAATGTGTATCTATATATGTATATGTATATGTATATTAAATTTTGAATATTACAATATGAATAGTTTTATCTTTTGAGTTTAGACATCTATGTCTTTTGATAATATTAATTTAATATGGATATCAAAAAAGTATAAAAGCTTCTAAGATATTTATTTAATATGCTAGTACTAATTATGTATTTTTATGCTAGTCACAATGATTGTAAGATAAGTCATGACATGGTATTAATGAATGAAACACTAGAGAAGCTATTTTGCTTTTGGCATCAACATCGAGCAATGGAGAAAAAAGTAAATATGATAAGGCAATGCATATTAAAGAAGTGATGGAAAATATGAAATAAAGCTATGGGAAAGTTATAATGCTTTAGGTGCAAAATAGCCAAAATTTAAGTTAATCTTAACCACCCATATGAAACAAGTCAAAAGGAAAGGTTATGGTATGAAGGATGTAAAGTAACCAAAGCAAAATTAATCCTAACTATCCTTTTACAAAAAATAAAAAATCCTATCCTTATCAAATTACAACCACTCATCACTAAATTACTAATCAAAATATCCTCAATTCTTAAATAAGTCACTCTAAACTATTTATTTTATTTAAACAATCCTCTAATAACATATCTACTAATTAATAATTCTTAAAAGTTACTTGTTCATAATTTTCAAAAATTATTAGTGTAACAATTTTATCATTAATTTAGAATGTAGTTTTTTTTATGCACTTGAAATAGTTACAAAAGGAGAAACAGACTTGAGAGCAACAAAATACCATAATTAAGCAAGACTTGACTTACATTAAACCTGAAATAACAAAACACCATACTAAAACATAGCAAACTCAAACAATAACTTAAAGAAAGAAACTCTTGAAGATAAAACAAAAAATGAACTCTAATTTTCCTAGTCCATATTAAGTTGCTAATCAATATCTCCTGCAAAAAGTTTATGCTTTTTAACTCTTCTTGAAAGGAATATGGAGATGAAGTTAGCTTGTTTCTTCTAAAAGTTATAGTGACATTAAGGCTAATCCTTTTGAATTGGAAAGGTGATTTGCACATCATAATGTACCAAAATTAAATTATGCTGGCTTGCTGAAAATAATATTATATAATGAGATAAACTAGGTCATACCCCTGTGATCCATTGAATTATCTTTTCTAAATTGATCCATTAACATTGTTTACAAAATCGTTTAATTTATTATTGCACTAGAAATAAAAGAAATAGATGAAATAAATGCAAACATCAATGAAACAAGATATAGATAGAATATAACAATATGCTGATAGAATGCAAAATGTTGTATTATGCAAAATTCAATATGCAGAACATAGAATTGGAGGGGTTTGTGATTTAAAATTAAAATAAATGTATTAAACAAAATAAGAAACAAAGTAAATTAGTGAGAAAGAAAACTAATATAATAAAATAGCAAATTCAAGGAATTGAGAGCTCTAGTTTGAATTAATCATGGATCAATTAATATTTAAAATTTCAAATTAATCTTTTAACTTTAAATTACCTAGAACCCTTATAATAATTCATGAATCCTATACTAGATTATCATTTAAGATTTGATTAATTAAGATTAATTGAATTAAGCAACCACTATAATCTCTAAGCTAGATCAAAATTAATTTAAAGATAAAATTCAATTGAACTGAGAAATTAAATTAGAAATTTTCAAATTAATCTGTCAACCCTACCCCTATGTCACTATAACATTTTCGGGCTATGGTAATGGCTAAAAACCATTTCTTATGCTCAAAAAATTGTTGTCTATATTATAAGCAACAATTTTTTGCCGTTGCCACAACTTACATTACCTATTCTTTAAGCAATGATTTTTAATTGTTGCCTAAGTTACTTTAAGCAATGGTTTCTAGCCATTGCCTAATATACAAGCAATAGTTACTAAGTGTTGCAAGGTATTATAGATAACATTTGTGAACCGTTATTTCTAATAGAATCAACAACATTTCTTAGCTGTTGCCTAAAATATATATAATAAGTGACAATTCCTAACCATTGCTTATATTATTATACGCAACGGTTTCTAATGGTTGCCTAAAAGAAAATAAGCAATAGTTCTTGATTATTACTTATACTTGAATAAGCAATAGTTTTTTATTGTTGCCTATATTAGAAAAAGCAATGGATCTTAATTGTTGCATAAAAGAAAATAAGTAACATTTTTTTACCATTCCATATATACACTAGGCAATAGTTCTTAACTATTGGCTAAAATTCTTATGAGTGTAAAAAATATATAATTTTTTTTTACTGGTGTTAAAAAGGTTAATGACAATGGTTACTTACCATTACCTATTTTATATAAAAACTATTGTAGAATAAGTGATAGTTTAATAATCATTGCCTATTGACAAGCAACATTTTTTTCTAATAATTAAATATGATTTTTTGTTACTATTATTTTTTTTTGTTTATTGTTTGAAGAACGGATAAATAATGTGCATATTAAAAATACTAAACTTTAATTTCATTAAAAATTAATTAAATGTACACATTCTTCCTACCAATTTTCCTAAAAATATAAAAGTTAAAAAATAATATTCAAAACAAAACCCTGCCTAAATAACATTAAGATACATCCTAACAAAAGGTTAACAAATTGCAATATTTAATATAAAAGTTTCACTATTCTTCAAGTTATGCATCATCTTCATCATCCTTATTCAGTAAATCACCATCCAATAGTCTATCATCATCTTCATTAGCATGATTTTTTTACATGACATTTAAAAATTATTATTAAGGTATATTAGAATGGAGCTCAATCAAAGATCATAAAGATATATAGATTCTCACATGATCATAAAAGGCAAATAGAAAATTGATCACAAAGCAAAAAGGGCACTATTAACTAACAATGTCTGGCTTGGAGAACTTAAAGCCTTTAACAAGATAAAAAATGTACAATGTTGCACCACATAAACCACTAAGCCCCATCCTTGTCAGTTTATAAACATTAATAACATAATATTTCATTATTTGAAGTATTTACCAAAAATTAAAAAATTGATTCTAGATTAACTTATCAACATCAACTTACTTGCATCTACTCATGTTTCATACTGGTAGTAGAGCTTAAAGCATTTTTCAAGAATAACCATATTTCTTTGTTTTGGAAAATCTACACACAAAAAATCAATCTCTTTACTAGATGAGAAAAAATGGCAATAAGCATCACAAATAATTACAACCAAGCTTTGTTTTTAAATTTAAATATATAGACATTGATTCAAAAGGGATGAAATATTGTTTATTCAACTCATCAAAATTTGATTAATAATAAAGTGAAACAATTAACAAAGAAACTAATTAAACATTGAGAAAAGAACATAGCATCAAACATAAGAAGTAAAAACTCAAAAACCATAAAAAAAAGGGTAAAATTGAAATAAAGGAAGGTATAGTAAACTCCAAATTCCCAATAATGAAATGGCCTACCCTCCTAAATTGTCAATGCATATTGATTGACACTTGTATTTTGTTATTGGTTGTACATTGAAACAAAACAAACTTTGGGTTGACTATATCCATAGCATACTCCAATTCATGTTCATATGGATCATTAAAATTTGAAGATTTCAGATTATCAGGATTTGAATTATTTTATATATGCCATATAAACTCACTTTATTGAAATAACC
This sequence comes from Sindora glabra, assembly GCA_020226215.1. NCBI lineage: Eukaryota > Viridiplantae > Streptophyta > Magnoliopsida > Fabales > Fabaceae > Sindora > Sindora glabra. Next base: position 77,279,083 of record CM035227.1, read on the forward strand.
AATAAAAGAAAAAAGAACAAGGCAAACAACATAGATAATGAATAAATCAAAAGAATATCATAATTGAGTCTTTGTAGTCCAACTAATCAATAAAAAATTTTCTTCCCTTATAGACTCCCTTATTTTTAGAAACAACCATAAGAAAAGAGGAAGGGATATAATTCAGACTAAATCAATTAGTCAAAAAAAAATTAATTAGGATACTAAAGTTGATAGGTAGTCCACTTGCTATTATAGAAATGTGTCCAAAAAACAAAAATAACATGTGAATGAACATTGATAACCTCTCCATATATATGCATAACATAAAGCTATATTTAAGTAGTACATGCAAAAATAGTCTCATCCCTTCTTCTTATTGATATATTCCAAAAGGACCACTTTGCAAGCTCATACTAGCAATGACAAAAATAGACAAATAGATCATTTCTATTCCAAAAAAAGAATATATCTTTATAAAGATAAAAACAATTTCAAATTCTATTATGAGTTATTTCTAAGGGTTTTTTTTAGTACTTGCTATTAGACATTTAGCCTTAACCAGGCTCTTTGTGTTGTCTATGAAATAAGGCTAACTAGAAATCTTCATATTTTTCTATATAGTTATTACTACTTTAATAGATAAAGAAGTATCTCCTTCTTGACAACATATATTGCCATGGAAGCAATATATGGTTTTTTCTTAGCCTTATCCTTTGAAAGGCTTAGCACGATTTTATGTACTTGCTACAGTATATTACTTCATGCAAAACACATTAGCCATAATAATCTTACCATTGCTTTAAGGTATTCTCCCTTGGGATTTTTGCTGAATGAAACAATCCTTCCTTTGTTGTAAATCTTCATTAGACCAAAAATATGAGGTAGGGCTATCATGAATTCATAGTAAAGTTTTAAACAATAGTAAATATATGTAGTTTAGAACTTTATTGATAACATGAACAAGTTTCTTTATAGAATTCAATTGCATTTACATTAAAACACTTATAGATCAACAAAACAAAGAATTATATAATACATAAAAATTATACATAAATAAAGTGCAGTGGCAATTCACACTCACTACAAAAGCCCAGTAAATAACCAAGCATACACTTTCACATGCAAACACATAAAAAAAGAATTATACAATACATAAAGATCTTAAAAAATGATGAATGATATAATACTTGATCTACAAGATAACATCATTGAGAGCTTAACTTTCCATAATTTATATATGAGCTAGTCTTAAATATTGGAGATTGATTCTGAGAAGATTTAAGATGTTAGAGTACACCTTTAAAAAAAGCCTAGAGAATAATTCCACATGCAATAATTAGGAAACATATAATATAAAGAGATTTGCAACAATGATGAAAGATACAATACTTGAATTAGAGTAATAAAACAATTACCAGCCATGCTTTTAATAACTTAAGCCATAAGTAAATACTTTAAAAAGTTAAGTGACAAACGTTTGTGCACAAATGAAAAATTGAAGCCGTTAACTGAAATAAACTAAATGCAAATCATAATAGAGTATTATCACTTCATTTTATTGAAAGGAAAAACCCATTTTCTTGTAATGTATCAATGAAGGGTTTTATTTGCTCCAAACATAAACTTGGAAAATAAATATATTAATGAAACTTACAGATATGAATTACTTCTAATCCTTTAATCTTTTTCTCTAGATTATATCATAATCTCATAACTTTTCTTTCCTTTTCTTTTTCCTTTCCCTAAATTTTCCTCCTTAAGAACATTATAGGTTTCAATTCAACTTACATCATACTTATTGTAGATGCTATAGTGGAGCTAATGCAAACTCCAAATAGATTTATGTATTGAACAAGCCATGCAAATTGACCCTGTTTCCACCTAAACTAAACAAAAATAGAATACATTTTGAAATTTCTAAGAGTTATCTAGATATCATTTCCAAGGAAAGATAAAAGATTTTCTACATCCTATCTTAATGCTTTAGAATATGCTAGATCAAAAGCATGCTCTACATCAACAAGCATTACATTGCCTCCTAATTTCTAGATACCACATTCAAGAAATTGCATATTAGTCCTATAAACATATATGACATTAAAATCAATCTTATAAGAAAAAACTGATAATTAAGGATAAGTCAAGAGAAATAAGATACCTACATTTCTGCAATTGCATAAAGTGTTAACGTGGTCTTCCTATTACTTTTTGGTCCATATATTTAAAAATAGAAATGGTAGATTATATTAAATTGACCATGAGTCACAAGATAAATTTTTTAAGCAAAATTTTCACCTTTATTCTTGTTTTCTTAAATAAAAAAAGTAAATAGGTAATTTAACCCTGAAGTAAAATAACATCATTTCAATTAAAGAAGTAAAATTCTTGAAATTAAAGTAGGATTTTAACTTTACTTTTAGGAAGGTTGGCATTATACTTGATGAAACAACTTAAAGATACAACTTTTCCTTCTATACCACACCATCTAATTTCCTTATTAGCAACTAGTAGTAAGAAAAAGTTGTCATAATAGATTATGGCCTCTTTTACTAAGGGGCACAATAAGAAGAAGTTGTCAAATTTATAAATCATTCACTTACCATTGATTATGTGTAATGCCAATTACTCTTACTTGCTGCAAATTCCTAATGAGTTAATTTGTGGAAATTTTTAAGTTTTCCTCCGCACCCCTAAAATGATAAAAAAATTTCAAATGATTCATCCATAAATCATTAATAAAATAAAAGCAATTAACACAAACCTTATGTACTTTTTTACAATACTCATAGAAAACTCTTTAAAATCATGAATGAAACCTCAAATAAATCAAGAAATAGTTAAGATTGGCAGAAGAGCATCAAATGGAGAAAGGGAAAGGTAAGGATAAGTTTGACAATGATGATGGTGAAGTGAAAGTAGTGTCGGTGGTTCCAATTGCTTCGCTCGAAATGCAAAATCACAAATAACCTTTGATTTGAACTTTCATCACAATAGTCTAAGACATAGAATGCTTCATTGATAACTAAGGAATGAATAGTTTGCTCTGAGCACACTAAGGTGCTTTATGAATCAATAGCCAAGACAATTAAGAAAAAACAAAAAAAATAAAATAAAATAAACAATTGATGGCCGTTACAAAAAATAAATTTCTTTTTATTATTGATAGTCATGAATAAATGGCATGATTTATGTCTTTCTCCATACGATTTATCATGGCCATAAAAAATAGGTTGTTAAAAAATAACCATTTTCTTGTTAGTGTGATTCTCAAGTCCTCTCCCTAATTCTTAATTGCAAAAATAACAAACAAAAATAGAAAATTGGTAAAGGCTAGCACCTTTCTTAAAATTGTCGTAAACAAATTCAATGGCTTTAGATTAAAAATTCATGTGACTTCAAACAAATCTCAGCTAGTCTTGATTTCATTTTGGTTTTGAAATTAAGCACAACAACAGCAAGAACACCAAAATTCAAAGAAATGAAAAAAACCTTATAGTAAAAATTCTAGCAAAGATGTGAGTAGAACAATCATATGACAAACATGACTTAAGGATTGCGCTTTGAAATTGACATAAAAATTAAGCTACATACACGAGTAAGCTAATGACACGAGCTTCTTTCTTGCTTTAAAATTATAGATTGAAAGTGAAGCACTAAAGCTAGGTGTTCTGTGTTTCGACCTGAAATCAAGTTTTTAATTACTTGCTTCTATAATTTTTTCTTAAAAAAGGAATAATTTTTTTAAAATTAAGTTTCTAATTGCATGTCTGTATATTTTTTAAAGACAATAATATAAACAAAATAAAAATAAAAATTATGTTTAATATTAGTAAAATATAATATTTTTTGAAATAAAGTTTAAAAAAATAATATAATTTTAGAAAAATTAAAATAAAACTTTGAAGATTTTAAAAAAGCTTAATTATTTAATTTGATATAAAATAATTTTTTAAAAAATAATTTTTTGTTTAAAATAATTAGATAATGATTTATGAGCATTGCCTATTTTATAATAAACAATAAACAAAAGACAATAGTCATATAAGTGTTGCCTATTTTAGATTTAGGCAATAGTTTTATTAGTGTTGCTTAAACACACTTAAAATCATTGCTTATTCTAATTTTAGGTAATGATAAAAGGCAACACACTTAAAACCATTGTCTATTCTAATTTTAGGCAATGGTAAAAAACAATACATTAAAAACCATTGCCTATTCCAATCTTAAGCAATGATTTTTTTAACCATTGGTAAATTTAATGTTGCTATAAGTAAAGAATGTTGTAGAGTAAAACCATGATTAACTAATCATAATTCAATATCAAAACAACAAAATATCAAAAATCATAAGGAAGAATAACAATTATATCAAATCAATATCCAAGATATTTAATTTAAGAAATTAGCACAAATAATTGAGGAAAGAGAAAATTAATTAAAAAAAGTTAATATTACAAATCATGATATTATAATCCCAAAAATAGGAGCCTCAAAATCCTTAAATCAACTTTGAATTAAACCTTCCATGGTTAAAGAATACAAGCTAGAAGAAAGAAAATTGTACTACTAAATTCTATCTAAAGTGTAAGAGTCTGATTTCTAATCTATGTTCTTACCTTTATACCTAGCTTAATTAGCCTAAACTTTATTGAACTAAATTTTATCTCTATTAAGATTACAAGAATGGGGTCTTTCTAATTTTTAGAGGCTCGGAACCTATTTTTATAAAATAATTAACTTTAAGAATTACAGTAGTGAATTCCCATATGTCTGAATTTCAACCAATATAAGACCATTACAACAATGTAATTTAGGAAACCATAAACATACAATTATAAAGTTAAGTTTTATAAAGATTTAGGCATTGGTTTCACTTTAATTGAACCTCTGCAGCTCCAAATATAGCTTTAATGCTGAAGCTAGCTTAGTCAGGATAAAAATAAAGCTTCAGCTTCTTAATTAAATAATGGCTTTCAAGGAGTCTGAATAGGGCTTTGACTAAAATACTAAAGTTATAGATTTCTCTTTGAGCTTTCCAATGGTATAAAGATCATCTTAATCTGACATCTAAAGCCTAAGATATATTTGAAAGATAGAAATAATATCAAAATCCAACATTAACTAAATTATTTCAAAGCATTGTAAAACTAACTCAAAATTATAAAACAATGCCAATTTTATGAAATTAAGCATATATAACACACTAAGAGATATAAAATAGGAGAAAATAATATAGATAAAATATTATTTATTAAGAGGCAAGAACCATTTTCAAACAAGAAAGTTTATGGTGCTTTCTTCTATGAAATTTTGGAGAAGAATTTTACTTTGAGCAATATCTTGACTCTTCTTGGAAGAAATGTGGAGATGGAACTCACTTATTGCTTTCATTTCCTCCAATAAGTTCCTAGTATAAATCTCACTAAATTTGAAATCCATTAGCTCTTATGGCATATGATTGTGAATTTTTTTTTGTGTGTGAGATATTTCCTTTATCCATGGAAGTCTTATTGAAAGAATTATAATAAGATTTGGAACTTGATTAAACATAAGGATCATAAGAATAATGCTTTATCGAGCATTCGAAATAAAATAGGCATCTCATGAAATTTGATAAGATAAAGTAATCATTTTTTTCCTTTGTATATTGACTTTTATAGTGTCCTATCTAGACACCATTCAAGCAAACTTAGATATTTTTCTCTTCCTTGAATAAAACAAATACCAAATTGCCTAGCTATTAGGAACAAATGCACTAAATTATTGTGCTAAAAGTAACTTATTCTTTTGTTGACTAGGCTAACCAAATTAAGTAGACTTAATTTTATATTTGATTTAATTTTATCTTTGATAATGGCTCTTAATTCTTTCACTTGTTATTCCATTGTGAACTTATATTGCTCTAATTGCTTGATTTCCTTTTCTAAGGTTGCTAGAGTTATACCAAGTTCCTTATACTTTTACGTTTGACTTAATTGTGTTTCCAAGTCATTAACTTGCTCTAATAAACATCTGTTAATATTTTCTAAATCATGAACTTTTTATTGTAATTTTTTGACATCAACACTAACAATCTTTCTAGCTTTAAATTTTTATGCATCAACAACTTTAACCTTGAATTTTTTATCAATCACTGTCTAAAGAATAACCAAAAAAGAGGACTTATCTAATGTATATGCAAAAGAATCAATACAGTCATCTTCAAAATCTTAAAGTTATAAAGCAAAAGACAACCAATCATCTTCTATTGATGCCTAAATAGTTATCTTATCTATATCCAAAAATAAGTGACTTTCATGTTCAATCCTAGAAGGTAATGGTTGCTTTAGAGATTTCTCTCTAAGCAAAACTTCATAAGATGCCTCTTTAACAGTCAATGGATGCTTATTTGTTGCTAAAAAACCTTTCTTTAATCCAAGAGATAGGTGTTCCCTTATCATATTCCAAAATCAAAACATAAAGTAGATTTAATAAAACAAAGTATATAAAAAGACTGAAATGATCTTCACAGCCACTAGAAACTATACTAATACCATTTAAAACATGATACATGCTAGAAAAATCACTTATATAACCTATTATTGATTAAAAGGGCAATTGTTGCCATCAACACTATCGTTAACCTAAATAAATTGTGCATTATGACTAATTTTTGCAGAAAACCAAATACAAAAACTAGAATTCACTAGCAAGTAAAGGCTTAATTGACAGCAATTGGCTACCACTGTAGATAATGAACAATCTATTTTGTTGGTGCTAAGGTTCTCACATCGTCGTAAAGGTTTCTAAGGAGTTCACTTGTTTTAAATGGGTTAAATAATTATTAAGTAATAAGAATTAAATAAAATATGAAAATATCTAGACAAAAATAGTTAATTCATTTATTTTTATACTAATTTATAGAATAATTTAATTATTTGAAACACTTAAAATAAATAATATGTAAATATAAATTTCAAAATGAAAACATTTACCTAATTATCCTCAAACTATATTTTACAAAACTTAAGCATATAAATTTTTATTAGTAACTTGAAATTTTTAGAGTAAGATAGGTTACTTCACTTCAAGGTTAAGGCATGCCATTAGCCTCTTCAAGGGCTTATAGCAGTATTTATGAATCACCTAAAATTTTAAGATTACTAGAAATGAGAGTCAAACTTAAGAGATGAATGGCAAGTATATAAATTTTAAATATTACTTAAGTGGTACAATTTCATAAAAATAATTTTTTAGAAATTATTTTAATAGAAGTTCATTCACTACATAATATCAATCCATAAAACTTAAAGTTTGAATAGTTTATTATAAAACAAAATAAAATTATTATTTATTATTTAAAATAAATAACTAAATGTTTGAATACCATTAATTAATCTACATATTTTTCATAATAATTTCTAAAATGCTTTAGTAATTTATAAAATTTAAAATAGGTGTCCTAAAATTTATAAGTTTTCAAATCAAATTAATTACTAAATTTTCTACAAGATAAATTGATATTTTTATAAATCTTATTGTAACCCTTCAGATTTCATTGTTTAAAAAATACAAGCCCTTGGTTTTAAATAAGTATGATTTTGTAATTTTTTTATGTTAAAGATTTTAAAAACAATATCCATAAAAGAAATTAGTCTAATACACATACACACACACACACACACATTCAATAAAGTTTGCACTAAAGTCTTAATATAGTCATCTATGGTGACTAAGATGCCCAAAATATAGAAATATATATATATATATATATATATATATATATATATATATATATATATATATATGTATATATATATAAGTCTCAAAAGTAAGTACGGTTGTTTCAGAATACTACAACCCTCATATACTTATGGCATCAAAATGTCAAAGTAATCATCCTTGATCAACTGTGAAAAGTTAGGATCAGTAACGTATTCTTAACAAATATTGCATATAAGGATGCATTTGTAAAGGTCCTAAAACAACCTAAAGTGGGAAATGATGTAGATGGTTTAAAACAAGTGTGGCACTATGATCACTGTGAAGTCCTCATGGATTAACATCTTGATACTACATCTCTTTACCTATAATTTCAAATAAATAAATTAGTAAGTCTTAAGAGACGTAGTAGGTAGTTTATATATATATGTGATGTATATGCATTCATACTCAGATATAGCTTTAATCACCTTGCTAATTTATTCATTTTGTCATCTTACCTTGATATGCCAATCATACATAATGGGTAATTAATTCACCAAACGCTTATAAGATAGGCTTATTGGTGCATACTTTGTGGGATCATTTCATACCATTGAAAATAGAATCATATCACATAAAGCATAGGCCAACAAATGAATGGCAAACATATAGGACATGGCATCACATTATATTATAAGCATGTGATATATATAGTAACGACCATATACAACATATAAGCATAATACATTGTTTTTCATGTATACAAAGTATACAACATAAAGTAACATCATTCATTCCATCCTTCAAACCACATTGTCAACATCCTATTGCGGACAACTAAGTTATCATGATAATTTCCATCCTTATAGTTGCATCATCAGTTTCCTATCTCTGACAACCAAATTATTACATTTATATAACATGCACTTATTTCACATCACATTTCCCTATGCAAATGTGGCTATCATATTTCATGTGGTAATACTTATAAATGCATTCAAAATAGTTATACCTAACATGATCTTTATGCATAGTTATCTAAATTTGCACTTTTGCACATTATTCATAATATTAAAAAAAATTATAATTTTTGTTATGCACTAAATCGCAAAGGTGTATATATGATTATCATATACATACATTAACATGTGATCCCATCAAACATACTTCTTTAATTAGTACATCACATCATGAATAGATGATATTTTACCAAATTTTGTGGCCTTATGGGGACTCATGGTCCATTCCTTTATTTTACCATCCATTCTTTCACATTTTATTTCATATCACTATACTGTTTTATCTAGATAATTTCAATTATTAATATTGTTACTCATCCTCTTTATATTTTCATTATAATTATAACTAGTTAATCCTCATCCTTAATCACCTATTTATTATAAATCAATTCTTTTGTTTCCATTAAAATAGTTGCTTGTATATTAATTATATTTATCTAGAATTATACTTAACTAATTAGACAAATTTTGCTTAAGAAGAATTAAGGAGGGTGACTAAACCTTTTTTCCTTTACTTCCTCATTTTACTCTTTTTTCTAGTTATAATTTAACGTGTAACTCTTTTAATATTATTACAAGAGGACCCTTAAAAATTTATTTACCCATAATTGTATGATTATTAATATACATCCAAAATTTTTAAATTTAATTTATGAAGGATGGATAGGGGGTTACTGAACCCTTTCTCCCTAAGATCCTTAAATTCATCACCTTTAAATGACCACTTTAAGACTTATCTTAGTAAGTAATCCTATATACTACCTTTTTTTAGAACATTTCATTCTTATTATTATGAAAAATAATGCTTTGATGTTCCTAAATCATGGTAAGCCTAAAACCCCTACAATGCTTTTCATTAAGGTTTTCCTTGATATTCTCATCAATACTCATAACATCAATTTTTTTCTAAATTCTTCCTTTTTTTTTTGTTCTACTCATATTCATGTTTGATAAGATTCTTTAAAGATTTTCTATGATTTTTTCATGGATTCATGCATCTTTTCTTAGATCATATTTTATGCTCATATATTTATATGTATACATAGTTACTTCTCTATTTGTCATATCCATACCATCTCAAACATACAAGCCTCCATGATTCTTTCATAAGCCATTAGTTATCAAAATTTTACATGAATTAAAAGAATATCAAAGGGGAATATGTCATAACCCATTTTTCAAACATCATGATTGGTATAAAGATGCATAACTAGTACTACTATACTTATGAGTCTTACTGATACTATTGACTTTTTTATTTTCTCTAATTTTTAAAAATATTTTATACATATATAGCTAAAATATAATATTTTATATAGCATATGCTTTTAAAAAAATTTCAAAAACATACTTACATAAAGCAAAACATGTTGTTTTTAGCATTTGTAAACCTTGTATATAAACAAAAATAATAATATAGATAACAAAATCCTCATTTCTATATTGGGTTTGATGGAAGGTACTAATACGTGTGTCAGATAGCAATACCGATTCCATATCTTATATCTGTAAATAGGATACCATAGGTAAAGAGAATAAGTATAGAATACTCAGTGAGTAAAATGTCTACCTTCTTTTCTAATGAGTATTTTTAATAAATATTATCATTGAGTAACTTAACATATAGTAGCCTATATTATGTATTATTTACAATTTTTTACTAGAGAATGACTATAGTAACTATTAGCAAAAATTCTTCGAATGGTTATAGTTGGTATCCAAGTTTCTCCTTATATTTTCAATCCTAACTTATCCCCCACCACTTTAAACATAAGGCCACCAACTTTATCCTTCCAACATTTACCACTCATTTCCTTTTCTATGAAAGATATAAATAACTTCCCCTACAGATTGAATATAGGATGATTAGTCATACTTGCAGTGAGCATTGATAGGATGTTATTAGCATATATAGGCATCAACCATGATAGGACACTATAGACATCAACTAGAATGGGACACCATAGGCATCAACCATGTATTTTAGTATCACATAGCATAGGATATAGTCAAAATACCAAATATGCCATAAGGTTTTTGTTAATAAAATTTTAAAAATTTCCATTCTCATATATTCAACCTTCAATAGGATATATCAATATCTTTAAGATTAATATACAATCTTTTCATTCATGATCAATAGCTTAAGCATCATCAATTGTATTATAATTTTTATACATAATCCCATTTCCTTATTTCTCATACATAATCACACTTCAAGGTTGTTATTCAACCATTCCATTCAAGTAGTGATGGCATTCAATTCTTTAAGTGGCTAGTAAATTATAATTCAAGCATCCTTCATAAGTCATGATCACGTAATATTATATCTAAAGTTATTACACATAACTTTTCTATTTTCAATTATAGAAACATATAATTTTAATGAATAGCTCTTCACATGATTCCAATATGATCAATCCTTTTATAAATTCAAATCCTTTCTTAAAGAAATTACAACTATTCTATTAACAATTACCTTGTATGTATCATGGTTTTGGTTCCCTTTAAGGCTTCTAAGTTTCATCAAATTTTGTCTTAACATTTCTAACATAATGTTACACATCAAATATCAATTAATTTGCCTCATTTCTTCCTATAGATATTATTCACACAGAACCAAAAATGGAAAATGCAAAATAGGATAACATGGGAGCACTTGCAATCCAAACCTCTTTTGAGTAACTAAATCATTTCCAATTATCACTAAATTTTGATATAAAATCCCTAACATGTTGAGTAAGGAATAACTAAAGTGTTGTACAATAAATTTCATGATTTTGTCCATGCACTAAAGGTATAAACTCAAAAACTACCAAATTTAGACAGCATTAGAGCTATCAAAACTAAACTATTATTTAGGCAATCAAATTAACTCTATTTACCATCAAATTTTGAGAAAAGCTTATAACATCATAAATATCATGTCTAAAAATTTTCATAATTTTTCTCATTTATTTGGTGCCTAAAAAATGTTCAAACTTGAGAGTAATTAGAACAAGGGTTTGAAATGGATAGTTGTGAGTATCTTATCTATAACTTAGCTTTTCATGCATCTAAAAATTTCTAAAAAAAATTCCAATTTCATTTACAATAATGCTAACACTAATATATGACCTTAAATGCTAAGTATTGAAATTTTAAAAATTTCTAACCATGATTCTAAAGGCAAATAAGAACATATTCTTAACACCTCTTTGACATAATTTCTCCCTACACTTCCCTATAGCAATTTTCTAAGGAAAGATCTTATAAATCATTTCATACTCATTTTAAAATCATAATACTAATATTATATTTTCATATTAGTATTTATACATCATCAAAATCAAACTCACCTATTTCAAAAATCAATTTCTCTTCTAATATAACCAAATCATCAAATTTCTTCAACTTTTTATGAAAAAACTCAATAAAAGAATAAGAAGTAATTGTCACTCACTTTAGGTTATATTATATAAAATCACAACAATCTTTCTCTGTGAAGGATAAAATCATATCTACATTGTATATCACATTATCACATATCACTCCTCACAATGCATTGTATTAACTCGTAATAAGCACCAAGCATGGGTGAAGCCAAATATTTTCTAACTAAATATAAGAGTTTTAAAAAAATACTATCTTATTGGGCTGCCAATCTTTGCAATAAATTGCTTTACTCTTAAGTACATACTCAAGAGTACAAGTTAGAATTTGGATCTAAGACCCCATACTCAAGTACATACTTAGGTATTTACCCTGTTTGTCTAGTTTTGCTTATTTTATGATATTTCAAGTCAACATATCTTACATAGCTTCTATATTTATATATTGGCAATATAAACACTGTTGTTTATGTTTCTATTAATGGAATTCACAAGGGAATGCATTTATATTTAAATGGTATTGTGATTAGAAATGTGAAAAAGGAAAATTATATATTGAGATGCGAAATAATATTGAAAGGGATAAAACAAGGCTCAAGACAAATAAGGATGGATGTTTGTAAAGGAATAAGGTTAACCTATAAGGCATAAGGTGATTTACTCGATTTCTGTTTGATATTATTAATTATTATTTCTCATGACTATTGATTTAATTTTAATAATTACTTTGTATGTGTCTTAGCACGAACAAATCAGGGTATTGTGATACCTATAAATAAATGTTTTATAATTTTTTATATAAATAAATTATTTACTTATTTAGTCTCTAACTCACTATTTTAGTTATTTCATTTTCTTTTAGATGCACATATGGAAGCTGTCCTCCATCACCAGCTTATCAACAGCAAGATTACCCTACTATATAGTTATATGGGCAATCATAAATGATGGTAGACTACAAATAGAAATTTTTTGTATTTTATAGGAAGATAGTAACTTTGAAATAATGTAAATATTTTTGTGTAAAGAATTTTGATACTACATATAAAATCAAATGTTTGTTAATCATTGTGTAATGATACTAAGATTAGGATAAGAAAGATTGATAGAAACCAAGAAATGAGTTTCACACTGATCATGGTTAGGTGGGTCATGGCATTAGTTGTGTTACTTTTTGGAATGAGGACAATGCAGGTGATATTTAGCTTCTTAAATAAATGTCCATGCCTAAAAAAGTGTAGTGCCACTTGTATAACATTCTCTTCATTGATTTCCAAGCATTCTATTAGATCTTGATGTTTTTAATGAGGGCATGGTTCTAACTATGACCTATACTTCCTGATTTGTAGGTGTTTGCCACATTATTTCATCTCTCATTGATCACTACCTTATTTTGGATTAGCTCTACTATATTCATGGAAAATTTATGTCTCTCTATCAAAAACAAATTCTTAAATCTAGACAAGATAATCACCGATAACATCTTTATTTACCATTCATTCATCAAATTACAATTTAATAGCACCAACATTATTGCAATGTATTCATATTATAGTTGACACAAGGAAGAAAACAAAGATAATATCACAATCATTATCTTAAATTTTCCTCAATTTTCTTTCATATCTTCTCTTGTCAAGTTAATTAATTGTTCATGTATTACTTGTCTTATATTTTGTTATTGCATGTTAGCCATGTGACTAGATAATGAAAGTTACATTCCCACTATTACTCATCACTAAGAAGCCAATCTTACTTGTTTGCAAATTTGGATCCCTTAGTTCCTTAAATTTAAAAGATATATATATATATATATATATATATATATATATATATATATATATATATATATATATATATATATATATATATATATATATATATATATATATATATATCTTTGTGTGCATGTATGTTTATATATTTCTATTAAAATGATGGGTCCAAATGAAAATTTGTGCATTTTCATAATAGAAAATTGTATATTTATCTTTCTTAAATGGAAAGAAATTAATATAAAAGAAATTAACTGAGAGAAATTAGATTTCATGTTTTCCATCTGACTTTGAACAAAAAGAATGTGAAATTCCCAATATTTTCATTATTAGAAAACCAAATTCAAGGTCCGGTGAGTATTGGTCGCCTACTGTTAAATGCAGTTACAAGAATATGTCCTAGACAATATTGACTATGAACTCCTACATTAATACTCAGTATTACCTTTTGAACGTAACTTTAAACTCTTAAATGAGTAAATATAGATGGAATAATTATTTCAAATTATTATTTAATAAAATAATGTTACTTGCATTTTCTAATATTTATTTTTTTATATTAAGAAAAATAAACTGACTTACTTTATTCTTTTAAAAGCCCATATGACTTTCCTTTTTTATTGATATAAAAAGAAGAATAAGAGATAAATGAGTGTTGAAGAATGCAAGTGGTATTTGATAGTTCTGTGGTTATATTTAATTTTTTTAGATAAATATTGTTTGAAAATTGTCAACTACTTGAATGTTTAATTTTCTTTTTCTAAATTTTATCTAGGAAATGAGATTGGAAATTAGAGTTGTCCCAAGTAATGGCAAGGAGTTTCTACAGAATTTATTATTATTATTATATAACAATTTTTTTATTAAAACCAATTTAAAAATTTTATTATATTTTGTGATTAAAAGTTTTATTATTTTTTTACTTGATATATTATTCATGTTTTTTATATTACATTTAATTGAAGTAAATTTTCCATGACTTGAATAGGATGGATTCAAGCTAGCGAAAATTAAAATAAGGAAAGCAAGCACATGGCAAGTGCGTGCCTCCCTCCTTTAACAAATGTGTGGGACGCGTACTCTGTAGTACAGGTTGGATCAAAGGAACTTGTAACGGAAGAAATAATGGCAATTGAGGGTTACTGTCGCAATTGGAAGTTACTCGGGTAATTCTTTTTTAATTAAAAAAAATATAAGAATAAATTACATTCAACTCTTTTGAACTATCGTCTAATTACATATATATCTTTTCTATTTTTTTAAGATAAAATTAACAAATTGATTTTTGAAATTATAAAGTGTTGGTAAGAAAAATTTTAAATTATAAAATATTATAATTTTATTTCTGAATAATAATCCGTATAAATAATTTCATCTTTCTATATAATTTGTATTAACAATTTGATCTTTAAATTATTATATAAAGAGATAAAATTATCTATAAGGATCATTATTTAAGAATAAAATTATAATTTTATATAATTTAAATTTTATTTTACTAACACTTTATGATTTCAAAAACCAACTTATTAATTTTATCATTTTAAAATATATACTCACTTTCTTTTTTTCATATACTAATATTTCTTCTCTTTTATTTTAAACGTACAATTACTTCTCCTACTTTTTGAAAAATAAGGAATATGCATGTATATTTTTTAAAAAATAGATGAGGTATAAGTATAATTATATTAAATTTTAACAAAAATAAGTGTAATTTGTCTAAGAAGAAATAGAAAAGAAAAAAAAGATAAGCTTATAAATAATAATTTTATTTTGTTCCAAAAATTAAAGAACAGTCTTTCTTTTGTTTTTGCATCAATTCTTTTATATTTGTTTGTAAAAAATTAATTTGGATAATCTAATTTCCATAAATAATTTATAAGATTATAATTGAATTTTAGAAAAAAATTATTTCTAGCAATTTAATGTTGGTTCTATCTATTATTCTATATAGACTCTATTATAGAAACCGTTACTTTCTTTTTATTTATATAAGGAAATTTTCATAATCTAATTAAATTTTCATTATTAACTATTTCTGAATCACAATTTCCCAATTGATTATTATCCATAGCCTGTTTTAGAAGTAGTTATTTTATTTAATATCATTATGAATATATCCTCGACTTCTTGATACTAGGAATTACGAATAGTCTATTTTGAGAAGTGATTACGAATGAATAAAAAATATTTGGCTGATAAGAAAACTCTATCAGAATAAAATATATATATCTGTCCTATTATTATTATTTTTTTAATTTTGAGTTACACTTAAATATAGACTAAAATAGACCTGCCACACGAAAGAATTTTCGTTGACTGAAATATTCTGTTATTATTATTATTATTATTATTATTATTATTATTATTATTATTATTTAAGAGTCAGAAATGCTAAGGATTTATTAAAATTTTTTATAATAAATTATACATTATTCACATATAATTTTAACATTTTTCATTTAGATCACTTATAATTTTAAATATTAAAATTCATCCACGTATATTTTCAATCATTAATATTTTAGTCACATAATTATGTAGGAATCACATATGAAATATTAATATTTTTGTTTCACTAAATTTGACCTAATTTGATGCTTATCTTTAGAATCTACTACTTTTTTGGGGGAAAAAAAATCCGTAACCTTCATTGTCAATTTGTTAAAGCTCTTTGTGCTAGAAATGCTGAAGCGTAGTGTTCTAGAAGCTGAGAATTTTTTTTGAAAGAAAAATTAGTTTTTCAAAAGAATGTCAAATTTGGAAAAATAGAGATGTGCATGTCTCACTTGTATTTTTATTATTTTTTTATTTTTATGAAAAATTATTTAAATGAGTAAGATGTTAATTATTAAATGTATAAATAAATAATTTTAACATTTAAAATTATAAATAAAGTATATGAAAAAGGAAGAAAAATATAATTTACCACTTTTTTAAATTATTTACAAAATCTTATCATTAATAGAATTCATTCCTTTCGCACCAAGTCTCATAAAAATCCACTGTCGCATTGATCCTAACCAAAGTCCTGGACCGTTTCGTACCCGATCATGAACATTTCAAAAATAATAGTTGACTGCCTAGACCATGTGGCCGAGGACGAGTGTGTGTTAAGATTCGGTGCGGCCGGGCCGATAAATAACTATATAACGGAAATCGTATTTTCATTCCATATAAGCACGACTGGATGACGTGGATAAGATTGCGCCAATAAAAATGGAGCTTTTAAGGTGGGGTCCAAATCAGGAATTTCACATTTATATTTTTTCTATAGTGTCAGTTTCTTACTTGGAAACAAAGTATATTAGACGGACGCAGAGCCAGACCGAGAAGAAGTGGGTTTCTTCCCTAACGTTGCATACAGTGCTGCACTTCTCGTCCCTGTTTTTGCTATAAAAATTCTATCTTTTGGCTTGATTTCTGTGGTTCCTCCTGAAGTTTATGGGACATTATAAGTTCTGAACGTCAGAAATCCAGAAAATCGTCTCCAATGGCAGGCGACGAATTGAAGTGTTTGCGCACCGGAAAGCGTAAAAGGAAACCCGGGAAAAGGAAACTCGTTCTTAAAAGCAGAGTGGAGGTAATTCCACTCTTTTGTGATATTTTTTCTGTTTTTCTTTGGGTTTAAATGTGTAATCTTTCAGGTCGGAAATTTCAGGGGTTGTGCCTTATCTATGTGTTTTCGAATATTTGTGTGCTTTTAGAGATCGCTTTCGTGTTTTTTGGATTACCGAGTTGTTTTCTAAGGTTATTTTTGTTAAAAATTGAATCTTTATGGTTTTTCCATAATAGTGATCGTGTTTTTGTTTAGGTTTCTCTCATGTTCTGTTATCAATTCTTGGTTTCAGTCGGATTCCGTGATCGTTGTCACCTCCATTCTATCTACATTTCCCTTCTGAGCGTCGGGTTTCATTATTAATTGGCATGCATCGTGATTTATCTTCTTTTTCAGTGGCATTGATGCAAAATTGGGTTTGTTCTGTTGTAAATGGTAGCAATCGAGTTACTTTCTTTTGTTAAAATTTGAATTTGAACATTAATGATGAGAACTCATCGAATTTTTGTTTCAAAGTTCGAATAGTTCTTGCATGTTTTGAACTGGATAAACTACTTAGAAATCCGCATTCTTGTTATAATTCTTTCTTTGAAGGTTGCAGTTAGTTCTATATATAGAAGTTTTAAAAATTTTCAGGTGAGGAGTCTGGAAAACGGCTTTCAGGGCTCGTGGCATCCAGGCACTGTTATCAGATGTGGAACGCAGAAGCGTTATGTCAGATATGATAATGTTTTGAATGACAGAGGATCTGATTATCTCGTTGATGTGGTGGGCGTCTCACCTGTTTTGGATGGTCTTAGTTTTTTAAACTGCATGGATCGTGGGCTCATCCGACCCCTTCCACCTTTGATAGAATTTGGGAATTGGGACCTTAAATATGGTCTCTGTGTTGATGTGAACTATCAAGAAGCTTGGTGGGAAGGAGTTATATTCGACCACTGTGATGGTATGGAGAAGAGGAGCATATTTTTCCCGGATTTGGGTGATGAAATGAAGACTGGAATTGAAGATTTGCGCATTACTCAGGACTGGGATGAAGTTACAGAGACTTGGGAACCCCGAGGGAAATGGGTATTTCTGGAATTGGTTGAGGAATGTAAGCGGGAAATGTATGTTGCTGTTTCTGTCAAGCAAATATGGTATGATGTCCGGACTAAAGAGGATTTCCCAAAGATTAAGGACTGGACTTTTAATGTAAAAGACTTGTGGCGAGACCTGATCCAAGAGGTAATTAATGATTATGTCACTCTTACACTGGAAGAGGTTATCCCAGCCTTAGACCTTCCAAAGGGTTCCATGAAAGGAACACTGGAATTGCAGTCAGTTAAACCCACTGCCAATGGCGATTTGAGTTGTGAAGTTGATATGGCTAGCTGCCAGTCCCCTGTAAATCCTTGTGACCGACAGAATTGCAACATAGGTGTTCACGATGATGCTTGTCCTGATAAAACACTTGTTTCTGAAACTAGAACTGCTGATTGCCCCATGAAAAAGAGTGACTTGACCAATTTGTCAGATATGAATCGAAATTGTGGTAGCATCAAGGCCATTCAAGAGAACAATGACATGGATCCTTTGGAAGATCAAGCATTAGATAAGCATATTACCGCAGACTCAGGGAAGTACTGTCTGGAGAAAGAAGTCTCGATGCAGCAAGAACTGGTTCCTCCAGTTCAGAAGGTATCACCTGACTTACTGGAAGGAATTTCCCACAATGGCTTTGGTCCTGCATATGAAGTTGTTGCTGGTTCTGCCTCTGTTAAAAGAAACAGAAAATGCAGAGAGTCGGCTGTTAGAAGATCCTGTGTGGATTGGCAACCTCTAATACTTCCGGAAACTGGATTCTGCCCTGATGCCATTAATTTATATGCAAGTGTGTTTAAAACTACTCCTAAGAGATTTATGCAGCCTTTCACGACTAAAGCTCAGGGGCATCTTTTATATCTTGGATGGAAAATTGATTGGTCTAGAGACAGTAATCAGGGATTTCGAAAATACAGGTACTGCTCTCCCAATGAACAGGTTTACATGTCACTTTATAAAGTTTGCAGTGATATGATAAAGGACAGTGATAAGAATCCTTCACTGTCCAAAGATTATCAGAGAAATAGAACTCCCTCACTTGAAGGTGATCTTTCACACTGGCCTAAACAAGTAGAAAGCAACCAGGATTCAAATATTCTGGTAGGGAACAATCAGGATGACAATCAGGATTCAAATGTTCCGGTAGGAAACAATCAGGATTCAAATGTTCCTCCTGAAATTGCTCCATCTTATTCTGTTGAAGTTTTACTTGAACCTGAATATTGTCCTCGAGCTGTTGTGGAGTATTACATGCATGCACTAGATAAGTGCCAGAGTGCTGATAAAGTCGATATGAGACTAAAAGCAAAGAAGCACCTATTAGCTGAAGGATGGACTATTTACTACCCAGATAATAGAAGGGGGCTTTTATACAGGTCCCCAAAGATGGATGCTTATATGACACTTAGAGCAGCTTGCAGAGGTTATATCAAGCAAAGCATTCCTAAATTAGTTAATTGTGGATTGAGACCTTTGGATACCTTAACCACCAGCAAGGAGAATATCAGTCAGGATGATGCTGATAATTTATTACATCTTATATCTCAATTTCTTCAAAAGGAACCTGATCTACATACTACAGAAAGTGCATGTGTCACAACTTCATCTGGCAATCGAAACATGGAATGCTCCAAAAATTCAAAGTCAAGCCATCCAAAAAGAGAGAAGAAAGGAGCAAGTAAAAGGGTACTACGATCAGCCAAAACAGTGCAGAAGGTGTCTTCTCCTGGTCTGCTACACCAGAAACCACAAAATGTACTGTCTTGGTTGATAGACAGGAACACTGTGTTACCAAGAGCCAAAGTCTATTATCAGGTACGGGATGGGCGTCGTCCTAAAGCTGAGGGGCGAGTAACTCGTGATGGGATTAAGTGTGGCTGTTGTCGAAAGGTATTTACTTTGGCTGGCTTTGAACGTCATGCTACTGGCAGTAGTAACACCATACCTGCTGCTAGGATCTTTTTGGAAGATGGTAAGTCCCTTTTAGATTGCCAGAAGCAAATATTACATGATTTTAAAAAAAGAGAAGCTAAAGCAAAGCCCTGCAATGACCGGTGTCAAGGAGAGAATGACTACATTTGTTCTGTATGTCACTATGGTGGTGAACTAATATTATGTGATCAATGTCCTTCCTCATTCCATAAGAATTGCCTTGGTCTGGAGGTAGATAAACTATTTTCTTTCCCAATCATGCTATATTAGGTTTCAAATTTTTTTTATTTCCATTTTTTTTTAAATCGCACACAAGTACCTCCATACCATTATCTTATATCTTTCCTGTTGTGTAGGACATCCCTGATGGTGACTGGTTTTGTCCATCATGTCGTTGTGGGAGATGTGGTCAAAGCAAAACCGTAGGGGCAGAGGAGGGAGATTTTCTTACTTGCAGTCAATGTGAAAATAAATGTAAGCAACTATAACAAGTATTTTCTTAATAGTTCATGCATGACCATAAATTGTGTATGTATACAGATCAACCATTGTAATGCTTATCTTCTCATCTTTGTCAACCTTGTGTAGTTCATATAAGGTGCTTAAGAAAAAGAGGGGTAGATAAGACAAGAAGATATCCAGAAAATTGGTTTTGCAGTTACAACTGTGAAAAGGTAATCAAGTTCTCCTTTCTTTTGTCCTCCTTCGGTAGGGGCAATTACATCATATTTTGATCAAGAATTGATACTTATGTGAATTTCAGGCTATGTTTTTTGCTCTTAACTATTTATACCTTTATGTTCCATGGAAGCATTTGCTTGTCCTTTTTATGTATGTACAAAGCAGATCTTTTCATTGTAAATGATTTATGAATGTATTTTTGACAGTCACACTTGAGTTTTACACACTTAAGTAAATTGGAAATGTAAGAATGTGCTCATTTTTTGCTTCAGGTTTTGTTCCTATCATACATTCTTTTATTTATAGCTCTTGTTCCAGTGAGGAGACTTTGCTTTGTATTGATGAAGAGTTTATGTTAGAGATATGACGAGGAGAAGAATATTGAAACTTTAATGCTGGAGAAAAATGGGTGTCTGTTTTCAATATTCAGTAGTAGAAAGCAATTTATGGAATATTAATTTTACTTTGAATCTTGCAGATACACACTGGTCTCAACGAACTATTAGGGAAACCAATTGTAGTGGGCGCAAACAATCTAACTTGGACACTGATGAAGTTTGGCAACTCTGACAGTTGTGGTGTTGATAATTCTGTTGATGACTTCTTGGCTGAGAGTTACAGCAAACTCAATATTGCTCTTGCAGTAATGCATGAATGCTTTGAGCCGCTGAAGGAACCCAATTCTAGCAGAGACTTTATGGAAGACGTCCTTTTCAGCAGCAGGTCAGAAATTCTATTTTTGTTGGATTTATGTTTACATCATAATGCATCCTTTCAGCATCCTTTGATGAATTTATAATCTGGAGTACTCTGGCATTAATGCTGGAGTGTTAACTGTATTACTGATCTGAAGATGCTGCAAAGCTTATTTTAGTATTTTTGTTGTTTCCATTCCTGTCCCCAAAGATAAATTCCAAATAAAGGGAGGCAGTATATGCTAAAACCAGGGGGGTTATAATTCATAATTATCATCATTTACATTAACCCTCTCAACTTTGCATTCTGTTGCCATAGCTTCGACTGCCTGAAAGTTACAGAATTTACCAGAACACGTCAAATTAAATCACAATAGGAAATTCACTCAAGCCAATCGGATTAGATTGATTTTATTTAGAGGAAATTAATCGTATACAAGTCTTTGAAAATATACCATGATTCATCACTAATAAAGCTAAAATTGAAAATGAAAAACATGAATTAAGCAAAACCAATTTCAAATTATTCAAAAAATTGAAAAAAAAAAAAAAGTAGACTAAAAGTCCTATTTTGATCTTGTAAGATTGAGTTTCTAACAATTTCATCTTTCTTTCCGAATAGTAATTCAGTAACTCTATTTCTTGTATAGAAAGACTACAATTTAAGGTGGAGTTAATCTTAAATTAATAAAAACTCAGTCTTACAAGAACCATGTGAAAGGAATTATTACCCAACACCAATACAGATAAATATCTAAAAATCATACTTAAGAACATAAAGCTCCTCCACTTCAGCTTATTCTGGAAAACTATATGATCCATAACTAATAGAACCAGAGAAATCATAAAAAATATGAAACAAGTAAGATAAGATTTTACTTTAAAAACATTAGTAGTTTGTTTTAAAAGGGCATTTATCAGACAGCTTGATTCAATGAAACATAAAATAAGCAAGCCCCAATTCAATTCAAAAACTTGGGTAAGGAATATGAATTTCCAAAACCTAATACATATTGATCCCCAAAAGCAATAGCTGAAGTACAGAAAAGTATCTGTCTTGGCTTATTATGGAAAACAATAGGAGCTTCCTTTTCCATAATCATTATCAAACACGTTTATTCAATGAAAAAATGTCAAATAAGCAAAACGAAATACAGATTAATATTCAAAAATCAATAACATAAGGACACAATGACTATTCGGGATTAGATTACATGGAAGCTCATCCCTAGAGCCTGAGTGATTTTTAGGGATTAGATTTTGGATTAGATTTTATTCTCATTAGTTGTTAGCACATATTCAATGAGTAGTGTTCATTTCATCTATATAAAGAGCTGTGACAATTTGCATATTTTTTTGGTGTCTTTTTAGATTGATGCCTTTCACCAAGTGATTAGTGTTGCTGCTTACATGTTCTCAACTTTTATTTAATTTTTTTTTTCAAAGAGCATATTTTAACTTTGTATTGTATTACTGATAGATTCTCTGCTCCAATTGTTAATTTCTCTGCACTGAAAGTTTTGTAGGTCTGAGCTCAACCGGTTAAATTTCAAAGGATTTTATACTGTGCTTCTGGAGAGGAATGATGAGTTGATTACTGTTGCTACTATAAGGTGAATATAGGAGCTATACTATAGATATAATATGGTAGATTTCATGGTATGTATTAGATAATTAAATGTTGTGTTTATTTAGCTTATGTATAGTGCACAGAGTGTTCTCCTATTAAAAGGGGGCAGTTATGTATTGTTGTCTTTTTTAGTCTTTAAATAAGCCTGGCATGCTGTTCCGATTATGTGAGAAATAATATCAGATGGTTGTCCAACTTTCACCCTCCCTCTTCTCTCTTCTCCTTTTATGCAGAATAAAATTTTTTAAATGGATTCTATAGTGTTAGAATTTCCTTTTTGTCATGTCCTCAATCCTTGCCAACCTGCTGCTTTCAATTCTCATTTTATGTCTTTATTGCTTACAATTCCCTTTATTTTAGGGTCTACGGAGAAAAGGTTGCTGAAGTACCACTTGTGGGAACCCGATTACAGTATCGGCGACTTGGAATGTGCCGTATTTTAATGGATGAGCTTGAGAAGGTAATCTAGACCATACATTATTCTCGGCATATATTTTTTCATGTTATTTATCCTCTTGGATGTCATTCTTTCTTCAAAGAAACAAAGAATTGGGGCTGAGGGAAATTTCTATTGTACTATGTTAAATAAGGTTGCTTTGTTTTGACTATCTTACTCTTTAGTAATAATAAGGCAGATACAGTGTAAGGTTGAATGATTTTAGAGGCTGATAATATAGATTTCTGATTTACTTGATGTTTCCCTAAATTATGAACACAGAAGAAAGGAACAAAGTTTTACAGCCTGTCCTTTTGTTCTTATCCTATTATGCTCAATTTTAGATGGTTTGTTCCTTATGTTATCTTTGATAGAGTCTATTAGCAGTTTTGATTCCATATCTTACCTTCTTATGCTCAATTTTAGATGGGTTGTTCCTCATCTTATACATGCAACTCAATGTGGAATCAGTCAGCTATTGCTTTTCCATCCTTTTTTGATCTTATGCTCTATATTCCTACTTAGAGCCTTAAACCACTGGATTCTAAAGTCTGTCACAGCTGATTGCTTCACAACTTTTAGTGAAAAAGGAAATGGACTATTTTACCCATGGCCATTAATGCATCTTTAATGTATTAATAATTAAATAGAAGTATTTATTGATGCCATGATTTTGTAATCAATCTTTCTTATTAGGTTTGATGAGTGGTCCAAATTTTAGCATTTGTTTCTTAAGTGACAATTATACTTGTTATTACATATGGTTATTTGATTAAATTTTCCATGTCTAAATAATGGAAATAAAAAAGTTCCAACTTTCAATTCTATAGAATGATTTAATCTAAGTTTATGTAGATTTGTTTGTGTACAATTATTATTAATAATAATAACATGATTTGTTACACTACTTTATCACTACTTGTAATTGAATTGGTTGCTTTCTTAAAAGCTGTTTTCTGTTTTGTATAAATTTCACCATTTTTTTATAATCTGATATGACAAGAAGTAAAATTTAGTTTGATACTAACGATTTTGAAAGAGAAGGAGTTAGTTCAGTTGTAATGTTAATCTGTCTGTATAAGATAAGACTAGAAAGGATTAGAATCTAGATCAGTTGCAATACTTAGAGAAATCCTAAACACTTAGTACAAGCCGTTATCATTTTCTGACTTAACTTTCATATCAGAGACTCATGCAATTAGGAGTTGAGAGATTGGTATTGCCTGCTGTTCCTTCCGTACTGGACACATGGACCACTTGTTTTGGATTTTCTAAGATGACAACTGCCGAGAGATCCAAGTTTTTGGACAAAACTTTTCTTGACTTTCAAGATACCATCATGTGCCAGAAGCTATTGAAGACACATTCTCCAGGTTCGTTTCTTATCATAGATTTGTGCGATTCATGCTATTTTTGCAATGAAAGCATGAGGTAACTTATGTTAGTGCTAACTAAGGATATGGCATTCACACGCCATTTTTGCAGAGGTGCAGCCAAGATTACGTGGTACTCCTTCTTTTACTGGCAGCATTGATGTTGATGGGTCAAGTGCTGTATCTGAAGTATATCAAGCTGGTGAGAATGAGGAAACTGGGATGCTGGATCAACAACTGGTGGAGTATGTCTCTCCTCTCTCTATTTTCCTAACTGAAATAGAAAAAATATAATGGCAATAAATGTCTTATCTGTAAATTAGTCATTTCTCTTCCACTTTTTCTTTTCCCCCTTCAAAGAATGACTACAACAGATACCAAAACCAGTGTGAAATTGGAAGAATTTGGAGCCTCATTCAGGGAAAAGAAGGAAAAGAAAGAAACCTTAATTCAAAATATTGCACCCGATATGAGTAAAAAAAAAAAATTAGGCCCTGTAATTGTGACTGAATGCATTTTGAAAGATTTTAAGTGCAACTATAGCCAAAAATCTTGTCATTATATATAATAGACATGTCCAATCATAATTGAAAGGTCTTAATTATTATTTTGCACTATTAGGTGTCTTAGCTTATAACTCGATCTTCTAGTTATTACTATATTCTCATTTGAACTTTGAAAAAGGAAATCTAGACTGTTTCATATAGATTATATAGAAAATTGAGTTGAAAATATTGAACTCTCTCTTATTTATTTGAGTTAGCCATTGTTCGGCGTAGAGTTTTAAAAATCGGACTGGATTAGCTACTAGGCTAATGAAGTAATGAATCGGCTAGTGTGTCAATTCAATTAAAGGTATTGGACCGGAAATGCATCTAAATCGTTATGAACTAGCCAAAATCAATATAAATTGATCAAAAGTAATGGATCTAATTTATTATATTTTTTGTGTAAAAAAATAAAAATTTCACAATTTCACAATAATTGAAATATAATATCTCTACAATTTTATATTGATTGAATTTATATCATTTTTTAAAATATTATTATTATTATATCACTTGTATTTTATTACTTATTTATTTATAATTATATCATTAACTTATGTTGTATTACTATTTTAGTTTTTATCATGATTTATTATTATAAATATATAATACTAATATAGATGTATGTATATATATGTGTATACATATAATTAATATTTTTTAATATATATGTATATATATAATTTATATTTTCAATTCAAACGCAATTTAATTAATAACCAATGAATTGATAACTTATCCAATTTAATAATCGATCCAATTTTAAAAATTATGAGTAGGAGTAAAGCATGTCTAACAATTAAATACATGTTTAATATATTATAATGAGTTGTCATGAATTAGAGTTTTAATACTATACATAATATTGATGTGAGTAAATTACTCTACCCTCCCCTACACTTATAAAAAAATACAGAGACCTCGCCTTTAATTTAAAATCCTGCAAGTTGGTCCACATAAGGGCTAAAGGTGAAGAATATTCCACTTTTATATTCTAATTCTCTTCTTTTTAATTTGTGAGAAAAAATTAAATACAAAATCTCAATATTACCCTTAAGGGAAAGGAGAACTGACCAAATAAGGAAAGGTGATGAAGACAGGAACATGACTTGAATTGATGAAGTGAAAGTGGCTATGGCAGTGGTTGTTAGGAAAGGTGCTAATATTGTTTTTGGTGGCTATTAGTGTTTGTGCAAATGGGAATGAGAGAGGAAGGATGGTGGGTGAATAAAAGTGAGGGTAAGATTAGAGAGTGAGATGCAAAATGATCAGTGGTTGAGATGCAAAGCAATAAAGAAGAGAAGGAACTTAAAATAGGAAAGGACAGTTGATGGGAATTTGACATTGGTATAGAGAAGAATAAGTAGGAAAATAAAATTGAAAGACATTTAAAATAGAATGAGTTAAGAAATAATGAATATGCCCATCAATTATTTGACAAATTACTTAGAGAAACTTCCATCAATTGTTGGACAATATTCCATGGCCAACCAAGTGTGTTTGTTTTAGATGCATTTACTTTTTCCATTTCTAGAGGAAGTTATCATAGATTAGAAAGTTTTATTCTTATCTATCTAATTTTTTAGTTCCAACAAATAGGGAAAGATAATATCAGGATATGGACATGAATCATGATGGAGTTTTAACGATTAAATGATATCTATATCTTAGTAAAATGAAAGAGATGGAGATTTGGTGAAGAAGGAGAAAAGGTGAAAAAAAGAATTGAAAAGGGGTAATTGTGGAATTATATAGTCAAATTTTAGTTGTAGTTGTTGACTTAATAGAAGTTAACATTGTTAATCTAAAATGGAGGTATGTGTAGTGCTATTTTTGGTTTTAGGAGAGGTTTATGTAGGATTTTAAGTAAGAGAAGAGCTTTGTATATTTTTCAAAAATTTAAGGAGAAGGTAGATTAATTAACTTTATTGATGTACTTACTAATTTTAATGTATATAAATCAAGTAAGTAAAACTCCTATTGGATATGTCTTCCAATTCCTTCTATCGATCCTCTCTAACTATTTTTCCCATTCAACTTCTCGCTATCCTTCTTTTAACTCTTTTCCTCACTTACCTTCATTTCCTAACATGGTTATAGAGCAATTTCATTTGTCTTGAGCCTTTGTTGAGTGTCACATTTCAAGCAACCTTTATTTAGTTGCCATTCTAGTTGTCGGATGTGTGATAAAAAGAAAAAAAAAGAAAGAAGATTGCAACCTTCTTCCTTCTTTATACCATATTCCTCATATTTTCTTTCTCTTCTCTCTGTATATGTCCTTGAACTCATCCCAACTCCATTATACTCCATTATGAAGATTTTTTCAGGCGGCAACCCATCCATATGGTTATGGATCTCATTAGAGTGCCCTAAGAGGAGTTAGCAATAGTGGCTTGATAATGAATATTCGAAATGGATGAATTGCTTCGTGGATATCTTTGCATCAAAATCTTCATTACATGAGATTTCTAATAACAATCAATGGTGTTACTTCTAATAAGGTTCCAATATGGATCAATTTTAGGGGGAAAAATACACCCCAACTTGACAATTTTCTTCTATGGATGACTAGTCTTCCTTTACTTCCAAAAGTTCCAATGTGTTTCAAATTTAAGGGAAAAAAACATGCACCCTAACAACTTGACAATTTTCTTCTAGGGATGACTAATCTTCATTTGCTTCCAAATGTCTAAATTGAGGGTCAAAATAACAAATTACAATCACATCAAATATATGCAAGCATATGTGTGACTTGTTTTGATTCAAGTTTTGTACCTTTTATGTTGGCTACAATCCTTACGACTAGGGGTGTCAATTCGAGCTAACAGGTTAGGTTCGGGTTAGGTTGAATACGATCTCAACCTGTTTATACTCAACTCGAACACGACCATTTATTAAACAGGTCAACACAACACGATCTGTTTAATAAACGGATCAACCCAACCCAACCCAACCCAACCCATGTAACCCAAAATATTAATAATATGCTTTTATAGTAGTAACCCAACCTAAATCGGTTTATATTAATTTTTTATTTCATATAAATTAATAATTAATAAATTTATATATTATATAATTTTTTATTTGGGTTATACGGGTTACAAGAGTCAGGTTGACCTGATTAATAACTTATATAACTTAAATGGGTTAAAAACGGATTAAGCGGGTTGATCCGAATCTGATGCGCAATTTATTTGGGTCAAATGAGTCAACCCGCTTATGACCCAAACCCTTATAACTCATGTCATGTTCATACCATGTCAAAATTGCCATCCCTACCTACAACAAGCACCACTTTGAAGTATTTTTACTATATGTTAATAGTGCAAATGGCAAATGCAACTAAGAACATTGTAATTTCTATGCTTAATTCCAACCAAGAGGTTTGGTAACTATTTTGTAGTGTTATTCCAATCATAGGTGTTGGTGACAATGGCTGATTTAAATGATATCGAAGGATGAATTTAGAACGGTTGCTATAGAACTTTAGTGACTGTTAATTTAATTGAGGAGAAAAATTAGGAGATTCTCAAGGGAGTAGCTTAGGCTAAAACTTGTTGGAGTTTTGTTTGATAAAGTTGCATTTGGAGAGCATGTTTGTTAGTTGTTTGTTACAAGTTAGTTATAAGTGAGGGTTATTAAGTTTTTTTATGCAATTAGTTTAATTTTTAAAAGATTACTATATTGATCATGTGTTTAATATGCTGAAATAAGTTGTCATGAGTTGGGAGTCTTTAGGTACCATACTATGTACTTAAACTACACATTTATTAACTATATAAATATAAAAGCGCACTTCATATTGAACTATGACTCGCATTTAATCACTCAACATCGACCAATTCAATATCAATCATTTGAAGATTAAGAGTTGATATTCGCAGGGTCCTACAACCAAACATCATTTAAAGAGATGTAACTTGTATCTTTTTTCAACTTTTTTTCGTTGTGCAACATCTTTTAGCAAATCTCTCAAAAACCTCTTCTTTAGTACTATATTTATAGTATAAAGGAATCATTAATAAATTTAAGTGAAAATCCACCTCTCTAACTACTTTGAAGGGATCCAAAGATCCTTGAACTCTAAATTGAAATTGAGCCTTGTGAAATTGGCATGTATTATTTACAGGATTTGGAATTTGGTAATGGAATTTATAGGAAATCAAACATTTGATCCTATCTTGTACACTTGGTCTCAAGATAAGGTTGATAATGCTTGAACTTATAGATGATTTTTTATATAACATGATGGCATTGAATGCTTTATGCAATTGAGGTTTAGATCCCTTCAATTTCTTAGTTTCTCAATTTCCTTCTTTTTTGAGGGAAGAAAGACACGACCTTTTATTTAAGGATCATTATTTTCTTATTGAAATCTACTGTAATTTGATGGGTGTTAACAAATGGAAATGCCACATAGACCTTATGCAACCACTCTCAATTTTCTAAAGAAATTGAGAGGATCTATATTCATATAATTCACCCCCAGCATGTAGGATAAAACTTTATTTTTGCAATAACCATGGAAAAATAATAAAAAGTTATTTTTATCAATTTATATTAATTTAAATAAAAAATTAATATTTGACATTAATTATTTTAACAAGGAGGTTTTATTTGTCAAATATGGAGTCACTAACAATTAAACTACTATATTTTGGTTTTTCATATAATATACACAACTTTAAAACAAGGATGTTTCTGCATAAAAAAAAAAAAAAGGAATGCTTGTTTTCCTCAATAAAATATACTTATATTATTGATAAAGAGTTCAAATTTGATCCATTGATAGTATAAAACTTGACATTATCAATAAATAAAGGGATGTCATGTCATTAAAAAAGCATGGGTAAACAAGAATTATTTTGTTAAAAATAAGTAAATAAGAATTTTTACTAATAGTAAAAGAGTTTTAACAACAATAACAGTTTTTATTAAAGGTAAAAAAAGTATTAATGATTTTAAGAGTGTGGCAACAAATGAACAAATAATAGTATAATATTAATTTCTTAAATTAAATATTGATTTGTATTGCGAATCAAATATTGTGTTTTATGAAATTACAAATCAAATTGAATTATGCATCGATAGGATCTATGATTCAACATGAAAATAATGTATTTTATGTTCTCCACAATGCAAACGGCAAAGAATCACATCACTAAGAAACACTTGTTCCATAAATTCATATGAATCATAATTATGGAAATACAAAATAAATTTAATAACTCATAAATATGTAAGTCACATGATAATCATTCTCTTATTAAAATATAGGAGGTTTGGGTTGGAGCTTCAATGTTAATAAAATAAGGTTTTAGAAGATTGTGGAAAGTGATTTAGAGGTTATAAATGGTACTTTCTATATACAAAAAGAGAAAATTTTTCATTTTTTCAATTCAAATTGCAGTTACTTATGCAATATATTAAAAATCAAACCAAATAATGAATAAATTAAGTCATCAAGTTATAGTTTGATTGGTTTAATTGTTTAAAACAATATTTGCTATAAATATAAAATTATAAAGATGAAAAAAATTTAAATAATAGTTAACCTACAATGTAAATATGAGCTCATAATTTATATAAAAAAAAAGAGACAAAAAAATTGAGAAAACCAATAATTGCTTAGTAATTAGGTATTAAATCTCTTCTTTGGTTAGTTATGGCTAACATATAAGTTTATTGGGCTAACCTAATTCAAAAACAAGGTAGTGTAAAACTTTAAAATGAAGAATTGACTTGGCCAACTTATGAAAATTGACCACCTTTCTGGATGTAATTTATTTGGAAAGATTTAAATTGGTTTAACTGTTAAAACGGTTCTTTGAGATTGTCTTAAATTACACTGTGTAATAGTTAAGGATCAAACCTTTGGTTTTGATTTTTTAAGATCCTATTTTTTCTACATGAGAAGTCTTGCATTGATTGTGTCTACACCATTTAAACACAATTTGTATAAGCTAAGCCAATTTGAAATTATTTTTTAATATTATAATAAAAAAGATTTTCATTAATATGATTTTTTCAATTATTGTTTAATTATAGTTTTTTATATCTTTTATTGTCTTAGTTTACACAAATTGTGTAAATAGAGCATATAAAGGAATTTCTCATTTTGCATAGCAAATCATTAAGATTCATTGGATGATGATTCCGAGAGAGATTTATACTCATTTGTTTTGTAAAAAAAAAAAATATCATTTGTAGAAAAATATCATTTGTATATATATATATATATATAACTAAAGAAATTTTATGTCGTGTGTTAAGAAACTAATTAATGTTTAGAAGCATGAAAAAATAGGAAAAAGATAAGAGTGGGAAAGAATAATCTGCTATATATTGACACAATAAGACAATTAAATTATATACTAAGACATAACTCTAATGTTTATTTATATAGAATCGTTAAGAAACACAAATGTATAAGAACATAAACCTATAACATATCCAAAGCCCATACCATAATCCAATTACTAAATAATACTTTATAAAACCACTTATACATATACTTTGTGATTAATAGAATAATGCATAATGTCATGATAATAGAGGCTGTAAAATAGAGGATGTGTTTTTCCACTATAGTTCCCATATTTAACAAGAAACAATATAATATCTTTTATTATCTTACTATTTTATAGTTATAAACACAAATAAATGAAATGAGGTTAATCTTATAAATTATAATTATAATAATATTTTTCGTTAAAACAAACGGATTCTTATTATGACAAAAAAATTTCATTCCTAATTTAGAACAAATCGTAAGATTTGAATAGCATTTTAAGATTTTTATAACCATGATAATTAGTCTTATTTTATCATAATGTTTTCACTAAAATTTTTGAAAGAAAAAATGATTGCATTCACATAATGCTTTTAGAAAGAAAAGATGGAGAAATCCTTGCATAATTTAAGGCTTAAATACAGAACTCGTCATGTGATTTAAGGCTAAAATACAATTAAACTGTGCAGTTAACCTCCTGTTAAACATGAATGTTACTTAAAAAGTATGCAATTTACATCTAGTTACGTCTTACTTGCACCAATTTTGGAGAGTGATGAAACTTTTAAACTCAAGGTAAATTCCACTTGACCCAAAGGATATGAAGTTTAATATTTGTCACATTATATTTTATTAGAGTTCTTGGTGTTTTCAAACTTTTACAAAATTGTGTATGTACATAATAAATTTTTTGATTTTATTATGTATATTCTGTCATGTCCTATGTATTTGAACTTTAACATGTCTATGTGTTGGTTTGAGTCTTGTTTAATAGGCACAGCAGAATAATTGAAGGCCTGTGGTTTAGAAAAACAAAGCAAGTGCTTATCTAATGTAATACAACATATTACTCATAAAATTTTGATTTTTTTTTCTCCATTTTCACTAGTCGTGCTATCATTTTTAGAAGTTAGGATTGTCTGCTTTGATTTTACTATTGTTGTACTTTAATTACATGATGAAGGTGGAATTGCCTTTTGACTTTACATTGCAGGCATTTTTTTCCTATTTTATGTTAGTAGTTAGTATCTTTTTCTTGAGTTTCTATTAACATTCTGTCTTTATCTTAAGAGTTTTCCATTCCTTTTAGTATAAAACGTAATGAATTTAATCTGCCCATTTAGTATAAAATATAGTGGTATAAGAAAAGAGAACTCTATGGGACGTTGCAAGACTTGCTGTTTTATGGTGCTTGTAGTTGGATAGGAATACAAGAGTTTCTAAACATTTAGTTAATAGTGTTGGCGTGGAATAAGATTTTTTTTGTTACCTCATTTTGGTTTAAAGCTCAAGGTTTATTTTGAGGGATAAGTTAAAGGAATTGAAAATCAAGCTTTGAATCGGTGATATGATAGTTTCTTTTGTATTTTTCTCCTTTTACTAAAATTTCTCTTTCCATGAAAATAATAATAATAATCTGCCCCCCTTTATTAAACTCATCCAAATAGCTTAGCTTCAACAGCCTCTCAAGCTTTTGAAAGTGAAGTGGCTATAGTATAGTAATATTATTTGGCTCATTTAGTAGTCCTCCTAACTTGGTTGGCATTTCTTTAACCATTGAGTCTGGTTCAAAGTTAGGTTTTATGTGGTACTTCCCTATTCAAATTTCGGTTTTATTTCTTGTTATTCTTGGCTGTGTGAGGCTTCGTTTCCAAAGAGGTTGAGATTCTCAACCACCTTAAGTGGAAAGTCATGGGGGTCAGCACCCCTTTTGTTTCTTTCATTTGGGTATGGAAAAGGGGAGGCAGGGGCTCGAACCCCTGCCCATGGTGCCAATTCACACATATAGCAAGAGAATGAGCTTGTCAGCTTCAACGGTCATTTAAGAAATGCCAGTTTGATACTGTTTTGCTTTTTTACCCCTTGTGTAGTGAAACATGATGTACTTTTCTAGTGACTGGAAATCAACTAAATTCAATATAGATTTCTATTCTCTTTATATGCAACTTGCTTGGCACATACAGCAGTGGCTCACCTGAGAATGATTATCAGATGTATTTTGGCCAATGATTGGCATACCTTTCTGATTTTGTTTTGTTCATTAAATTTCAGTTAATGTGATTTTTGTTTTGTTCATTACATTTTAGTTTTTAATGTGATGATTCTGGTTTTCTTACAAATGTGATATTTTTCCAGGAATGCTGCAGGGAAGAAAGCTTGTCATACTGAGGGGCCTATTGATCCTGATGCCGTGGTACTGTACTTTGATCTCATCCTTATTAACTCATTTATGATCTACACAATTATCATAATGTATTATTTGCCTGTTTTCTTATTCCATTTTCTTGGTTCACTGAGAGACAATGAATTAACTATAACGTTCTTTGGTATAAAGGAGAAGCAACCAACTCAGAATGAAACCCATCCAGAATGCCCTGTTGAAGACCCTGATTTAGGAGACCTTGGAAGAACTGCTGACGATGGGATTAACAGTGACATAAGGTGCTACAAACGAAGGAGATTGACCAATGGAAAGTGAGTTGATTTTCGGATGCAATTGGGAGAAGCATTTCATAGGAAATGTGCCGATAATTAAACTGTTTGGTGGCTCTAGGTAGAGAATGGAAGCCTTGATGAAGAGCTTTGGATTTGTGGATTAAAAGCATTGTCACAGAAGTCCCATTGTTATATGCATTTGTAATAAATTGCATATTTGTGCCAATTTTTTATTTTCTAGGTTTTGGAATAATGAGATCTAAATACTTTGGATTATGACGTTGGGAAATTTTAGTCATGATTTCCCGGGCAGAAACCATAAGAAAACTATTTGTTGTTTGTGTTTTGGAGATTAAGATTTCATGAGACGGGATTTGTGTTTTGATCATGTGCCAAATGTGCAGTTATTCTCCTCCAGCCCCCTTTTCAATTTTGATTTTTAAGGTATGTGAATATAATCAATTGACAACAAAAATGCCATTGAATAATAATTAATTTATTCATGATTTACTCAGATGAGGGGCTAGCTGTCTTTTTCATCAACCATTGCTGAATCAGTATTGTATAATTGGAAGTAAATTATAGGATTTAATTCCTAGTATTTTTTATTGTATATTTTGAGAGTGAGGCGGAAGTTTTTAGTACATTCTTTTATAAAAGGACTTTTTTTTTCTTTTGGC
This sequence comes from Sindora glabra, assembly GCA_020226215.1. NCBI lineage: Eukaryota > Viridiplantae > Streptophyta > Magnoliopsida > Fabales > Fabaceae > Sindora > Sindora glabra. The sequence goes on from CM035227.1 coordinate 77,314,479, forward strand.
TTTTTATAGAAGCAAAGTTGTGCCTTTCTTTCATATCCATTGTGTCATCAATTCTTCTTTGATAAAATGAGATAAATAAATTCTGACACAATATGATATACATGCAAACATGTGTGTGTGTGTGTATATATATATGTTTTCTAATTTAGAACTAATCAAAATAAATATAATAGTGAATGGTGAGCCACAAAATAGTCCGGCAACATTTACTGCGTTCTTGCGCTGTCATCTGCATATCTGATGCCAAAATTGGCCAGTGGCATTAGAAATTCACAGCTGACAGACAAACATCTCTTTCACATAGTTTAAGTAGAGATAGCTGATATAGAATTCTCACATTGATTGTTTCTATATCCTTCTTTTAAACTCTATAAAGATCAAGATTAACAATGTAATATACATAAAAAATGAGATCTGAAATTGGATTCTAAATATAAATTAAGAGTTATTATTAATTATAGGATAGTGGGATAATTTGTTAAGTTTAATTCAATGGATATAAACAATTCAAAATTCAATTTTAGATCTCGATTTTTGTACCAGAATTTTTGTTTACAGATACAGACCCTTTGGAGAAGCAATACCTACCCAAGAATGTTTCTATCAAACTTAGTTCATTAACACTGTTGCTTCTTAGAGAAATTCTTGCATTCATATCATAGGTTGCACTAAATCACTCATGAGATGATATGTGCCAATAAAGTTTAGTTGGTGATTAATTTTTTATTTAAATCTTTTAATGCATATCATCTTTTGAATGACTGAACGTAATACATAATGTATATGCAAATTTCTCCCGTCTAATCCAAGACATGAAATTAAGTTATCCATTTGGAATCTAATACAACCCTTAATGATATAGGCATCATACTGAAGGGTTATGCATCGGAACAATACTAAAAGAATTCGCATCAATACACACTTTTGCAACTTTTTTCACTTAAATCTTACTCTTATTGTATTAAATGTTATAAATTTTCAAAAAAAAAAAAAAAGTTTATACACATGTAACTTTTTGATAAAAGCTGCAAGGTTTTATTTGAAAAGTTGTAAATTTTATGAGTTTTGCCTTAAATTTTCATTAAAATCTCCTCTCATTGTTTTCAAGGGTATACCATAGCAAAACCCCATATAAAACAGCGTTACTCTTGGAAGATCCCTTGAAATCATTTGTATAACTAAACCCGACATAAGTCCCTTAACCAATGGTAAATGACTTGAGAACAATTGAAAGTGTGTTATGCGTATAGTTATAAAAAAAAACAAGAGAAAAAAGAAAACACCATTTCAAATTTTAGTTGGATTTAATTTACCCACAAACCTATATTATACATGCCTTTGGAATTAGTATTTATTATTCACGTAATTAAACATTTTACGTAATTACGTGATTTTTTCCTCAACTTCTCAAACCAGCGCTACCTTAGATAAGAAATGAAAATAAACTTAGGCATATAAATATGTAAATAAATCCATAAAAATAAGTCCAAAATTATGTTAAAAAAATGATATGAATAATCAACATGCTATAATGTAATAATTTTTTTAAAAAGCTAATAAAATATAAAATAAATAAAATATTTAATTCAATGAATTATAAATCTTAATTTCAAAATTTGTATAATTTAAATTTTCAAAGTTAACACCCAAAATTTAAGAGTTTCTTTTTCTTTAATTTCTCTAAAAATATATATTAAATAAATGTTGAAAGACTATCATTTTCTCATTAAACAATGATTAAAAAAAATCTTAGATATTCTAATGCAATGGTTATCAACCATGCTTCTAATGTGTGGGAAGTTTTCAGATTTGTGTTAGATTTCTATTATAACTTTCTAAGTAATTTTCAACTCTTCTATGTGGAGACTTGTTCTTCTCCCCTTTCCCTTCCTAAATCAATACCTTCACATGTAAAAAATAAATAAATAAAAATAAAAAATAAAACATTACCAACAAAATAAAAAAATTGTAAAATTTCTTATCTTTATATTTAATTCATTATTATATACGGTAAATTGGTGTAAACTACAACCACATACCTTTGAAAGAAAATTAGTAAGATGGAAGATCAAGACAGTGATCATATCGCAACAATAAGAATAAAGGAAGCCACTGCTGTTGATAGCTGAAGATAGTTCAACGGAAAGTTATTGTGCTAAAAGACAACTTTACCCTCATGTTGATGCAAAATTTCTTCCCAGACGGCCGCCCTTTAGGAAGATTCACAAGTAATTAGAATGGAGTTTAAAGAACTCTGCCCAGAAAAGAAGATAACCAAAAGAGAGAGTTTTTCTTTTCTGCTTTGCGAGGTGCGTAAGGTGGAAGATGGTATTCATACCAGAAAAAAATGGTTAAAATAAGGGAGAGAAAATTTGTGAGCCAATCACTTAATGGTAAAATTATTCCATGAAATATGGTACTCGGAGAAAATTTCTTAAATGCTCAGCCACGTGAATTTTTATCTGCATCTAATAAGTTTTATATATATATATATATATATATATATATATATATATATATGAAGTTAAAAAAAATTAACAGTTTTTTATTATTAAAAAGATAAATAAAATAATTAATTTCTCAATTGATTCTTCTTGAATTTTTTTGAAATTTTTTTAGTGATAATAGATACACGGATTGTATATGCAATATGGAAAAAAGAAATCCTGTCCAATAAATAATGTGATCAATTAATAATTTTATCATTTATTTGTTAATTTTATGAAATTTGTGTATATCAAAATTTGATATTTTTAATTTTCAAATAATTATAAATTATAAAAATTGAAAATAAATTTTATTTATTGAATAAAATAAAAATATATATTATAATTATAGCATGCAATTTTTTTTTCTATTCTGACTATCAGAGTAAAGTACTTGAGAAATACACAGTCTTCCCATGGCACTGAATCTCAATATTACTGGTTCTTATATTTTCTTCATATTTGGCATGTCTGAAAATGAGATTACATTTTATTTTCAAATAATTTTTTTAAAATGGTGTTTAACTTTAAATAAAAAAGAATTTCATTTTATGTTTAATTTGTATTTTAATTATATTTGTACTATTATAAAATCTATTAAATTTAACAAAGATTTTAATAGAATTTACTTCATTTAGCCTAATACACATATTACATAAAAGATTTATCATTCTTTTAATATTATCTTTATCATGATACCATCAAAATCCATTTTTTGATTAAATTTCATATATTTTTTAATAAATTTTGAATAAGTAATTCATTTACAAATGAATTAAAATCATTATTTTGACAAAATTTTTAAACAATAGAATTTATTTATAAATGAATTGAAATTATTTCTATTAAAATGAAATTAAATTAATTCTAGAAAAAATATATATTAAACATTGAAAAATATAACATTGTAACTAGATAAAAGATAAAATTTAAAAGGTAATTTTTAATTTTTATCAAAATACCAAAAATTAAAATATTAAAATTCTAAGTATTTTAATAAAATTAAAATTATTTCCATTTAGTTGGCCTACTTCCTAACTCGAAGGATTAACTAGCTCCCATTTCATAGGAGGTTAATATTTTCTTACATATGTTATAAATAGTAATTAATATTAAATTTTGTCATGTAACTTCTAAATAAATGTGACAAATGGAATCGAATACTAAATGACATTATGGCCTTAAATATAGATTAAGTTAGGCATGGATCTTGTAATGGATAGGATTCATGACCCAATCATCCAATATATTTAATAAGATCTCATGACTCTAGTGACCTAACCCTAATTTGTGTTGTCCCATTGGTACTCAGACAATTCTATTCTTATAAAGAGAAAGTGGGTGGTTATGATAAAGGCAGAACTAATCTCGTAACAATATCAATCAAATAGTTTTATCGAAATATAGAGAATCAGATAATTTAGTATTGAATAAAATTTCAAACTCCAAATATTTAATTATACAATTCCTTATGATAACATATTTAAGTTCTTTACTTTCATCCATCTTATGCTATAATTTAAAGCTAAGATTTAGGATTTATTGTACATTAAAATTAATTCTAACAAATAGTACCAGAGCTAGGTTTGGCTTTGAATTGTGGCTAAGAATTTGAAATAATTTTAATGAAATTTGTGAAATTCTTTATCTCTCTTTGTGTACCATAAAAGAATTTGTTGTGATGTGTATTTGGTACTGCCCCACTTTGCATCTAGGTAAATTTAATGAATGCATACATATATATAATATGCTGCTTAAAGATGCATCATATATATTTTATGACCGGGAACAAAAGTATATATATTTGCACATATAAAAAAAGGGATTTATTATGAACCTTTTTGGATATATATCATGGCATCAAGTAAGTGTTTTGTAGGCCTATATGTCTTTAATGGTTGCTTTTGGAGTTGCTACATTTGATACACGTACCTATTGATGTATATGTGAATATACTTAAAATATGCTATGGTGTATATGTGGTTCTAGAAATATAATCTTGTGCACATTGGCTATTGAATGAGAGCCTATTTAGAATACAAAGAAACCTAATTTATTTCATGATCTTTGGCAAATTAACATGTAAAAGTGTTTAGAACACATGTTCATCATTTAAGATCATGCACATTATAGTCTCTATTTCTCTCGTTTTATATGTATGATTGATTTTGAATTATATAGCTTGCTATTTGAGAAGAATATTAGAATTATGTATGTTTGCAAGAATATGATTTATAGAAAAAGTGGTGAAGAAATTGAAAGTGGTAGTTTTTTGCCAAAAAAAAAGTTTCTCCATAATTAGTTTCAAAGCTTTCTTTAAATTTTAAAACATCAAATTACCAAATAATTTTAGGCTAGAAACAGTTAGATTTGATTATGGGAGGCTAGGTTAGAAATTCTGAGCATGATTTGTGTTGAAAATCGCATAAAATTGGCTGGGAACTTGCCAGATTTTATCTAGGTTGAAAATCGCACCACCATGCCAATGATAGCTAGTGGTAATGAAAATGTTGTCATGCTCCACTCTTTGAGTACATGATTTTGGGCATTTTTCTAGAATTTTTTGAAATAAAAAGTTTTATGAAAATTTTTTGCCTAAATTTTTTAAATAATTATTTGAAATGATTTTAAACTAAAATTTTTTCTAGGTAATTCCTATATTATAAGATAGTTATTGTAATTTTTGTAGCAATTTTGGGAATCGTTTGTATGATGTAATAATTTTAGAGATTTATTACATTAATTAAGAATTACTGTATACTTATATTATGTCACAAAAATTGTAATTGTCTACTTACCTTCATGAGACCAATTACATGAAATTTTGTTCAAAATTTTAGGAAAAAAATTATTTTAAATTGTAAAAGGGAGAGGCCATATTGGTAATAATAAATACCTTTCAGTATATTATTAATATAGTAAGTTGTTATAATATGAGTATAGAATTAGATATTATATTCTTGGAATTTTAAACACCCTTCAATGTTACATCTTAGGAGTATGATATTTGATTCTTGTATTATATTATAAGGGCTTAAATGCCCTTTAGTGTTAATCCTTATAATGTGATACTAATTTTATAATATAATTTTATAAGGAAAGATTTAGCATGATTAAGTTTTTTATATGCATTAAATATTTTCAACATTTTCTAAATTTTGATGTCTATGCAACAAAATTTTAAGATGTTAATAGGACACGTGTTTGATAGGGCCTAATTTTAAATGGTATATCTGGTAATTTGTGTAAAATCCACTATGAGTTTGAATTCAAGTATAGGAGAAAATTAAAACATAAAAGTGTTTTCACTCGAATTAAAATAGTTTGGTGGTCAATTTAGATTGGGCCGTCAAATGGGGCATCCCCAAATTAGAAAATATTTAACCTATTTACTTCGAAAAAATAAAAAATTATGAACTTAGATTAAGTAGAAAAGGATTATTAATTAAGAGAATGATCAATAATGAAATCAGAAGGCTATTGAGGCCTATTATGGACATTATTTTGGTTTGATTTGATGAAAATATAAAATTTTGGTTTTCCTCACTTAATGTATACTAAATGTTTTTCCATTAGATTTTGTTGACTTCTTGAAAAATATTTAAAAATTAGAGATGGGTTTTGTTCATATTTTATGTTACACCAGAAAAACATATATTTTATAGAATTTTAATAGTGAAATTTATTTTGACTAGTTATCAAGTTTTAACAAATAAAACTTGATTTTGAGGTGTCTTGAGTTACATATTTTGAAAGGATTTTTTAAGATTTTACAAAATCCAAATTTCAAAGTTTAACTAATGCCATATTTAAAGTTTAATAGGACTGATCCACTTAAGGATGTCTTAGAACAATGTGAGACTATCAAATTTTTGTAAAATATAAGAGTCTAAAAAACAAACATGATTTTAAGCTAAATAGGGATGCTTATATAAGTTTATAGGTTCAAGATTAGGTCAATCAGTAATTAATAACTACTTTAGAAGAAAGGCATAATTCATCAATGATTCTTTTCTCTTGACATTTTAAAAGTCATTTATGGTCTAAAGTAACTTATTTTAGTGGAAACTATATTAGTCAAAGAAGAGAGTAGACTTTTTGATTAGTGACCTAATAACCCAATAGTTTTTTGGAAGTGAGAATTAGAAATGCCTATTTACATAGTTGTATCTTGTTTTAGTGAGTTTATATTTTTTCTTAAATGCTAGAAAGAGCAGTGCAGATCAATATATGATGAATTCAGGTATCTTAGTAATTTTTAGATCTATGTGACGATAACATACTTTTAAGTTGGTCATCATATGGATATTTTAGTTAAGATAAAACAATTAAATTATATTAAACCTAATTAAAAATGGCTAGGAAATAAAGTATGGTAGGCCTAAAATTGCATGTATAAAAGGCTCGTAAACCTAAAATCATTTTTGTGATAGGCTCATAACATAGATCCTAGGGACATTTGGCTTGTATTATTTTAGTACTAAAAGAGTCCAACATGTCAATGTGCTCTCATGTTTGCTAATTAAGGAGAATTAAATTTATTAGGCCTAACTATTTTTAGGTGATAAGGTTATCCTATCTACTTTGGTTGTGAGTAGCCTGTTGTTGATTTAGGTTAGCAGTTTTGAATTACAAATAATTTTGTATCTATATGGTACAATAGTTTATACACTGACCTATAAAAGATAAGGAGATCTCATATTCACAAGTGACTCTGACTTATTCTATCAATTGTCCAAGTGAACATAAAACTGTGTGTATGGAATGTGTTAGAAGACACCATGTCATGAAATTATTGTACAATCAATTGCAATAACTTCCATTAAAGGGCAGCATGTTGTATGTTATAAATTCCTTATTAAGCTGATAGGTTAATGGTTTTTTGGTTTTGGCTAGATTTATGTCATGATAATGCTGCTACCATAAATTCTCTCTTAGCAATAATGAATTTGCCTGTATAAAGGACTTTAAATTTAAGTATCTATTTATGAGAAAGAAAATATGAAATTATATTACTTAATTTTAACGAATCGTATACTTGCGGATCTATTAACTAGAAGGCTTAAGGTTAAATGTAATAAAGTGAATTTTCCTAAGCCTTTCTAGTGTCTTGGGTTAGTGGAAGTTTTGTTGATATGAGCTCATTAATGTCTTATAATATGTTTATACAAAATATTCATAATGAGATATTCATATTTTTTCCATAGATTGTGCATATTTTGGTTACAGTGTAAGAGTAAAGACATTCTGATCCAATCTTATTATTATGAATAGACACACTCAAATCTAATCTCATGATTGTGAACAGAGATGTTTAGATCCTATCTCATTAATGTGTTAAGAATATTAATTCTTCTAAGGCATCTTGGGTGAATGCCAGGACCATTGTATGAGAAATTTATATTTAGTCACATTAAGATAATGTAAATTTCATTATGCATATTATATTTAATCATTTGGTTAGTAAGATGTAAGCATTCAACATGTTTTTATATTAATATCTCCTCGGATATAATATTTAATGTTGTTGGATGCTTATGATTTCAATTAGACCTATGAGTGAAATAATACAATTTTTAATGTTAATTCTTTTCAAAGTGTCATCATTTATAAATTAATGTGGGTTTAAGTTAGAGATTATTAGAAATTTTAATGTGGCCCTCACATTAATTTATAAATAGCAATTAATGTTAAATTTTGTCATGTAGGCTCTAAATAAAATTGACAAATGGAATCGGACCTTATATGATATTATGGCCTTAAATATAGGTTAAGTGTAACTCCATTAATTATTAACACCTTAATCCTCATTAAAGGGGTAATTATTGCATACTAATTTGCCTTCTACTCTAGACTAGCTCACAATACTTCAAGTTTCTGCATCTCATACAATATAGGCGAGGGTCATGTAATTATACAAAAGTTCAATTTACAAAAATATACATCCATCACTTACAATATTACCAACTATATAATCATTTTTAATATACAACTTCAAAAATTTACTCTCCTTTGCCAAGAGGGCCTTTAGAAGCATCACCTGGAATGGTTAGTATAACACAGAAAACGTAAGAAACAGAGTTTCCCAGTAGCTAGCCATCACTGTAAAAATATATTGAGCCATTCCAGATCCTTAAGCAAATAAAACATATATTTCAAAATCAATTAATCATTTATCATCTCATTCCATACCGTTGTAAGAAACGTGCATCACACATAGCAATCATCAAGCCCATTCAAGGACTTATATAGATATCTAGATGGCCATCACAGATAATCGTACCTAGGCCTCATATACGGCAATTTCACTGTCTTCCCGAGGTACTCTAAAGGCCATAGGCCTCATATACAGCATTTCACTATCTTCCCGGGGAACTCTAAAGGCCATAGGTACCGCGTATAGCAATTGCATTATCATCCCGGGGAACACTCAGGCCATAGGCCTCATATACAGCATTTCACTGTCTTCCCGGTTGCGCACACAGCTATTTCATACACATTCCATACAATGGCAAAATATACAGAAAGTCATGTAAATAGGAAATAAAGTTTAAAGATAAAGCTAGCTACCTTTTATAAGCTTCCAATAGTGATGTTTCTTTCGCCCTCACTTAAAAATTTCTCTACAATTCCCTTTGCCTTTCGGCTTGTCACTCCTTAGTCTACATAAATACACATCGTAGTTCTTATTAGAATATCATCATTTTCCTTAAACCTTATGTATTCTTTACTTCCTCCACTTAAATAAATGCATACTTAGATGCTCTAAATCTTGTTTTCAGGCCTTGAAATGACACATATGAACATTAGAAAAGGATTCGGAAGTAAAACCATGCAAAACGTGAAGAATTAAAGCTAAAATGTTCACTTAACAAAGAACACGGGGGTCCCATACCCCGTGTTCAGGGTCGTGTTTCTTACTGGATGGCTTCGAGGCTTCATTGGCCTACTCAGAGAAGAACACGGGGGTGAACATGGGCCGTGTTCTACCCCATGTACATTACTGATCTGCCTTCGTTGAAGAACACGGGGGTGAACATGAGCCGTGTTCTACCCCGTGTTCAGAACATGGGGTACAACATGGACCATGTTCTACCCCGTGTACATTACTGATCTTCCAAAAACACAATTTAAATGGCTGAATCTCCTTCTCTCCTTCTTTTCCACAAAGGGGAGTTTTATACACACTTTCATAGGCTTCATAATCCATAAGAATCATCCTAATTTCATCAATTTAACCAAATTTCAAACAAATCATGCTAAATCCACACATGCACCATTATACCTCTAAAATCCTAGACTGTGTACATCATGGTTTCTTGCTATTTTTACACCAAACCAAAGCCATAGATCAATATAACAACATCAAAAACACCATTAGACATGTTCAAATCATTCAAAACTCCATAGTCAACCACCTTTGACCACACCAACATCAAGATTTCAAGAAACTAAAAAGAGTACAATAAAGAGCTTTTAGAGGAGAACAATTTTACCTCTTGCTGCAACTTGAAAATCCTCACTTAGAGCTCACCAAACTTGATCAAACTTGAGCTTTTCTTCAATCTAAACACACCAATGGATAGAGCTTGATGAGAAGAGCAACTTTCCCTTCTACCCGCAAGCCTAAATCTTACTATTTTTGGATAAAAAAGCCAAAAGAAACTTTCTCTCTCTTCCTTCTCTCTCCTGCACGTTTTTGGTGCTTTAATGGAGTCTTCCACAACTTTTGAGAAGGAAGAAGACTTTTCATGAAGCTTCAAGGGTATTCTTGCCATTTTTGACAATTCCAAGGGTAATTTATTCCTTTTTCACCAATAGTAAAGCTATTCTTGCCATTTCTTCAAATAAGGACACTTGTCCATTTTCTTCTAACAAGGACACTTGTCATGTGTCTATTGGTCTCACTAAAAGAAAATCACATATCACACCCCAAAATCTTGATTATTCATATTAGATCCCAAATTCTTGGTTATTTTACTTTAATCACACCCGATTCTGCACTTTTGCAATTTAGTCCATAGGGTTTCTGTCTGTTTAAAATTCCTTACACTGTCAGACTTAAACAACTTCCCTTTTTAGGATTTTCTAACCTCCTCTGATCATCCATACTGTTTAGGAAAATTAATTCTTTTCCTACTGTTCTTTTCTTTCAAAATTTCATTTACCTTACACTTAATTCCTTTCAACTTGAGATTCACCTACCAAGCTAACTCAAACGTGCTCTTCGTTTCTACGACTTTAGAATTTAGAGATTCAAATGATAAAATTAAAAAATTCAGGACATTACATTAAGTTAAGCATGAATCTTGTGATAGGTAGGATTCATGACTTAACCTAATTTATTTAGTAAGGTCTCTTTGCCTTAGTGACCTAAAGTTAATTTGTATTGTCCTATTGACACTTGGATAATTTTGTTCTCATAGAGAGAAAGTAGATGGTTATGATAGAGATAGAACCAATCTTGTAACATTATCGATCAAATGGCTTTGCAGAAATCCAGATAATCAAAGAATTCGATATTCAATAAAATCTTAAACACCAAGTATTTAATTATACAATTCCTTATAATAACATATTTGAGTTTTTTACTTTCATCCATCTCATGCTATAATTTAAAGTCAGGATTTAGAAAATTATTATAAATTAAAATCAATTCCAACAACATATTCTTTCTTTTTTTTAAGTCTTACCGGACAATAACATTACAGCATTTTTTTCAAAAATTATCATATTTATTCATATATACTATGTAGAAATATTATAATTTTGTTTGGTATTAAAGTTATAATTTATACACAATTTAAATTTAATTTTTCATCAATAATTACTTATTATCTTATTACATTATTAAAAAATTGTTAAAACTATTTTGTTGGTTTGTAAAAAAAAAAATATTTGTTATGTTGACATCTTAGTAATATAGTGGCACCAATAATATTTTAGAAATTTTACTCTCCATCATATGTGGGGTTTAAACCTAGAACGTTACATGCATACATTAATTGGATTACTACTCTTACTATTATCAAAAAAGTATTTTAATCATTATTATCATTTAAATGATAAGTAATTTTCCTATTTAATATTTTGAAATAATTTATATTAACAATAAATTGAATCTACTATTAAAAGTTTTTGAAAGGGATCATATGAAGTGAGAGGAAATTGCAACTATCAAATCTTATATTGAAAGGTTATGATTAAAATATAATATCATGTGATTTTTTTAAGTGGTTATATAATTTTTAAGTAATTATGTAATTTTGAATTATGTTTTAATTCTAATCATCATATATAAGTTTTGATAGTCATGATTTCTCCTCTCATATATTATACAAAAAGATTCTTTATTAAAAACTTTTAAATCAAATGATATATGATATTTCTTAAAAAATTTTGTACCTTTCTTTACATTAAAAAATTCAATTTATAATCTTTACGTATATACATCTAATAATTTAATAACTAATTATATTAAAGAAATACTTCTTTCGTATACTGTGCTCTCTCGTTCTTTAAAATTTATCATTTTATATAATAAAATTGCAACTTTTTATAAAAATATAATGAAAAGTAAAAGAGTTTATGTCAATTTTTTGTTAAAAAAAAGAGTATGGACACTTATCATTAACTATTATCCCGAAATATTATTCTAAGAATATTTTCTTATTATAAAATATTTAAACTCTAATTATTATTCAAAAACTAAACTATTACTGTAATTTCAACAATATTATTATTATTCATAATCACTCATAGGCCACAATCCCCACTAAAATAAGAAAAGGATTCCTTGTCACTGTAACTACAATTGCAAGAAAGAATTATTGATATGCCTACACCCCTCTATTATCAGTGGATTCCACAGCAAATCAATCAATGGATCCCTCCTGTAACTGTAGTTACACAGTTACGGGAGAGAATCTTGGTAAAATAGGACCAGGGACAATTTGTTTTCAGGTAAGGAGCGTGTGATGCTTAAATATCAATGCCCCACTCCCACGATCTGACTCTTGGCCCGTGTGGATCGTATCCAGAGGTGTTACAATGGATTAGCATATTGGTTTAGGGTAAGTTTAATTTTTTCACTAGTTAAAAGAAAAAAAAAAAGAAAGAGAAAATTTTCTGATTTGTATAAAGAATTACCTTGAAATAATTCAATTCGACAAAATAAAAATAATTACATAAAATTTATGAATATACATTTTAATTTTTTTAATATATATTATACACATTTATTAAAATAAATAATTATATTTAATTTTAAAACAATTAAAATTAAATTAATAAATATAATAAAATAATTGTGCAAGAGAATTATGATTAGAAATTTTAAACATTAGAAAAATAATAATTACATAAAATAATTAGTAGAAATAAATAAATAAGAACAAATATCACATCAAGTAAAATAAAAATAACTAAAAATGTTTTCAATTGAATAGTTTAATTAATGCCACTCTCACATTTTCCATGTTAAGAATGGGCCTGTTTCAATTTATTTACTTACTATATTTTAATTAATTCACTTGTATTATTAATATTTATATTCTAATTGAAATTTACATATTTAATATTAGTACTACCTGAAATCAATGCTAATAGTAATTATATTAAAAAAATTTAACTATAAAAAATTAAGACACCTTTTATATAAATATAATCTTTTTTCTTATTTATAAATTATTTATAACTATTTTTATATTTAAATTTAGAATAATTTATACAAATTAAAATGAAATATGATTACATTTTAGTATAAATTGAAATAATATTATTAATGATAAAGAGTAGGCCCAATGATGATAATAATTATTACATTAGCAGTAGCAATAACAATAACAATAACAACAACAATAATAATAATTGATTTCAATAAAAATGCAACAAGTTGGCTTTTTAATCAACTTAAGATCACTTGATAAATATAAATTTAAGATCAAGTTGGAACAAACTAGTACATAGGTTAGGCAACCCATCCAAACTAAAAGGTCTAACCTCAACAAATATAGGATTTGAATTTTTTTTACTTGAATATTTATTGAATTTTTATTTATGACCTAATTAATATTTGAGTCAGGCTTAGGCCATAATAATAGAAAATGGATCAATTTAACTTGATGTAATTATATAAATTTTTATTGATATAATTATATATTATAAAAGTAGTTATATCTAATTATTTTTAATTTAAAAAATAATTAATTTGATATAAATAAATATTTTATATGTTTAAATATTATATTATATTTTTAAATATATATTTTCATATAAAAATTTATTTTTACTTATAATAATAATAATAAAATAAAAGTACTCTGGCTTTCAAATCAAATCTTGAGCCATATATAAATTTAATCCAATCGAGCTAAACTAATTTTTTTTTAGATTAAATTAGTTAGAATCAAACTTAACTTATTATATTTCATACAATTATATATGAAAAACTTGTCTCAAAATTTGATGATTTGATAAATATACATCTCTAGGTTGGAATTGGCACTATGTCAATTTAACTTGGTAAAAGTGTGATTTAGGCCCAATTAACTAATTATATTATTATTTAATTAATTAATAATTAATAATTAATTGTATTAAATAATTTGATTAGTTCATAATATTATCTGCATGAATAAAGGTATTTGATAAAATTAATTATTCATAGTATTATCTATATGAATAAAGATATTTGATAAAATTAATGACATATAAAAATATGAATTTATGTCATAATTTATTTGAATATATCTATATGTGTATATATATAAATGTTATTTATATGTATAAATTAACCTCATTAATTTTTATATTTTAATGTGAAAAGGATTAAAATTCATCAAATAATTATATAATAATATATATTTATTATATCAGAACAATTATTTTATTGAAATACTAATTTTATCACGAAAGTTTGATTAATGAAAAGTTAAATAATTTTTATCATTTATACAGAATTGTTTTATTCTAATATATATTAAATTAATATCAATATAATTAAATACATATAATATGAATCATAGGCATTATATGTTAAAAGTATAGCATTCAACTTCTCATAATTAAATTTTTAACAAAATAATTGATAGAAATTATTATTATGTAATTTATAGGTAATAAGCTAATTAAACCCACTATTTACCAAATATAAAAAAATAGCTCATTGAATTGGTTAATTAACTAAACCGACCTCCAATCAGCTAAAAACTAATGATAAATTTAATTGTCAAATATCCTCATAGTTTGAAATTTTTGTCTATTAGAAGCAACTTTAAAATTGAGTTAATTTAATTTACTTAATATTACTTAAAATACAAATACAAAGTCCTAGATTTGAATGTTAGACTTAATTGAAAATAAAACATTTAAAACAATGTTGGCAATGAACATAATATTAAGGTGTTAGCTCAATTTTTAGTAGTTTTAATTCTAACAAGTGTATTATGTCACACAACTAATATATATATATATATATATATATATATATATATATATATATATATATATATATTCATCTGTTGCTATTGTTATCGGAAGGCAGAATCATTAAAAGAATGAAATAAATAAATAAATAAATAAAGTAAGCTGGGACGGAAAATATTGGGAAAACGTACACAGACATTGATAATGTAGCACAAAGGGTGGAGTGAGAGATTATTCTTCTACCTGACCTTTTCACAACTTTAAAGGAGCCTTGTTTACAAGGATAAAAGTATCCTCTAAAGAATTGAAGTTGTCGCAAACTATTAATACGTTTTCCGACTATGTATTTTTATTATTGATCTGCTAGATTGCCAATTTTTCGGCTCCATAACTTTTCATTGCCATTATTTTTCTATTTAAGACTAGTGTTTTTATTATTTGTTTTTCAACTTTTTTCATTTCTTTTTAATTTTAGTTCCTTAATTTTGATTGAAGGCTTAATCATAATTTTTAATCCCTCTAATATTTAGTTTGATTGTAATCCTTCTAAATATTAAAATTCTATTTTAGCCATCCTAATTGCACATTGAACCAAATCAAATCCCTCTAGATATTGTCCGTCAAATTGAAGACAAATATGGTTACCTGCCAAATGAAATTTCAATCAAAGCATTACATGTCATTTTTTTTATCTTATTTTCTTTTTTTTTCAATCAAAGCTCCCCTTTGCATTTTGTGTTCCTCCTTGTTCCTTTCTCCTCATCATTTCAAAATCCTGAGCAATCCCAGATCGAAAGCCTACACTAATAAGTCTTCATCGTCATTTACAGATTATGCTAAACACAATAGGGAGCCATTTACATCCAGCATCTGGTTTATTCAAAACATTAATAAATCAAGTTTAAGTGAGTGAGATTAATATAGTAATAAAAATCAAATTTGAAATAGATCAATTAAATTTCAAGCGTTAAAAGAGAACAACAACGTGATGTAACGAAAGCTAGTTTGAAAAAAAAATGCATCTTGTAAACCAATCCCAACAGAGATCACAAAAATGTCGCTGAGGGCGAGAGAGAGAGAAAGTACAACCAAAATAAGTAAGCAAAAGTGGAAATGAAGAGAAATAATGAATCAACAATTAATTTAAATCAGGGCAAATTTAGGTTTTTCCTTTTACGATTACAACCAGGTCATTAAGGAGAGGGAGAATGGAATTCTAGAATGTGGTTGAGAATGGTTATCTTTAAACAACCTATTAATTAATTAAGGTTTTCCCTTTTTGAGTTTTACAGAACTTCATCCATCTTTATTGTTTTAAAATGCTATTTCAGTTTTAATTATCTAAACTTATAATTTTAATGAAATTAAATCAGTTAGTGTGACATGGAATGCCATGTAATATTGGAGTTAGCCACATGAGATTTTTTGTTAATGATTTAATAGAAGCTATGTGGTTAGACCTAATTTGATCTTAGAGAGATCAAAATAGAATTTTAACATTTAGGGGATAAATGTGATAAAAATTAATATCAAAAAAGACTAAAATTATAATTAAGTCTAGATTGAATCCAACTATAATATAAAATTTATTAGAAATATTAAATTAGAATCTATATATTTAGGGATAAAAAATTATTTAGATGAGTGAACATGGAAGTATTGATTTATGTTTAAGTAATGTTTCTTTCAGTTAAAACAAATATATTAAGCCTGAAAACTATACATATTTTTACTTGTAGAACATTAAAATGTAAAATATATATAGTGTAATATAATCCTTCTTTCAAACAAATTATTCATTTTTATAGTCATAAATTTGAAAAATGATATACTATACAATATGTAGTGAACTAAATGAAATTTTCAATTAGATTATGCATTTCATAACAACAATCATCACTAACATTTGAATCAAATGAACAAAAAATACTACAAATATTTGTCCTGTCCAAAACATATACTGCATGTTTGGATGTGATCATAGAAACTATGTAAAGAAAATAGATAGAAAAAAAAGGTTGAAAGAAAATGCTTGAAAAAATATTTTTTTTATTTTTTGTTTATATTTATAGAAAATAGATAGGAAGAAAATGATGAAATTTTTTTATTCGATTTGGTTTAAAAGGAAAAAGAATAAAAAGTAATTTATTAAATAACAAAATTACTTATATTGTTAGTTAATAAAATTGTCTAGTAAATTCTAAAAATGAGCAATTTTGAAATTATAAAGTTTTCTACTCATTTTTTGCTCCTAATTGGTGGGAAAATATTTTTGCTGATTTTTGAGATATTTTTTCAACCTTTTTTCTTTCCACTTTAAGTTTTTCACATCATTCCAACACTAAAAAGTTTATTTTTAACCCTTTTTTCCTACATATTTTCTTTCCACTTATTCTTCATAAATCCAAGCGAAGAAATAAAATTGGTAAACATTAGTTAAGAAAAAAGAAAAGAAAAAACAAGAATGCATAACACCTATAATAATTCTATCTGTAATGGCCTTACCATTAGTAGGTACCTTAGATATGCTATAGTATAGTATATGGGTAGATAGGATTAGTCTATGTCATAACCTAACCTAATCATGATCGGTGTAAAACTTGACATTCAATTTCCGCAAGTTTTTACACTTTTCACTCTTTCTATCTAATGAGAGTTTTCAAATGTTGAGGGAAACTTGAAAATTTATTTTAAAATTCTTGGGGAAAAATAGATAAAGTCTCCCCTATTTTTTTGACACTTCTCAAGGGCCACACGCCCTAAAATATAACATCTGTATTAATTTCCAAATTTATTTCACACAACACAAACCATTCATTTCATACAATTCTAATCATCCATTTCACACAATTCAATTCATTACACATTTTCAACTATCAAATCAAAGACAATTCACTGGGGAATAGTTCATCCCATAAAATAAACTATAAAGAGATCAACTGATTAACAAACGGTGGCTAAGTCACATGATAGAAAATCTATGGAGATTTACAAAGATGCACCTTAAAATGTATGTAACTTGCTTACTCAGATTTGACAATTAGATTATTTTAGCCCATTCATTACTAAGAACCTAAATTATGCTTTGATACCACCTTCGTCAAATCTTCCAATTTAAGTGGTTTTTGATTCTCCATGCATATGGTGCAGTTTAAGTAACTATCCTAACTTGAGAGAAGTGAAATAAAATAGAGTGAGTTTCGAAAACTCAGTGGGCATATATCTACCACTATCTTGTAGGATATTAATATAATAGTTTCAAGTTAGTCATATATTTAATTATAAGCTAATAGCAAACCCATTTCCTTGGATTCTTACAGTATACTCAACTTAGTCTTAGATTAGAAGTCCACATGTATATAACTTAGGTCCCATGTCTTGTATCACCAAAAATATAATAATCTTAACTAATATCATTCATCACCTATTCTGAAGGGACATTACATTCATAAATAGCCATTAAAGCTTAAACATAAATGAATTCTCACAATCATACCAAGTCAAATATTAATATCTAATCAAAGATAATTTTTGATATCACATCATATCATGCATATAGTTACGGTAACCATGCATATAGCCACTTTCCAATTTCAGGGCCATTTCTATACTTTCTTAACTACTTGCTGAGAATTTCTAATGCAACTTTCAGGTTAATTTCATATCTTTCATAATTATTAGTTAGGAATTTATCACCTAAATTTCAAGGCATCACTCTAATGCAGTCTCAATTTCCAATGCCACTACTCTACTATGATTCACACTTTTCAATATTGTTCATAACAGGTTTCATATATGATATACATACAAGAGTCCAACCCGTATTTCACAATTATTTATAGAATTTCAATGCGAAGTAACTATTTTATCACTTGATAGTATCAAACAAATAGCAGTATAGATATTACTATACACATATAATTGAATTCAATTACAATCCATCAATAATTATCGCCACTGTTACTCTTTCACTATGCACTTTGATCACTTACTATTTGTACTTATTCTATGAAATAGAATTTATGCATGAGTGCAAATATATATGCACAAATATAAAATTCAACTATTAATAAGGAGATATAATTCACAATATTTAAATCATCTTTTATTAAGATAAAAATTAATGGTAAGATATATACTCACTTGATGACACTAAACCACCCTTGCAAGGTCATCTTTTCATATTTTTCGCCTATTATCACTATTTATAAAGAAAATTATAATTGTATAAACATTACTTTTTTTTGGATATTATAAATCCTTATTCAAAATATAATATAATAATATCCTTTATTGCTTGCCTTTTATATTTTTTAGTATTAACTAATAATTCAACTATGCTATTTAATAATCCTAGATATTTACTTTCTTTATTTTCTTTTTAAACTCGTCATCAAAATATTAGAAACTTTTATATATAATGACTTTTCTAAGTCAAAGTACAAAGCCATTAAAACATTACTACTCGCATTACTATATAAAATTATATGCCTATCTCTATATATCTTTAAATTTCTGTAAAGAACCAAAAATCATTTTTGCTAGGAGCTCTTATCTTAATGATATAGTAATATTCTAAATATACTATTCTAATACTTTTGATCATAAAATCCTTACTTGATAAATACCATGCCAAGTATTCCAATAATATTGTAAGAAAAGGTTCTCTTGAATCTTATTGGAATTCTTCAAAATATAAAAATATAATACTTCATAATTACTTTAAACAGAGTATTTTAATAATCTATATTATAAATCTCTTATTTTGCAAGGCCATCGTCATATATTTGAGTCTACTCATAATATAGGTGTTGTAAAAATATATATAACTTTTACTAATAATATTCTAATATAATACTCTCTAATGGTTTTGCTTATACCATTTAAGCACTTAATAGTATAAAATACACACGTATAGATATATTTCTATAAGTTTCATCATATATTCAAAATAACCATAACCAATTTCCTTTTTAGATCATACTAAAATTTGATGCTTCAAATATGTATTATTCATTTTATTTTAACATTTTACTGCATAAAAATCCTATTTTGAAAACATATCTTCATTTTCCTTATAATATACAAAGATAAACTTTCTTTGATTAGACTCTAAATCAGCAAAAATGTTAAAATATCATGATATAAATATGCTTACCACTCCCTGAAGTAGCTCATTGGAGATTGATGGTGACAAAACCATGCCAAAAAACCAGCGGAAGCAGGACACCGAAAGTCTCATCTTCTGCTGTCCAAAATTAGTTGCAAAACATGCCTCCTCACATGGCATTGAGCCGCTGTTGGAAAAGAAGCTCCGCTTGCAAGATCCTCTTGTTTTGCCATCGTTTAAATCACAGTAGCAACAGAAAAAGAAAGGAACAATTAGCATAAAAAAGGAGAGGAGATTGGCCACTAAAAAGAAAAACAAGAAGCTACTGAAAGAAGAGTTATTCGAAAAAATTGAGAGGCCAGTTCCGACTTTTTAGCAAAAATGAAAGGATGGTGTGTCGACATTAAAAGAAAAAAAATCTAGGGGAAAAAGAAAAGAGCAACTAGGAAAACAAAATAATAAAATAAGGAGGAGTTGCAGGTTTTGATACTATGCATCTTACTCTATTTTGAGCTTATCTCTTAATAAAATCTTAGCCATTCATTCTTGTTATAAAGGATCTTGGCCATTAATTTATTTTAAGAATTCATTTTCATAGATTGATTTCATTTAAATTTCTCAACTTAATTATTTCCAATTTTCCCCTGATAAATAAATATATTTGAAAACCTTATTATTTAAAATTTCCACAACTTCCAAAAATAGTTTATCAAATATAATCACTTAACTTCATAAATTTTCATACTCATAATTATTAAAATTAGTTTTAATTTGTAAGGAAATCCTTATAGAATATATTTAAATAGACTCCAAATTTATAATGGCCATTTAAAAAAAACCAATTTGAAACCTTCATAATTCTCTTAAAATAATTTATTAAATACACTTTTAACCGTAATCATTAAAATATTTTCAATTTTTAGAAAATTCCTTATAAAAAATAATTTTAATCTAATCTTAGATTAATTATGGCCATATATATAAAAATAAATGAATTTCAAATAATTTCATAAGTATCTTTTTTAATATCTCAAAACATTTAATTTAGAAAATAAATTTAAAATAAATATTAATTAAATAATTAAATAATTATCCACAACCACCAAAATTTATAAAACTTGAAATTTTAGCATGGGATATTACAGTATGAACTTGGGATTATCTTAATTGACCTTAAATCATAGTTATTTCATAACCCAGTTAAAAAAATTGATATGTTTTATGCTTCTATTTTATTTATTAAGAGCCTTACTTATAATTTGCCTTCCTTCTAGCTTGTTTTGTTAATGAGCTAAATGTATTTGTTAGCCTTTAGAGTAGTAATTGTCTTGGCTTAGCTTGCTTGTTATATTAGCTATATCCATCTAGACAAGGGTTTAGTTCTGTTTGACTTGTCATTTAGATGAGTTATGTGATTGAGGATTTCAAAAAAAAATTCAAAGGTCAGGGCACCTATATAAAGAGCTATATAAAATATATATTATTTAAAAAAGAAAAATCTCAATAATAGTTAATTTGGTATTTATTGATCTAAATAAGATTTCAAGTGAATTTTTTAAAACCTTTAATTAGCTTTAAAATGAAGGGGAAAATAATAATATTTCAAAAATTCATCAATTTTAACTAAACCTAAAATCCATATTTTATTCTTTGATGTTTTCATTTTTTTTTATATTTTATTTGAATTCAAATGAAGAGATATTTCTTTATTTATATTTATGTCTTGGGTAATATTTACTTGAATGGAATAAATGAAAATAAGGTGTGCATAATAGTCACCTAGTAACCCATACATTCTTTCTCTTCATATATTCCACTATACTTTAGAAACTTCATTTTTTAGTAGTAAACAAAACCCTAAAACCTTCTCATAAGTTGTCTTTCTTTGTTCTTTCTCTCCCATTCTTTCCACCTAAAACATATTCAATTTCTTCGTTCTTCTTGCAATTTTGCTCACTTTAACATCATTTCTTACTACTATGCCATTGATTTTGGGATTTTGCTAGTTTGAGTTCTTGGGGATGGTTGAACAACTAAACCTAAGATTCATTCTCTTAATTAGAAGTTAAATTAGTTTAGTTTAGCTTAGCTTAGCTAATGGGTAGCAAAAATTAGATTTTTATCATGTTAGAGCTTAGGGTTTGATTTGAAGGATTTTTTTAATATAGGAATTTAGTGTTTACATATGTTAATCTATGGTTTGGTTGTCATTTAATGCTTGTAAAATGTCAAAGACTTCAACTTATGAGCACTAGTTAATCGTGAACAGAAATAGAGTTAGACCTAAGTTTTTTTACCATTGTTATGAGTAGATAATATGTATTTCAACATGCTTTCTTATTTTTCAAATATTTCTTCACTTTTAAAGGATTATTTTATCATTTATACTAATTTATTGTATTTAATTTGCATTTTTTAATTCCTAATATATGCAAGGGCCTTGCATATTCTTGCAACAAGTACTTTGAAAAATTTCCCTTAAGCTATAATTACAAGAAATGGCACTAGATTAATGCTAGGATGATTCAAAATAATATGGATAAGTTTTTTTTTATTAAAAATGATATGTGTATGGAACATATTTGTTCAAAAATATATGTTATGATAATGATGAAATGGTTTTGAATTATGAATATGGTATGAATCATTCATGTAAAAATGAAAATGAGGATGATAAGGCTGAAAACCTTGATAGATTACTCATAGATAGTTCATGGATGGAACATATATGGATTTAAACAGTTAGAACTTATGCAAATTTGAAAGCATGTTTTAACTATAGTTATGTTAATTGTAATTATTTGCTACAAATATTTTCTTTAATATAATTATTTTCTATAAATGATTTTTGAATTATTATTATTATTTTATAAACTTAATTTTAAAGGGAGATTGGTTAGAAACTACCTTTAGTGCACCTTGGATAGTTGATATCTCCCTAAGGATAAGCTATGATATATTTAAAAGTGAGCGTACAATGGATATCACTCTAGGAATGTGCTATGATATGCCTAGAGGTAAGGATGTATGGTCTCACACTAGTGATAGACTATGATACACTTAGGTGTGAGGAAATGTTGGTGTCATACTTTGGATAGGCTATGATACACTAAGAGATGACAAGATGGTTAGTTACCCTATGAGTTATGTATTCAATAGACTAGGAAGCTCCCACTTAATGTTTATTTTAGCATGATTTTTAGCCATTATGATTTTATTTTTTTTCATTTGTGTTCAAAATCTATTATTAATTTATACTATGTATATTTGATAAATTGTAATTGCTTTTATGTTGCCTATTTAGAATTTTATTCATTTATTTCTATTTTATTATATTTTGAAAATCTTGATATTTCTATTGTAATTTATGGGTTCTTGTCTACTTTAAATTGATAATTAAGTTTTCTATAAAAAAAACTTATGTCCTAACTTGTCCTGTAATGTCCCGAATTTTCAATTCTATTATTTGAATCTTTAATTTCTGAGGTTGTAGAAACGAAGAGCATGATTGAATTAGCCTGGTGGGTGAATCTCAAGTTGAAAGGAGTTAAGCGCAAGGTAAACGAAATTTTGAAGGAAAACGGATAGTAGGGAAAGAATTAATTTCCCTAAATTGTATGAATGATCAGAGGAGATTGGAAAACCCAAAAAGGGAAAGTTGTCTAAGTCTGACAGTGTAAGAAATTTTAAACAGACAGAAACCCTATGGACTAATTTGCAAAGGTGCAAAATCGAGTGTGGTTAAAGTGTAAATAATAAAGGATTTGGGATTTAATGTGAATAACTAAGATTTTGGAGTGCAATATGTGATTTTAATTAGTGTGACCAATGGATTTATGACAAGTGTCATTATTAGAAAAATAATGGCAAGAATAGCCTTAATAATTGGTGCCAAAGGACTAAAATACCCTTGGGAATCTCAAAAAAGACCAAAATGCCCCTAGAGCTTCATGAAAACTCTCCTCTCTTCTCCACTTTTCTAAAAGCTGCAGAAAATCTCCATGAAAGCTCCAAAACGTGCAGGAGAGAGAGAGAAAGTTTCTTTTGAGTTTTTCACCCAAAAATACCAAGATTCAAGCTAAGGTGTAGAAGGAAAAATTGTTCCTCTCATCAAGCTCTATCTATTGGTGTCTCTAGATTGAAGAAAAGCCCAAGTTTGATTAAGTTTGGGGAGTTCTAAGTGAGGATTTTCAAGTTGCACCAAGAGGAAAAAATGTTCTCCTCTAAGAGCTCTTTAATGTACTCTTCTTAGTTTCTTGAAATCTTGAGGTTGGTGTGGTTAAGGGTGATTGAACATGGAGTTTAGGATGATTTGAATATGTTTAATGGTGTTTTAGATGTTGTTATGTTAAGCTATGCCTTTGGTTTTGTGTAAAAATAGCAAGAAACATGATGAACACATTTGGGTTTTAGAGGTATAATGGTGCATGTGTAGAGTTGGCATGATATGTTTGGAACTTGGCTAAAATGATGAAGTTAGAATAATTTCTATGAAGCTTAAGCTTATGGAAGATGAAACTTTGATTTGTGAAAGTGTTTGTGTGCATTTTTCCTTTTGAGAAGCCAAAACTATGAATATGAAAAAGAAGGAAGGAAGGAGTTTTAGCTGTTTAATGTGTTTTCGGAGGATCAGTGAAGTACACGGGGTAGAACACGGCCCGTGTTGTACCCCGTGTTCTTCGTTGAAGCTGATCAGTGTGCTACACGGGGTGCAACACTCCCCGTGTTTACTTCAGGACTGAAAGGCAGTAAGGTATACGGGGTAGAACACAGCCCGTGTTCACCCCTGTGTTCTTTGTCGAGTAACCCAGTGAATCCTCGAAGTGAACCAGTAAGGAACACGGCCCTGAACACGGGGTATGGGACCCCCGTGTTCTTTGTTAAGTGAACTTTTTAGCTTTAATTCTTCTTTTTTTGCATGGCTTTACCCCTGGATCCTTTTCTAATGTTCATATGTCTCATTTCAAGGCTTGAAAGCAAAGTATAGAGCATTTAAGTATACATTTAATTAAGTGGGGAAAATAAAGAATACATGAGGATTAGGGAAAGTGATGATGTTCTAATAAGAAACTATGATGTGTATTTGTATAGACTAAGGAGTGCTAACTTGGAAAGGCACGAGGAAGTGTGAAGAAGTTTTTAAGTGAGAGCAAAGGGAACATCACATTGGAAGCTTGTAAAAGGTAGCTAGCTTTATCCTTAAGCTTTGTTTTCTATTTACATGATTTTATGAATTTTGTGCCATTGTATGGAATGTGTATGAAATTGTTGTGCGCACAACCCGGGAAGACAGTGTGATACTGTGTTAGGCCTATGGCTTGAGTTCCCTGGGAATGACAAGTGTGCGGTACCTATGGCCCGATACCTCGGGAAGATAGCGTGATGCTGTATGTTAGGCCTTTAGCCCGAGTACCCCGGGAAGACAGTGTGATGCTGTATATAGGCCTAGGTACGATTATCTGTGATGGCCATCTAGATATTGATATGAGTCCTCGAATGGGCTTGATGATTGTTGTGTACAGTGTATGTTTCTTACAATGGTATGGTATTGAATAAGATGAAAATGTTTAAATGATTTCGAAACGTATGATTTATTTGCTTAAGGATCTGGAATGGCTTGATATGTCTTTATGACAATAGCTAGCTACTGGGAAACTTTGTTTCTTATGTTTTCTGTTTTGTGACTAACCATTCCAGGTGATGCTTCCAAAGGCTCTCATGATAAAGGGCAATGATGTTCGAAGTTGTAAATAATTGCATAGTTGGTGACATTGTATATGATTGATGTATATTTTGTAAATTGAACTCTTTTTGTATAATTATATGACTTTTGCTTATGTGTATAAAGTACAGAAATTTGAGATATTCCGTATTATCTTGAGGTAGATGGCGAATGAGTGCGTAATAATCATCTAGTAATTGAGGAATAAGGTGTTAATAAGTAAGGGAGTTACATGTCCCACTTTTGTTGGAATGCATATTATCTACTAAATAAGTCAATAGCCTATTATTGTATTTTCTATATTTTTTAAATAAGAGTAAAGTTTTAGGCCCATTGTCTTTAGCACCATAGATAGAAGAGTGTCATATAGTGGTGAGCTACACATATTGTCCTTATAGGTAAAAGAGTTAAAGATGTTATTTTGTAATAAACACATATTTTGAATTCTTAAAAATGCCTAAAACCCACAAGAAAGAACTAACTTCATCATATCATAATTTATTTAAATTTGTAACGGGTTATGCTTATGTAAATATGATTTACCGTGAAAAGTTTAAACGATGATCGAATAATGAAAGTCCATGATGGGACTATTGAATATGCTAGTGATGCAAACATAATGTTAATGGTAAAAAAGGTGATTTCCATATTAGGATTATATATGTGTGTGTGTGTGTGTGTACCAAGTTACAAATTTCCTACATGTTATAAAAGGCATGCATGGCCTAGTTTATGTATGTTTCCTTTATAGGAATGCGTCAATCACAACCCCTAGTTTTAGATCATGACATTATCCATTAAGTTCACAGTCATGTAAATGCTCTTCTTGAAGTCACTTTTATGGTGCAAAAAGGTATAAAAGAGGCCTACCAAAATAAATTTTGCACATTAGAAACTTTAGTAAAGAGTTTTGTCCACCAAGAATATACCAAAAGCAAAAGAAAATGTAAGAGAAATGGAGGAATAACAATATATAAAGTGAGAGAGTATATAATAAATTTTAGTAAACTAAAATGAAATCTTACCTAGATATTTCTAACTAAACAGACTAAGTTGAAAAAAATGGTATATTCAAATCAAATCTATTTGTAGATGTTTCTTAAATATGTTAGTTAATTCCACTTTATTACACTATTTGCATTATCTGAAATTCTGAAACATCTCTTATTGAACCTCATCCTTTTCCTTTCTTTAATTTTGTTATATACCTTTTTTGAGTTTAAATATTTGGCCCATATACCAATATTTCCTCTAGATTTAATATCTAATAAATTTTCTTTTTCATTTCTACCTTTTGAAAAGTAGGCCATTGTTGATTCATCTCAGATAACTTAACAAGTAACTCTTTCATTCCATTTTCATCATCATATACCTCATTCTCACCACTACAAGAAGTAAAGGGTTTTGTATCCTCTATTAAAAATATATGAGATGTTGTTTCCCTGAATCACTTATTATATGTGCACAAAGTAATCCTATGTTTTCTATAAAATCATTACGCACAAGCTTTAATGCTTCAAATTTAGCCATATTATATTGCTTATGCAATTGCTTTAATGTAAAAATTGACACGAGTAATAAGATCCCTAAAATAAGGAACATTATACCAATGAGGAATTAGAAGCCTTGCATTTTTTAAGTTATTTCTTAATCTTTTAAAATTAATTCTCAATAGTATGACAAATCTTATCTTTCACTTGGTGATGGTTTTTAGTTAACACTTGCAAGTACCTTTTAAGCTTTGTATGTGTAAACTCCTTTACTTAATAATACCTTAATCCTCACTAATAGATAATTATTGCATACTAATTTGCCTTCTACTCTAGCCTAACTCACAATACCACAAATTTCTGTATCTCATACACTTTAGGCAAGGGTCATGTAATTATACAACAAGTTCAACTTATAAAACATACATCCATCACTTACAATATCACCAAACTATACAATCATTTTTAATACAACTTCAAATCTCTATTCTCCCTTGTCAAGAGGGTCTTTAGAAGCATCACCTAGAATGGTTAGTAATAATACGAAAACATAAGGAACAAAGTTTCCCAGTAGCTAACTATTACTATAAAAAACATATCAAGCCATTCCAGATCCTTAAGCAAATAAAACGTACATTTCGAAATCAATCAATCATTTATCATCTCATTCCATACCATTGTAGGAAATGTGCATCACACATAGCAATCCACAAGCCCATTCAAGGACTCATATCATTATCTACATGGCCATCACAGATAATCGTACCTAGGCCTCATATAGCAATTCACTGTCTTCCCGGGGTACTCGAGCCAAAGGCCTAACACAGTATCACACTGTCTTCCCGAGGTGTCTGGCCATAGGTACCGCACACTTGTCATCCCCGGGGATCTCGAGCCATAGGCCTAACACAGTATTTTACTGTCTTCCCAGGTTGTGCACACAGCAATTTCATACACATTCTGTATAATGGCAAAATATACCGAAAATCATGTAAATAGAAAACAGAGCTTAAGGATAAAGCTAGCTACCTTTTACAAGCTTCCAATGGTGATGTTTCCTTTGCCCTCACTTAACAACTTCTTTACACTTCCTCTTGCCTTTTCAAGTTGTCACTCCTTAGTCTATACAAATACACATCATACTTCTTATTAGAACATCATCATTTTCCTTACATCTCATGTATTCTTCACTTCCTCCACATTAATAAATGCATACTTAGATGCTCTATATCTTGTTTTCAGGCCTTGAAATGACACATATGAACATTAGAAAATGATTTGGAAGTAAAACCATGCAAAACGTGAAGAATTAAAGCCAAAATGTTCACTTAACAAAGAACACGGGGGTGAACATGGGGTACAACATGGGCTGTGTTCTACCCCATGTACATTACTGATCTGCCTTCGTAAAAGAACACGGGGTACAACATGGGCCGTGTTCTACCCCGTGTACAGAACATGGGGTACAACATAGGCCATGTTCTACCCCATGTACATTACTGATCTTCCAAAAACACAATTTACATGGCTAAACCTCCTTTTCCCCTTGGCTTCTCAAAAGGGAAGTTTCATACACACTTTCATAACTCAAAATTTCATCTTCCATAGGCTTCATAACTCATAAGAATCATCCTAATTTTATCAATTTAACTAAATTCCAAACAAATCATGCCAAATCCACACATGCACCATTATGCCTCTAAAACCCAAGTGTGTACATCATGGTTTCTTGCTATTTTTACACCAAACCAAAGCCATTGATTAACATAACAACATCTAAAACACCATTAAACATGTTCAAATCATCCAAAACTCCATGGTCAACCACCTTTGACCACACCAACATCAAGATTTCAAGAAAACTAAAAAGAGCACAATAAAGAGCTTTCAGAGGAGAACAATTTTACCTCTTGCTACAACTTGAAAATCCTCATTTAGAGCTCACCAAACTTGATCAAACTTGAGCTTTCTTAAATCTAAACACACCAATAGATAGAGCTTAATGAGAAGAGCAACTTTCCCTTCTACCCCCAAGCCTAAATCTCACTATTTTTAGGTGAAAAAGCCAAAAGAAACTTTCTCTCTCTTCCTTCTCTCTCCTGCACGTTTTTGGTGCTTTAATGGAGTCTTCCACAGCTTTTGAGAAGAAAGGAGAAGGAAGAATACTTTTCATTAAGCTTCAAGGGTATTCTTGCCATTTTTGACAATTCCAAGGGTAATTTAGTCCTTTTTCACCAATAGTAAGGCTATTCTTGCCATTTCTTCAAATAAGGACACTTGTCCATTTTCTTCTAACAAGGACACTTGTCATGTGTCTATTGGCCACACTAAATAAAATCACATATTACACCCCAAAATCTTAGTTATTCATATTAGATCCCAATTTCTTGGTTATTTCACTTTAACCACACCCGATTATGCACTTTTGCAATTTAGTCCATAGGGTTTCTGTCTGTTTAAAATTCCTTACACTGTCAAACTTAGACAACTTCCCTTTTTAGGATTTTCTAACCTCCTCTGATCATTTATACTACTTATGAAAATAAATTCTTTTCCCTACTATCCTTTTTCCTTCAGAATTTCGATTACATTTACACTTAATTCCTTTCAACTTAAGATTCAACCACCAAGCTAATTCAAACGTGCTCTTCGTTTCTACGACCTTAGAATTTAGAGATTCAAATGATAGAATTAAAAATTTGGGACATTACAGTATGTACATCCTCTATCCTAAAAGACACATGATTTCTAAAATGTACATATTTTTCCATCCATGTGTTTGCAAATCTCTTTATTTTTGGGAGCTATATGTTTTGAATTTAGGTAATGATATCTTTCTTATTTTAGTATAAAAGTTGGAAAAGGAACCAACTCACCTTAGATTTTCATTTTGTTTATTCAAATACAATTTGCATTCCATATGAACAAAAATACATTCAATCTTAATTTTCTTCAAAGTAGCATTTACACTTGGCGACTATATTTTTTTCATATGCCATACACTTAATAAATAAGTAGTTACAAGAAAAATAAATTTTGTAAAACTTAATGAAAACTCTCAATTTAGTGTGATGACTCAAGTTTGTAAGTTAAAACCTAAAACATTGTTATACATTTGCAAATCCTAAACATAGTCTTCTTTTCTTTCATGTTTCCGAAAAGAAAAAAGAATAGAAAAATTTGTTGAAACTTAACGTTCCAATAATATCAAGTAATGACATGCCATAATTATTAATCTTGAACATACGATTTATTAAAATGACCATAGAATAAGTACTTGCAGGTATAATTAAATTTGGGTGGGCAAAAAATACATGAGTTACATAGCCATCATTATCTTTCAAATTATTGAAGATGAAATCTCCTTGTTTAAGTTTTTCAAAAGGAGCTTGAATTAAAGAATGACTACCTAAACTATAACTTGAAGGTTAAGATTCTTTCACTATAATGAAGAAATAATTTGACATCTTTAAATCCCTTCCATAGACATTTCATTAATATTCGTAATTTCTTCATTTGTCAAATGTTAAGATAAAGGATGCTTGAACATATCATTAGAAGGTTTTTAATTATAGAAAATATTTCTCAATTCCAATACCACCTTTTATCCAATCTTTTCCTATGAATTTCAAATGGACAATTTATAAGTCATGTACATTATGCCTTTTTCTTAATGTCTACAGGAATTTTTCCCTCATTTTGATAATTACCACTTCTATCACAATAAAGCACAACACATTTTTTTTTTGAAGTCTTTGATAAATAATACATATAAGCATCTTGCATCTTGAATAAGTTCCTCATGAGTATGACATTTTCAATTAAATAATTGACAGTGCATATTCTTTTCAACCATTTGTTAGCCTGCAGAACTAATCCAATAGAGAATAAATAAATAGGCAAAAATTAATGTAAAGGAAATTGTACAAATACAAGGTATATTGAAATAAGAATTCATAAAAAGGTAAACTAAAATTATAAATTTAAAAATAACTTAAAATTTTCTCTTTACACAAATAGTAAATGAAAATGAATAATTAAGTTTTATTTGATTGGAAAGGAAAGGAAACTTACCATGATTATAATCGATAAGCACATGAGATGTTAAATGCAATTTAATAAAAGAAATAAATTTGAATTCAATAAAATAAAATCATAAAATAGGATCTAGAAGAAAAAGATGCTAAATAAGACAACATCAGAATTTTAAAATGGAGTTATTTTTTGTGCTTAGCATAAATTGTGAATGATAAATTAGGAAAATGGAGTTAACATAAGAACAAAAATATTTTAGTTGTATATTTTAATGTTTCTAAAAATTCACAAAGTGTCAACTTTTACGGGTAATTTTGTCTTCTAAGACAGCTCAGTGAAAGCTTAAATGCTTTCATGGAAAAATCATTTCCTAGATGGAATAAAAAGTTGAAGAAAATGTTAGGTAACATGACACTAAAGTGGCATTACATGTTTTTTTTAATTAAAATATTAATGAGACATTTATTTGTTAATTAGTAAGAGGTAAGATGAAATTTTTTTAATAATCAATTGTTTAGTTTTAAAAAAGGTTGAAATATTAGGTATAAAATAATTAAAGAACTAAGTAATTATTTGTTGATAGGTTTTTTTCTTAAATTTTCTATAATAAAAAATTTGTATTTGCAAATAATTTTTTTTGTTAATCAATTTTATTTTGTTGTAGTAGTACATTTTTTTTGTCAATTAAGACTAATATTATTATGATCTTATTAACTTACTGGTGTATTCATGCATTGAGTCAATGAACCTTTGTTTTTTTAACTCCTTGCTCAATTTATTTCATATAATAGAGGAATAATAGTAGTATTGATTGTGTAAATATTGTTTATGGTTGAGAAATTGATGTTAGATATTGTAATTAATTGTAACAAAATGATTGTAATTATATGAATATATATATTGAAATATTTAATTTGTTTTTCATTAATATATGTAAAAGATAAATTAATGTTAGATCTTGCAATTAATTGTACAACAACATAGAATATTGGAATTATAAATGTCATCAATGAAATATTAATATGTCTTTATTTCATTAATAGGACTAAATTCCATAGAAATGATTGAATTTAGGAGTAGTAAATGAAAATGAAATTTTCATATGTTCTAAAGCAATAAAAATGAAAAGCTTGATTCAATTTATTTCTATCAATATTTAAAGATAATGCACTACAAATGATTGTATCGAGAATGATATGATAATCGAAATTTAAAAAGATAGTTCATGAATTGAGCATATCTTTGTGCTTATGATTTTAAATATATTTCAATTGAAATGGATCACTATAGTATATATGGATTATATAGAAAAAATAATGTATGAGAAATCAAATAACAAGCCATTGGGTGGTGGATTAGTGGTAAAGGACCTGGGTAACATGCTGTAAGTCCTAGATTCAAACCTTATCATCATTAATATATAAAAAAAATGATAAATTGAACAAAAGTAGTAATGCACACATATGGTACATTTTGAGATGAATGGGTAGGATGTTAGTGGTGAAACTAAAAGGAAGGTGAATGTCATAACCTGACTTTTGAGTGCCTTGATTAGCATAAAGATATTTAACTAGAGATACAATACTAACCAGATGTCTTTACAAGCCCTTAAGACATTGCTAACTCTTTTACTATTTAACTTTACTAAAAGTAAAAATAAGCATTTATAGAAAGTAAAATTAAATGCATGTGCACTTGAAATTTTTAAATATAATATATAGATATCAAAATATTTATACAAGAGTACAAAAGTTTTCTGAAAGCTAGAGTTTGTACATAATAAAAGGAAAAACTCCTAACTTAAACCATCCTATTTCCATTTAGTATCTTCCTCGGGATTAGATTCAATAATAAGGAAAAAAAAGGATCTAACATATTAATAGAACTAGAAATATTAAATATATCCTTTTGTGAATGATTTGGTAAAATAGGATTGATTACAAAAGGATTTAACTTAGAATGTAGCTTTTTCAGTTTTACAGAATAATCAATCTAAGGCTTCATAACCATCATATAGAATCTAAAATGAAATATAACCTAAAAACTTCCCTAGGAAGATTGAAAGGTCATAGTGCAGATGTCAGTCATTCCTTTGGGATCCATGTTCAGAATCTATAAATAAAAATCCAACAAGAAAAAGTGTGAGGATTTAATGAATGGCTACTTTTATTCTTTTTCTAGAGAATTTTCACTATAATACATGAAAGACATATAACAATGCAAAATAAATGTTAATATAATTTAAACTTTATTGTATCTATTATAACTTTTCTATATAATGTTTGAAAAAATTACTATAAAGAATGACAATAGTTAGCATATATGTTTTTCCTTGTATTTTTAATCTAACCTTATCCCCCGCTACCCTAGGCAAAAAGCCACTAACTTTGTCCCTTCAATCCTTACCACTTCTTTCCTTCTTTGTGAAGGATGAATATCTACCCCCCATAATTCATATTCAAGTTTAGTAATATTATGATGCTAGTTGTAGTATCAATTACTCATCTTATTTAATAGGTATGGTTAAAATACCAACTATGCCATAAAATTTTACCATTTTTATATATTTTTAATTTTTATCATCATATAACATTATATCCAAAGTTGACATATAACTTTTCCATTCAAGAGAATAACAACACTTAGCTTTTCTGAATAGCTATCAATTATATTCCAAACATCATCAATCACCTCATATATTTCAATGTCTTATAACATTTCTTAACAAGAATACTCAAAATTTAACTTGTTGTGTAACATAGAAAATTTCCACAGTTTGGTGCCTTTATAAGCTACCAAATTAATTCAAATTTTTATAAAAAAAATTAACAAATACTGCTAAGATATTAATAAACATAAAATATAAATTTTCTCATAATTTAGTCATCCTTAGGCACTCTCCATAAAAATAAAAATAGGATAGTACAAGAGCAACTATAATAAAAGCCTTTTTTTAATATCTAAACCACTTCCAATCATCACTAAAATTTGATACAACATTCCTAACATATTAGATGGTGAAAAAATTCAATTATTTCACAAAAATTCCATGCTATTCATATTGAACAAAAAACTTAAAATTATCAATTTCAGGTGATTTTTTGGGGTTATTATGGAAAATGAGCCTTTTTAGCATCTAAATCAATTCCAATTTCAACCAAATTTGTATGTAAGTTTATAACATGTTAATAATCAAAGAACATCAATTACTTTAATTTTTCTCAATCAAATTATGGCATAAATAACACCAAACTTTAACATATAGAACCCAAAATTCTATTTGAACTTCTGTAATCAAAGTCTATAGAAGTTCACTTTTCATAAACTCTAAAATTCTCCATAAATTCTTAATTCTTTTTACACTCATTCTATCATTACTTGTAACATTAGCATGTCAAAAATTTAAATTTAAATAGTTTTTAAATTTTAGTTCCAAAGAAAACTAAAACCACACCATTAACCCCTTTAATTGTTTTATTTTTAATCTTAACATAGTTCTATTATCATCTTTTTAAGGAAGAACTTAATAAATTTTCTCCTACCCATATTAACACTATGATATCAATATCAAATACTTATATTAATATTTATACAATATAAAAATTAAATCATATAGCATTTTAACTCAATTAAACATCCATAATGGCAAATATCATCAAGTTCTTCAACTTTTATAAGAAAACTTAATGGAATAAAAGATAGTTGTCACTCACTTTTACTTCTTGACCTTTAACCTTTCAAAAAGCTTATTAGAATGATAAAAGAGAAACCTCATTAAAATAAATCAAATTTTAGAAATTTTGGAGAGAAGATTATTATGAAAACTTGAAGAAGATAAAAAAAAAGCCTAAGTTACCTTACAAAATATGATGATATCACTTGACAAGCCTCTTAAAAATTATTAAAAGTTTAGAAGTCACACTTGAAAACCTTAGGGAGGTCATGGTTTGGAGTTAAGAAGGGTAGAAACATTTATGTGAATTTGATCTCAAAAGCATTTCATACTACTCCTTAAGCTTTTTTCATAAAACTCCTCCTTTTTTTTTCTTTTATAAATTTAGTGATAATTGGTATATGGGGGTATAGTTTTTTAGGTTATTTTTTAAAACATAATTTTTTATAATCCACTAAAATTTAGCTGAGTAAAGTACCTAGAAATAATTGCTAACAAATACCCTTAGTTTTTCACTTATTTACCTAATTGTCGTAAGCTTCTTCTATAAGAATAGGTCCTACTTAGGACTCATTTTTTTTCACTTTTTCAATTTTGGGCCTAAAAAAATTAATCCATATTAACCTAAACAAGTCAAAATGGTTTATTTCAATTAAAGTTCTAATCTCTAGGTTTTTGGATTACTCGAGCCATTTTTATGCTATTAAGGCCTTTAATTTTCTATTGGGTCTTTACATAATTTTTTTTCAAACTTAATGTTAGGTTTTTTTTATGATATTTTGACCCATACTAACACTTAATGTAATTCATATAAAAATTCTAAATGGTGGTACCCTCAAACTATTTATATGATTTACCCTAACTTTACTTGATTACTTTATTGGGTTTCTATTAAGGTGGTGCCATTCTAAATTTCTTCTTGGAATTTCTTGTCTATTGGGGTATTACAGTGAAAAATTACTTTTAGATATGATAAAGGAGTTTGGATCATTAGAGAAATGCTAAAACTTCTGTAGACAATATGCTCATGTATATAGCTTTAGCATAAGATTAGTTAGCATGCACAAGAATAAGAAAAAGGCAAAACTAGACTTTGGAGAATGATTTGCAATGTGAAAGGGTTTAGGAATGCAAAATACATTAATAACCTTGAACATTAAAGAAAGCATCATTCTTTAACCTATATTGGGTGCAAGGTAAGATTAAAAGTGAGAAGAAATAGAAGAATAAAGAAATATTAGGTTTACTATTTTGATGATGAGCAAATCTTCATACCTTTGGACTTAAGCATACTGTATCATATAAATGTCGTAAAGGAATGACAAATGTTGTTCTAATTGATAACATGCAAGCATATGGCATTAAGGGGTTTAAGATAAATAGTCCTATTGTCATACAATTTGTGGATTTGAAAAGTTAAGATTTACTTAAAAACATAACTATAAGATGTAAACTAGAAATTGATTTTGAAAACAAGTAAATATGATACAATTACTACTTTACACTATCTTAGAGGAAAAACTAGTAGTTATATGATGTTTTACATGAAGTATAGTGTAAACAATGAAGGCATATGGAATGTTCATGTGCTTGGTTTATATAACTGCTTTAGTAGTGTGCTAGAATTTTATATAGCTTACATAAAGAATTAATATAATGGATGTTTAAAGATATTTTTAGGTGTTAATCACTATAACAATACAATTATTTCTAGGTGGACACTTATCACCCATAAGATGAAGGAAGCACACAAATTAATGTTAATGACATTATTTAAAGACATAAATGAAAAATAATTAGTTTCAATAACTATAGATAGTGACAAGGTTATGAGGAATGTCATCAAATATGTTATTTTGAAGGAATGTCACTGATTATGTGCATTACATTTATAGAAGAATGCCATTAGCAATATTGAGGGCCCATAATTCACTATCTACAAATGGGCAACATTATATGGATGTTCAATAGTTTAAGTTCAATGGAGGTTAACAATTGAGTAGTTAGATGTTGCATTTTTATGACCTTGATTGGCATAAAATCATTGAACCTAATTTTTCCAAACTGTATATAACTAATAATAATAAACATAATATACTAGAAGGTAAAAAATTTAAGTATTATGAATAAATTGAAAATGAAAATGGAAGTCATTAATTCATTTCCATTAAATCTAAAGTATTATGAAGCATATAGGGGTTACTTCATTAAAGGTGTTAAACCAACTTATATACCTACATCACATAAGATATAAGTTATCCTAACTAAGCCCTAAATCGGATGTTTCTTATAAGGATCTATGTTGACACAACCCTATGTCCTATTAATTATGACCATGACCTCTTGTTAGTAAATCTATAATGTATTCAATTATAAAATAATTCTAGTTTTCAAGTTGTTTCTTGGTCTACAAAATAACATAGAGGACTTTAAAAAGGCTAGCCATCTATTATGATAGAAGTAGTGGTGAAACTTTGACCTATGCATTTAAAAAATAAAACCATGGAAGAAATAACTCTAAGAGTTTAGTGAGATTGCATTTTACTTAAACAAATAAATCAAATAAATGATTCCTTATCAAATATTGATATTTTAATCATAATATGAACAAACTCTTATGTAAACTTACTATAAAACAATCAAATGAAACTTTAGGTGTGGATACATTAGAACATGACTTAATTACTAATTATAACGTTGTGACCTATCAAGTAATATTATCGAAGTATTAGTACAAACAACATTCCATAAGCATGCAAGCAAATAACTTACTATCATCTTTATTCCTTCACAAATAAGCACATATACTCGATGTGTAAACATCAATATAATTTTGGCCCCCACACCACTATCAACAATTCTTAATCATGGCATATATATACACATAAAGTTCAACATACCTTAACTCAATTTGTGTCATAAAGAATGATTAATAAATTAAATCATTAAAATAATAATTGCAATATCATTTCATAAGATATCATATCACAATGCATCTTTGCATGCCCTCATCATATTTATTTAATGTTAAACATAGGTACTTAAGCATTTAATTCCTAATTTTTCATACCAAGGCTATTTGTCCACACACTATTCATGTAAATAGTATAATGTAATAAAAAAACCTTTGAAGTATTTAGGTTTTAAGAAGAAAATAAGGTATAATTGATCACATAAATCAAGAAGGCAATTCCATAGGCATAATTGATTATGTAGTCAATTATTAGAGTTCAAAGAACAAATTTTTCTTTTATAATTGATAATTGTGTAAGTCCAGAAAGTAAATCTTGAGGTTATAATCAATTATCGGACTAGAGAGTAGCTTGTTAATTATAATCAATTATGTAAGCCTAATAAGCCTAAAAATTAATTTTTTAGGCTATAATTAAGTATGTTTCAATTATATAGACAAAATTTGTAAATTCTTCATGAAAAAAATAGTTCATCCAACAAAACTTAAGCTAAATCTTTCTCATAATCTCATATTTGCTAAATAAACCGTCACAAATAATAAGAGCTAAGTTATAGCAACAAGATCCTTCAAAATTTACACAAGTTTAAAGCTAAAACAAAATAACAAACCCAAATTTCTTCAAAATTTCATAATAGCTAAAATGATAAGATTTCTATGAAATTATTCAAGGATTTAATTGGAACATTACTCATCAGTTGGAGGTGGAAGGATTAATATGGATTTGACAACTACACACCAAAAAATGGATTTCTCAAGTGACGGTATCATTTCACTTGAACCTAAATCATCCATATTTATTCAATTTATTAATAATTTATTTATAAAGTTAAGGATTTTTAACAATAGAGATGTTAAATAGACCTATCCAGTCTATCTATAAATTGATCTATGTGAATTAGACTAGATTTAATCTATAAAAATTATGAATTCACTAAATGAGAGTTTGAATTTTGAAATTTGTAAACCGCAAACTCACAAAGTGGGTCCATAGACTTTCTTTTCTTTTTTCTAAATATAACTTTAAAACTTTTAAAGTAATTTTAAACATAAAATAATAATTATAAATTCAAAAATTACATATTTAATGCATTTTTAATTCATACTAAGAATACAAGACTATGTAAACTATAATAAAAATTATTTAACTCTGAAATTATTAATTTAGAAACAAAATCATTAACTTGAAAATAATTTACTTAAGTTAGGCTGATTTAAAAGATAAATAATTAAGTTTAGGAGTGAATATTAGATTGGTTAAGTGAATATTTATGTATTGTATTGGTTTAGTTTAATGATAAAAATGTGAAAGATAAATAAATAATGCAAACTTGTCTACTAACCATCTAATTTGTTTTGTTTGGATTGCAGA
Organism: Sindora glabra; assembly: GCA_020226215.1. Taxonomy (NCBI): domain Eukaryota; kingdom Viridiplantae; phylum Streptophyta; class Magnoliopsida; order Fabales; family Fabaceae; genus Sindora; species Sindora glabra. Next base: position 77,353,764 of record CM035227.1, read on the forward strand.
CTTGGTAGACTGGACTGTTTTAAGTTTGTATTTAAATGAAATCACTTTTCACAACTTCTGGTTAATGTTTTTTTGTAGACTTGCAAACTTGTTTGCCGACTTAAGTTTATTTCAACAAATTTACTTAATAATGGAGCCTTTTAGGATAAAGAGGCGTAAAAAATTCTTAACTTAATGGATTAATTGATAACAAGGAAGATGGAGTTGAGGAAGATAAAAAAGAAACCTTTGAGAATGAATGAAGGGTGTTGTTTAAGGAAAAATGAAAAAAGGAAAAGTGCTAGGAAGGCTGGATTAGAATAAGGTAGCAACAATAGTAAAATGAAAAATGGTATATATGACTCCTCCAACTCTCCTATCCATCTTATTTTATAACTAAGACAAAACAAATGTTGATAAATTATCATTACGCATTCTTTATATCATTAAATCACCTTTAAGGAATCATTTGCTCATAACAATCCATTCATAGATTTACCTATTTGCCATTCATCTAGTAATATAGTTTTGTTCTCAACAAATTTAAATATTTCCAATGTTATGATTTAAAATTTTATTATCTTCACTCTAAAATTCATAAATAAGAGCTTAATTGGTAAATTCTAAATTTTCTAATTCTACTAGGTGTAACATGCATAAAATAATGGGTTTAGGAAATATATAGGAAAAAAAATAGTATAAGCAACTAATATTTGTAGTAAACTTTTTGTTGGATTAAATCTAAATTATCGTGTGATGGAATTAATGTGCAAATGTGCACATAAAGAGGTTTATGATGTATAGTGAGAAATTAGTGGAATTTGTACTCCACTTTCAACTAGAGTTGAATTATTTTATATACATTGAGTTAGTGGTTGACTTTAACACAATTCATTAGGAATCAATTTTGACAAGTTTGGAGCTAATGGAATGGAGTATAACAAAGTTATACATGCATGAGAAATTTTAAATGTTTCTTAGAGATAAAAATCGTTTAGGCATGTATTATGTTAGATTGTAAAGAGAAAGTAATGAAAAGGACATACTTTGTGAAATGGTTTATTTTTAAATATTTCTGTAAGCAAAGTTATTTTCTCACTAAAAAATCATGGGAAAGCTTATTTTTAATGGAATTTCCTATGAGAAATTTTTCATGGAAAACCATTTCCTATAAATTTTTTCACAAATTTTCAACACCAAAAATTACAATTTTCTCACAATTTTTCTTATGACTTTTTTTCGCAAGAGAAAGTTTTTTCCATGAAATATCACTATCTTATATATAAAATTTTCATTTACTTATTTATATGGTCACTTGAGCTTAAAACACTATCTCAATAATCATTGTGCCTTCCATTACTACTAAATTCAAACAAATGCTCACCCTTAATTCCAACACCCTTCCTTTGAAACACACTAGAAATTTATCTCTAATGGTTCTAATTAGCTATGAATTAATGGGGTAAATTGATGGTTCCTTTCCGTAATCCTTACTTATTGATCCAAATTTCATGCTTTAAAATAAAGAAAATCAATTGTGGTGGCTGGCAATCATTATATCTATTAGACTATGCATCATTACTCTTGTTTCTAATGCTAAGACATCTTAGATAGCTGAAACTATTCTTAAAAACTTCAATGTTGAAAAATATCAAGCTCACGTCATAGCGTTAAAGGAATGATGACAATTTCAACAATAAGGAACTAAGTCTGTTATAGTTTTCCCCTATGGCATTATAACATTTAATAATGAGTTAACTACAATTAATTGACCATTTTTCAAAAAAGATGTTACTTTTAACATTCTCAATGTTATTAGTTTTGAGTTCAAAGAATTCCTTGTGTTCATTTGCACATGAGATACTTAATTTTCTTAAGCTAAGTTATTTGATAAATTAACAAATCATAAAGATTATCTTAAACATGAAGAAACTTGGTACAATTCCTTTATCCTAATGGCAAATTTCACTCATTGTCCTAATTATATCTCTCATAAACCCAATTTAATGAATTCTAAGAATAGGTAGCTTTAATATAGCAACCTATAACCTTATTACATAATGTCGCAAACTTAGTAACCTTGTTTTTCCCTTTCCATGGAAAACATAGTAATTTCTTGCATCATAAAAAACATACCCAACATCCAACATCCAGTAATTCACAGGGCAATTTTAATAATCCACCCTTAAAATGTCAATTTTATGACATAAAAAGCCATATAGCAAAGTATTGCCTAAAATTAAACCAATGAATTCCTACATCATAAGTAAATTATATATCCTCAATCCTTTTTCTTAACAATTAGGTGCCCTATTCTAGAGCCTCTCATCAAGTAAAAAATGATCTTAGCCACTTATTCATTTATTATAAGTATAGTAATCCAACTGAGGTGGTAATAAAGAATGGTACAAGTTTCAAAATAACTCATATTAGCTTTATGAAAGTCTTCCTTCATCTTATATGTACCTTGTGTGTTCCAAATATCTTTGCCAATTTGATTTCAATTTCTAAAATTTGTAAATTAAATAATGTTTGTGTTGAATTTCATCATCTACATTTTCTTATGATCATTATAGGAGACCAACACAACTAAAGGGACAAAATAATGTGAACCTAGATCATCTACTAATATTCAAATCTTCCACAAGCTCTCATATTAAAAAATCAGTTATCACTTTTTTAACACTTAAGATTAAGACATCTATCTCCTAAAATTATGAAAGCCATCTTTATCTAGTATCCATTACCAAATCATTCTCAATGTCTTTTTACTTTGCATTGGAATTCATATCTATGTAACACAAGTGACTAGTTACTTTTTAAGCATCCCACTTTAGTTTTCATCCTTTTTATTACACTTTTTGTGATGTGTAAAGTCCTATTCCTTTACTTTCAATTAATGCTTTTAAATATTATATCTTGTTTGTAGATCATTTATATCTTATTATTTGCTTTAGCCAATAAAACAAATATGATGTAACCTAAAGTTTCGATCAATTTTAAAAACAATTTTTTTACCTTAATAGAGTTGTTATGATGTGCCCTACAACAAATTAGGAGACAAGTGATTTTATGTCAATATTGGAGAATAAGAAAAAGAATAGAGTTGCCATCGATCTTTTTTAATGAAGCAATTTGAACACCCAAAAATGTATGTAACTTTTTGTTGGGAATTCGGATTATCACATGCAGCGGAATTTTAAATTTTTGATCCGAATTCTACCTAGGATCCATGCAAAAAGCATGAGTCAATGATTAGGGTTTTACCTATTGGGCACTCGTGTTTCTACTGATCAAAACTTGAGAGTGGATGAATCAAACGCCGGCCGGAAGGTACAGCGTCTCTACGGTATCCACACGGAGTGAACAACGACCTCTCACCCTTCACGCGTCTGCTAGGATGCGTTTTTCTCTCTAAGAATTAGGATTGGATGTTTTCGGAGTGATTTAGGGTTTATATGGAAGCTTAAAACGTGATTTTTAAGTGCTGCCCTCAAGTCCCCTTTTATAGAACTTAGGCAAGCCATAATCCTAGTCCTACTAGGATAATGCTTCCAAAATCCTAATCACACTTAACAACTCATCTTATCCTTATCCTAGAGATAATGGGAAGAGATAAGACTTATCTATTAATTATCTAATATTAGATAATGATATTATCTCATAATAAATATCTTAATATTAGATAATTGCATATAGTTATCAAATATCAAAATAATATTATCTCATAATATATTTATCTAATATCTGATAAGATAATTACTTGATATTACTTTAATATCAGATAATATCACATAATATATATATATATATATATATATATATATATATATATAAAACGTGAATTTATTATTCTAAATAATATATATGCACGAAAATAAGTCCAATTAATTGGATATTAATATAATTAAAGTCCAATTAATTATTGTCTTATTCCTACTCCTTTTGTGTGACCCTGTAGGTTCTTACTACGTTGACAATGACTTATTATTGAGCCATAGACAGCGAGCGGTATCTAGCAATACATCACTGCCACTCAAGTAGTAAGAATGTCTGTGATTTGACATCCACCTAATACATGATCAACGTTTTACATCATAACCCTTTTGTAATAATATCCAAATTGAACTGGAGGCATGGAATGTGTCATCCTCGTCAATGTTCAATTTATATTTCTTGATACTGAGTAGACTTAAAATAAATAATTAATATCACATATTAATTCAACTGAGCATGGCCATGCATTTCTAAGTCTCACTCAATCAAGGGGCCCAAGAATATTTCTCTTTTATACAAGAGTAATAAAATCCCATTTACATCACTCACTTCCCTCTGCATGATTTATGACACACCCAATCAATGCCCTACTTGTCACCTGATTAAAGGTGACATAGGACAATATTAAAGTGAGTAATTCCTCATGTAGGGAACCGTAGTGATTTCAGGTCAAAGGTTTATGCGTAGTTGTGATCATATGAGAATATCTTATGACACGTTTATCCATGCAATATTCTCATAGTGGGTCAGTCCAGTACATTGTTCACTAGCAATGTACTCATGTATTGACTTGATATCACATATCCATGATTCGTAATCATCAGTCACTATACATGCTAGTCTCGATGTATTATTACTATCCTTTTCATAATAATACTTGACTAGGGGCATTTTAGGAATAGCAAAGCTATTCCAAGGATAATTATTATATTAAGTTATAAATTGCGCATAATAATAATAAAAATAAAATATAATAATTAAATTGCCTAAAATAAAATATAATACATTGTGTATAACTCTAATCATCTTATATGATTGGTTCTAAGACACACACCAACACTTTTAAGTTCATATTAGGAATTAGTTACAAGTAGAGAAAGTGTTAACATCCTACAATGTTCATTTAAAGAACAGTCACATATTTATTTTATTGCTATTTTTTCAATAAATTGTGATGGTCTTTATTGATACATATTATTTTTATAATAATATTAATTTTTATATCCCACATTATATTTCACAATATAAAAAATGATACATAATACTTATAAGAATAGGTAGCATAAAGTTATTATTATACAAAGGATAAATTACTAAGGTTTGATGTACTTACATTTCACTTCTATTGTTTCAAAAAATACACCTAACTCTTTTAATTTACTAAAAAATATTGTATTCCGCCCTAAAAATGTTGATAGATGTTAGAGAGGCTAACAAAAGTTTCATTAAAGGCTAAAAAACGTAAGGCCCAGCCATGTTTTTTTAGATAAAAATGCCCCTAATAACACAAAGATGAAGGTTATATATTTTTACTCTCCCATCAAAAGGTAAAATTGGTTGGGGTAAATGTTATGCAATTGAAATAGTGAAGGAAGAAGATAAAAAATAAAGAGGCTCCAATAGGAAGCAATTACCAAGAGTGTGAGAATTTTTTATATTGCAATATTGCGATCTTTTTCCTAAAGTGTTGATTTTTGTGAAGATTTTTTGTTTATGCATTTTCCTTGATTTTTCATTAGTATGGCAAATGTGGATTTTTGTTATTAATTTAATTTTTGTAGTTAATTTTTTTCCCTTTAACTAGTATAATTTATTGGCGAAATTTATATTTTATTTTTCCATTTACTTGAAATTAATTTGCCTCTAGCTTTGGAAATTGAAGAAAAATACGTTTCCTTCAAATTTAAATGTAATAGAGTAAATTTAAAGCATAATTTTACTTAAATGAATAAATTTTTTTTGTTTCCTTTTATTGGTAGGAATTTGTGGCAATAATTTTCTTATGGTATATATAGTTATTATAGTGTTTTCCAAAAGAATGTCAACTTTAAGCATAAGCAAAAGTGATGGAGGTTTTACTCTATAATATTAAGCTAAAAGATGTTATTATGAAAAAAAGTGTGTTGTTAAAATATTTAAAACTGTGAGCAATCCTAAAAAAATATTCTTCACTTGTGTGGAAGGAAGTTGTAAACTTTTTTATTAGTGCAAGCCTTTAGATGCTGCAAATGTGGGTGAAGGCGGTGGAAAGAATAATGAAGTTATCTCTTATTCTTATTTGATTCAAAAACTTAAGAAAGATATTGAAAACATAAAATGTGAGAATGTTTCCTTGAGTAAGAAAATAATGAAGTTAGAGAGTAGCATTAGTGCCTTAAAAGTGCTCACTCTTTCTTCACTAATTATATCTATTATGTTTCTTGTAATGCTTATCTATTTATTATTATTGAAGTAGAATTTACAAAAATTTAATAATGATATTATGTAATGTAAAGTTAACTTCCTCCTCTTTACTCACATAATCATATGTCAATAATTAACCATGTTTATGCTTAATAAAGTAATCATAATGCATTTCTTTTGATAGTTAAAGTGGCCTTGCCATCTTAGCTAACCAACCTTAATTGCAAATGTTAATTTGTAACAAATTATTGGTTGTTTTGACATGGAAAGTTTTGTTTTGTAGCAATAAAATATGGAAAAACTTAGTTAGCTAAGTAAGTTTATGAATTATAAATTTCAAACTTGGAAATACGTAAAAAAATAAAGTAATTGCAAAGGAAAACTCATACGTAAAATAAATGAACATTTACATAAATAATTAGGTGAATATACTTTGCATTTGTAAGTTAACTTTTATCCATAAGTTTGAATATAAACCAAAAGGCTATGTTGCCAAAAGCAACCAATATGGCCCTTATATGGACCATTTCCATTTGACATGGTCCTTATATAGACATTATAATTATGGTATTCACAAAAAAGAATTCCCCCTATTTACCTATAATATTCTTTTCCCCTATGTACTAAAGATGGAATGTCAAAAGTAATTGCACTTATGCACGTGCATATAAATAGCAAACAACTAACCAATAGTCCTTATATAACTACTCTTTGTAACAAAAGATTAATGGATGAGTGATCTGCTAAAATATTGCCCACTCATTATTAGTTCAATAATTGTTTAAGCTAAGGTTAATATTAATTCCATTAGTTGCTTCTGAATAGGCTTTACTTCTATTATGTTCACTATTGTATATTTACTTGCATGAAATTTTGCATGAGTAATAGATTGGTATGTTGCTTGTAAATTTAAAGTTGCAAAAACAAATTTGGACATGTTGACTTTACTTATAAGTTGACTAAACATTGTTTGACTTATGGAGTCTTTGAAGCTCTAACAACTATAATGGGTTGTGATGTTTGATATTTTGCACTTCCACTAACAAAAACACTAGCTTTCTTTTACATTACAAAATTCATATCAAGCATATATCTTAAGTATGAGATAATATGTTCAATAAGAAAATTCAAATTAAGATAAATAAGGATAAAGTGCAAATAATTACCTTTTTATTTGCATTCTTCTTTATAGTAACATTAGATTAAGCTTTTTATAAAACATAGAAAAGAATTAATGGAAAAATACTTACTTATGATATTCAGGAAGGAAATAATTATGAAATGGGTTATTATATTATCAATTACTAATATAAATTAGATAGTTACCTTAACTCCTTTCTATCTCATTGGCCTACCTTTGCATATGCATTTATTGTAGCCAAATTGTTTGCATATATTACACTTAGTGGTGCTTAATCTTCTAGATTCACTTACTCTATTTTACAATTCATTGGAGACTCTCATTCTATTTCTTTTCAATTTGCCTTTAGCCCTTCATAGTTCTAGAGGGTCTATTTACCAGTAAAACCCTATGCCACTTTCTTACTTAGATATGATCTCCTCCAAATTAGACATTAGGTGAATAATTTCAAAGTAAGCTAGTGTACATTTTTTATTGGAATAAAATGCATGATAGAACCTTTTATGTTTGCCCTCTCCTAGGCCATAACCATACTTACTTATAGGGTAAACCTAAGATGTTTCACAAATTACAACCATAGGTTCTTGCCCTAAGATTAACTACAAAAGTAGTGAACCTATCCCTAACTTGATATTCATCATCACTGGCATATGTGACATTACAACATTTACTATCTTACATTATTTTGTCCACATCCGTCCTAATCTTAGGTGACATGTAGTATTCCCATGTACATGTTTTCTCACACCTTTCATGTAACTTTAACATCAAGCAATATCTTATGGACTCAGCCATTAACAAAGCAACTTTTTTTTAACTAACTAATTATTAAAATACTTACTTACATTATTTGTCATGTGAATTAACTTGCAAGTAGGGTCCATTATATATCTTGCCCAAGAGAGGACTAGTTTAGTCGAGAGCTAATTTATAGCCTTTATGTCAATAGCCTTGATTTTATTAATTACCCATGGGAACAAAAAGTGGTTGGAAGCCTTAGTAGTAGTCTAAATAAGAAGCCTCAACATTATGGCTAGAAATCTTAGTTTGAAGCTGTTAAGTAGGTGATTATAGCAAATTTGATGCCTTACATAAGGCATAATTAAGGCAATAACTTGGTTAAGATTCTATGACTAAATAGGGAAAAATTAATAGAAAAAACATATAACATAAATAATGGGATAGATTCCCAAATCAATAACAAAATTGATTAAAACTTACTTTTTGCTAGTCAGACACAATTATCAAGCTTTACAATACCTAAAAATCCAATTTAGTACATAATGCTTTATGTAAGTTATGAGGGAAAAATTACAATGAAGCTCTAGATTTAGATTCAACCATGGCTTTGGTTAATAGGAACATTCCCTTGTTGCCATTTATTATAATATTAGATAGCATTATACCCCAAATGGATCCTTTAAGTGGCAATTGTCAATGCTAATCCAAGGCTTACATCTTTTCACAAAGCCTTTCTTCATAGTAACAAAACATAAGAAAAGCCTTTTGAAAACTAGGTTAGCATACATGTAAGGTATGTGACATTTTAATTGAGCTACACTTCTTGGGTTTGTGTCTTTTAAAAGGTCACACCAACTTGGCATGAAATTCTTTATTATCTTCACTCACCCTTTTCTTAGCTTAATAGAGTTGCATAGGATGCACTTCCAAACCATATTGCTTTTTCAATTAAATCTTCATTGATGCATATATTATGTTAAAATCCTAATATAATTTGTTGTATAACTTTTTTAGCAATCTATGCTTAGGTAGCATTTGAATTTTTAGTATTCCTAATGCAGTAGTGCATAGGATTATATGCATTAATCTTATATGTCTTCCCAACAAGGGTGGGAGAGTTATAAATATACTAACTGTAATTTTTTCTAGCATATAAGATCATCACATTAAATTTCTCATTTTTTAGCCTAACAATTCAAACCTTTCCTATATCATAAATTCGCTAAGAGCATTTCTAAATTCTTTAACATTAGCAAACAATAGGCTTTCTAACAAAACAACTTTTCCATCTAGCTATCAAGCAAATGATTTGCCTATATGACCTAGTCAATGTACATCAACTTTCAATTAGAATCAGACCCATTATTATGCCCCATTATGTCGTTGTTTTCTTCTAAATCACTTAACTTTTCATTTCCATTTTTACCACTTACACTATCATTGTCACTGATTAAGTCATCCCCTTCATTAGTACTCTTAATACTTTCCTCCTAATGAGACTAGTCCCTATTGAAATCAATGACTTTATCATTGTTAGTAACATATTTTGATCATAATTTTCATTAGATAAACTACTAGCTAAATGATCATCCTTAATATTGTTGTCATGTCCTCTTATGTTTTCATTATTTTCCATTTCTAAATTATTGTTTAAATTAATAGACACAGGTTCAGCTGGTATATTATCAACACAAATATGAATATTAGTTACCAAATCATTGTTTTCAAACTTACAAAGAATATCAAAGTCTTATTGGATACTCCTCTTAACAGCTTGGTTAGTAATTGTGTACTGCAACTCAATAAAGACACTAACACTAGCATTGAAAATTATCAACTTTTTAAGGACATCATCCATCAAATCCAAATAGTAATATCAGTCTGGATCTACATTTACTAGCTTCATTATTTTTTCAGCATGATGCAAAATAAGGTCAAAACACCCTTAGTAAAGGCATTTTATTTGCAATCCCAGGCTAAACATAATATTAAACAAAAGATCAAATAACAGTTGATGTAAAAACAATGTAGTTAGAAATTAAAGATAACGCCTATCAAATATGAGCAAATATACTCCCTTGGTGTAATTAGGTTTATGCAACCTTTAAGGCTAAGCATTGGGTAGTGAATTAACTTTTCAAACTTCAATGCTAAGCTTAATGTAATGAGTAACACAATTAGTTATCAACGACAACACAAAGAAAAATTAATTAAAAAAATCACTTCCTTCTGACATAAATAAATCAACATGCTTTATAAGAATCAGCAAATGCAATCAAATCCCTAATCAATTAGAAAAACATCAATTTTTTTCTTACAATAGATGAATCAACATTAAAATATATGGTACAAAATTATCACTTATAAACTTTCACTTTGATAATCAAGGAAACTAAACATATGAAATACTTAAAAATGAATGGCTATAAATCCATTTAAAATTTAAATAAGGACATATTTTCTTGCATTAAAAATCTACTATAAATACAAACAATTAATAAAAGCATATGAGAGTAACTCATCATTAAATCATAGAAACTACCTAAATATGAACACACAAGTGCATATAAGAGTAATGAAAACACATGAAATATGATTTAGAAACCACCTAAATATATGACGTAGCAAAGGACTACACCAACTTTAAATTGTAGGAACCGTCAAGGCAAAAAAATCAAAGTATAGAGAAATTGATTAATGAACCTAAAAACAAAATTTAGGTAAAAAATTAGTGAATATTTTGTAAATGATTAGTTGATATTTTCTAAACAAAATTTAGGAATATATTTTCTAACTACTAACAAAATAATTAACAAATATCAAAAACACAATTTAGGAAGACACATATATAATTATCAACCAAAAAATAAGGAAACACTAGGAAAATAATTAATGAATACCATATACAAAATTTGGAAAAAATCCATTTCGAATTATCAACTAAAAATTAGGAACACTATGAAAATAAGAGAAAGTACTAGAAAAAATTTGGGAAAACATATTTCGATTTATTAACCAAAAATTAAGGAATCACTAAGAAAAAGATGGTTAAATTCTAGAAATGAAATTAGCAAAAATTATTTCAATTTATCAAGTAAAAATTAAGGAATCATTAATAAAATGATAAGTGAATACCAAAAATAAATTTTTGCAAAACCTAATTTGATTTATCAAATATAAATTAAGGAATCACTAAGAAAATGATAAGTGAATACTAGAAACAAATTTTGGTAAAACCTACTTCAAATTTTCAACTAAAATTTGGGGAAAATGATCCAAGGTTTCTAGAATCAAGTTACTTAAGTATAGGATGTAATCGTTACAACTTCAACCAAAATTAACCATATAGCTAAAGGATACTGGATTGCAAACCCTACAGTTAAAAAAATTCATTTTTCTAGCAATTAATCATGCATAGAAATGGTTTTAACAAATCACAAAAAATCCATTGTAACTTTTGTATAGAAAAACTAAAATGAATGAAACAATTTACCTTTTTCTTTGTACATTCTGTTAGGTTTTGGATCAACATATGTAGTGAAATTTTTTAAATTTGATCTAAATCCTACTTAGGACCCATGCAAAAGGGGCATAAATCACTTTTAAGGTTTTACCTTATTTGTGTTCGTATTCTTTCTGAACAAATTCTTGAGAAAACGGTTGAATCAAACGCCGACCAAAAGTACTCTACGGTATCCACATGAAGTGAACAATAACTTCTCCCCTCCATGAAGCTGTTAGGATTCGTCTCTCTCACTAGAATTAGGATTGGGTGTTTTTTGAGTGATTTAGGATTTGATGGAAGCATATGTGCATTTTTGCAAGTGTTGCCTTTAAGTCCTTTTTATAGAATTAAGGCATATCACAATCCTAGTCCTACTAGGATAACGCTTCAAAAGAATCCTAATCAAACTTAATAACTATCACCTTATCCTTATCATAGAGAGAGTGAAGAGAGATAGGACTTATCTATTAATTATCTAATATTAGATAATAGCATTATCTCATAATATAATTAACTAATATTAAATTGGCATATAATTATCTTATATTAGAAAATAATATTATCTCATAATATAATTATCTGATATTACTTTAATATCACATAATATTATATATATAGTATGTGAAAAAAATATTATTATCTTAATAATAATATATATGCACAAAAATAAGTCCAATTAATTGGATTTTAATCCAATTAAAGTCCAATTAATTATTGTCTCATTCTAACTCCTTTTGTGTGACCCTGTAAGTTCTTACTACGTTGACAATGACTCATTATTGGGCCATAAATAGTGAGTGGTATCTAGCAATATATTACTACCACTCAAGTAGTAAGAATGTATGTGATTCGACATGTACCTAATATATGATCAACACTTGCATCATAATCCATTTTGTAATAATATCTAAATCGAATTGGAGGCATGGAGTGTATCATCCTCGTCAATGTTCAATTTATATTTTTTGATACTGAGTAGACTTAAAATAAATGATCAATATCACATATTAATCCAATTGAGCATGGTCATGAATTTCTAAGTCTTACTCAATTAAGGGGCTCAATGATATCTCTCTTTTATACAAAAGCAACAAAATCCCATCTACATCACTCACTTCCCTCTGCATGATTTGTGACACACCTAATTAAAGCCCTACTCGTCATCCTGATTAAAGGTGACATAGGACGATATCAAAGTGAGTAACTTTTCATGTAGGGAATCGTACTGACTTTAGGTCAAAGGATTATATGCATTTGTGGTCATATGAGAATAACTAATGACACGTCTATCCATGCAGTATTCTCACAATGTTAGTGTATATGCCCTAAAACCAATCATATTGGTGATTGTAATTTTGAATCATGTTATTTTAATGGCAATTTCAATTATTATATTTATATATATTGTCTGCATAATATATTCAATTATAATAATAACCTTAGAATAATTATATTCTTAAATGTCCCTAGTCATATATCATTGTGGATTAGGTTGCTTTGATATGTTAAGACTGGCATGTGTGAAGACTTTTATGGGATATTAAGTTTACACATGAGTAGAAGTTAGAGAACTTGTATACTGGACCGACCCATATTAAGAACACTACATGGATCGTTATATGAGTATCATAAGTGGTTCTTAGTGATCATTATTAACATGGTCCTTTAACCTGAGATCACCAAGGTTCCCTACATGTGAGTTTCATATTTTTGATACTATTCTATGTCACTAATGGTTAAGTGAATGCAAGAGTAGATATTGGATATGTCACATATCATGCGGAGGGATTTGTGTGATTAAGATGGGATTTGTCCCTCCTATATAACAGGAGTAACATCTATGGGCCCCTTGATTAAGTAAAGCTAAGAAAATGCATTGCCATGCTCAGATGAATTGACATGAGATGTCAATTACATTTGTTTTAGTCAGCTTACTTAGGAATCAAGAAACCTTAAGGTTGGGCTATACGGGAATGACACGGTCCATGTCTCGTGCTCAATCTAGATGTATAGGACAAAAGGACATAAGTGATGATCACATGTAAAGGTTTAGTCAAATCACCGACTTTCTTATTACTTGGGTAACAATGATGTGTTGCTAGACACCAATCATTATTTATGATCATTAATATGATTAATGGTCATTGCTAACGTAATGAGAGCCTGTAGGGTCGCACACTTAGAACCAAGTGAATTTGGAATTAATGGACCAAATTGTTTGGGCTTAATATTTGAGAATTCATGTTATAATTATAAGGCCTAATAATAAACCTATAATTGTACATGGAATAAAGCCCAAATAGGTTAGATTTTTCTATGCACCTATTTAAATAGGCTTGTTAGGTAATAATAGATTGACTATCATTATTCACGCACCCCAAAAAGGCATTGAAAACCCTAGCACCTCTCCTTGACCAAAAACCCCTGAAGAGGCGTAGCTAGCACTACGAGGTGTAAGGAGACCAATTCCAACCGGTGTGTGTAGTGGACATTCATCGGTGATTCACGGGTTCGTGTGGATACCACAGAGGTGCAGCCACATAAACGCTGTACTAGTGATCTGATCTTCGAGTTTATATTCCGGTTCGTGATTTGGAGAGCAGATCAAATTTGCTGTGCAGCGGACAGAAGATTTTGGCCAAAAGGTATAAACCCTAATCCCTAATCTATGGCGTTCTAAATTCGCATGGATCCTTGGTGGAAATCGTGCAAAATTTTATTCCGCTGTGCATGTATGATGCGCGATTTCTAGCACACAATGGGCGAGTCCAGTACATTATTCACTAATAATGTACTCATGTATTGACTTGATATTACATATCCATGATTCATAATCATCAGTCATTATACATGCTAGTCTCGATGTATTATTACTATCCTTTTCATAATAATACTTGACTATGAGCATTTTAGGAATAGCAAAGCTATTCCAAGGATAATTATTATATTTAAGTTATAATTTACGTAAAATAAAATAAAAAAAATATAATAATTGCATTGCCAAAATGAAGCTTAATACATTGTGTAATATTGCAATCATCTCTATGATTAGTTCCTAGAACACACACCAACACATTCTCTATCATAACTAGTTACTACTCTTTTTGAACCTTTTACACTTGAATCTTTTAGCTTCTAAATCCTTACTTGACCTTTATATTAAAATTGGGACTAAAGAGATAAATAATGAATTGCTTTGACTAAACTTTAACTCTTCTATTTTCCTTTTTGCTACATTAAAGGTAAAATCATCACTCCACAAAATTCCTTAACATTATCCATTTTTGTCTATCAAAGAAAAGATGAGTGTATTTTTTGAAACAAAGGATAGTGAAGTGTAATTATGCTAAATCTTAAAGGAGGAGATAGCATTTTACCCTTATGTAAGACAATGTAGATATCTATAACAATTGTTACAACCCAATGTTTATTATTTTTTTAACAACAAAGGTAATAAAGAAAACTTTTAAATACCTTTTTTGTAATGTTGGATCATTACTCATATATTTTGATTAATTTTATTTTTAAAATTTAGGAAAATAATAGTCTAATTATTTTTATTTTAATTAATTTAACTATTGAATTTATTCAATCTCGTGGCAAGATTTAAATAACATAAAATGTCTCAATAGTATTAAATCCTATCATGATTGTCCCTATAATTGGATTACTTGAATTCAATATCTCATAAGTACCACTTTTCATTAATTTTCAAAGATTTTAGATAAAATGATAGTAATATAATTATTGAAATAATAAGAAAGAGACAAATTACATTAATTTACTTAAAATAATGTATCATGTTTACTTTTATAAGTAAAAATGTTAAATTTGTCCAACTACATAGCCAAATCTAAGTAAACAAACTGTCTTAGGAATATTAAAAATCCTATTTATTACACCTATAATTAAGTTATTCAATTTCAATCCATCAACAAAGTTTAAATTTAGAAGCATAAAGTTTGCAAAAATAAAATAGGAAAAATACAAAATATCCCTTTTAACTTTAAGATAGTTGGATTTTATCCCTTCAACTTTAAAAATTTAGAAATCACCCTTTAAACTATACATAACATGGAATTAATGCCCACTATTAACTTAATTTATCATTTTATCAAATTACATAATTTTTTGTGATATTTGTAAACAAAGAATTTCAATTTTATATTATGTTAGTTTATTTTGTTATTTTTTATAAATAATTTCTATGTTATATAATTAAGATGAGTTAAATTATATATATGGAGTTTTAATGAAACAATAAAAAATTAATTATAAAATTATATAAAAAATGGTAAAACAAATTAATATATTATAATATTATGATTATGGTTAAAAAAGTTCATAAAAAATTCATATAATTTGATAAAATGATAAATTAGGTGGACAATGGGCATTAATTCTAAATTTTGTAAAGTTTAAAGGAATGATTTCCAAATTTTTAAAGTAGAAGGGGTATTTTACATTTTTTTCATAAAAATATGTCATGGCAAAACAATTTTAATCAAGAATTCCAATAATAATAATTTTATGTCTAAAGAAATAAAAAATTTAATAAATTTTATAGCCTCAAAATATATCTTCATTTCCAAAGAAAATTAAATCATACAATAAACATATTATTGCATTTTCTATCATTATATTAAAAGCCTAAGTCTGTGCTAATGAAATAATGAAAAAAGAGTGAAAGTCTAAAATGGGATGAGTATTGCTATGTTGTCCCATTATGTTTCCAACATGCATCAAAGATTGTGGTATAAGAGTTTAGAAGTGGTATCAAAGATAAGTGGTTATTTTGTTATTATTACACTTTTGCCTTTTTTAACCCTTTTTGTGACATATTAAATTTTTTTTTATTTGTCAATTTATAAAACTTCAATTGCAAATTTAAAATGAAAAAATTGCTTTTGAAATGTTAGGATTATATCTATTGTAGTTCCAATTAGATTCACTTAGCCAAAAGTTTATAATTTTTCTTAAGCTAAAAATATGCTTAGAGATACAAGCTAGACTATATAGATAAATAAGTAAGTATGGTAAAATAAAACACATGGTATAAAAAATTATGATGATTTTATGTACTAAAATATTGAGATATATTTTTTTAGCTTAGTCAGTTCACTTGATTTAACTATGAAAATAACTTTTATCATAAAAGCGCTGCAAGAGATTGAATGTTCAATCTATTTTAATTTATTTTGTCATAGGAATTGTATCCAAAAGAATAATAAATTTGAATAAATGTATTAATCAAAATATGAGAAATCAACATCAAATCTATAATATTGAAATAAAATAAAATATAAATTAATAAAAAATGAAATTGAAGTAGGATGGTACAAACACAGTAGAATGCAAGTATCATCATATCTTATCTTCTTTTCAAAAGAAATTCTCTTTCTTTCTTCTCTTTTATTTTTCAACTTAATAAGTTGCTTCTCACTTGTACTCTTCTACTCCTTTCTTTTGCATTTTTTTTTTCTTTTTCCTTTATGGACTCAATCTATCTTTCTGAACAAGGTTTGTTTTTCTCACTTTTTATCCTCTTTCTTTCTCTCTCCTTTTTTTAATTTCATCATCTAAATTTTCTTTTCTCTCACTTTATCTCTTCATTTTCTTTATTTTTTTCTTTTTACAACACATTAAAACTAAAATGTAATTCTTTTTTCTCTTTTTCTTCCTTACATTAAATAAAACTTGTGGTTTCTTAAGTTTTAGGTGAAAATTTTGATCACTGCAAAATATATTGTAATGCATGCTTTATAAATAAGAATAGAAATTCACCTTTATGAACAATCCTAAATTTGTTTCTTTGTACCTATATCCCTCTGCAATTACATTATAAAAGTATCTCCAAAATGTTGGTTAATCAAATTCAACCTTTCCTAGCAAAGTTAATTCCTCTTTACTAGGCAAGTATTATTTTAGTTCATAGTATTGTAATTGCTAATGAGATGCTCTATTTTATGAAAAAATCTCATAATAGGAAAGGCTATATATTGATTAAAGTTGACTTAAAGATGGTGTATGACTAGCTTAAGATGGAGCTTCTTTTAATCAGTTTTAAAGGGTGTTAATATGCACCAAAACATAAGCCAAATTATTATTAAGTTATTACTTCTACTTCGATGAAGGTTTTTTGGAATAAGAACCAAAATGATGCTTTTTTACCTTTTAGAGGCATCAAACTGTATCTTTTTTTGTCATTTTATGCTTCATATGGATATTTTATCCTATATCATAGCCAAAGCCATGGATGATGGATAATGGAAAGTGACGTGCTTCATTTCACACTAAAATTAAATAATAAACTTACTTTAAAAAATAGTTAGTGGTAAGTTTAAGTTATACTTATGGGAATAGAAGCTAATAATTGAAAATAATATATAAAGTAAGGGGTTTTCAAAAGTAGTTTTAAATAAGCAATTTGAAGTAGAATTAAATGTAAGCAAAAGATAGAAATTAAATCTAAGGGATTTCATACTCTAATTCTTAGATTCTTCATCAGCACTTAACAATTCAATTTACAATTTAAACACTAAATTGATGAATACCCTAAAGTTGATAGTAATTGTACAAATCATAAATGTAGATTAACTAGAACAAGTAACTAACTAACTCTTTATTACTAATTGAATTCAATCACTTGTTTTGAATTGAATTAGTAATAGAGGATTGATTTGTTTTGGTTAATTTGCATTTAGGATTTATATGAGTAATTATAAATTGAATTATTAAGTGCCAATAAAGAATCTAAGAATTAAAGTAGATCTAATTTCCATCTAATTCTATTTTAAAGTGCTCATTTAAAACTTCTTTTGAAATCCTTTTTGCTTTATATTCTATTTTTCATTCTTGGCTTCTATTCCCTTGAGTATGACTTAGAGTTGCCATTAACCATGGTTTTAAGTAAGTTTGGTATTTAATTTTAGTGTGAAATTACCCGTATCAAAATTTAGCATCATTAATAGGGATTAGTTAGCCAATTTGTAGATAATTTTACTTGTTTTAACTTTTTTGATTCAATTTTTGGTGTTTTTTAGTCCTTTAAGTGGTGCTACTTGGCCAAATTTTTTATGGAATTTAGGAATGAAACTTAGTAGTTTATAATTTTTTAGCCTTTTGATTAAGATGCTTACTTATACTAGGTGCTATCACATTTTTTCAGTGAAAATATACTATTTGCTACTTTTTTTGAAATTTTCTTTATTTTTCCCATATTCTTAATAGTTTATTGAATTATTGCAATTTCTACTTTTGTTTAGTTTTAGTTCTTTTTAATGCATGACTAAGTCCTTTTATGATGTCATATTAATTTTTAATCTTGAAATTAAAAGAACCTTTATGAATTAAGGAGAAATCATAAATTAAATTTTAAAAACATGATTGGTAATAATAATAACAGGGCTTTGAAAGAACTTGCAACATCTAATGTGGCTTACTAGCCTTTATGCATTCAATATAATGATCTTAATGCTCTTTATGAGTTGAAATATGAATTAATACATTTGTTGCCTAATTTTTATGGTCTTGTAGAGGAAGATCCATATAAATATATCAAGGAGTTCTATGAAGTATGCAGTGACATAAAGCCTTGAGGCATATTAGAAAAGGAGATCAAATTGAGAGCTTTTCTTTTCACTATAATTGACTTGGCTAAGAATTAGCTCTATTACTTTCTATTTGGCTCCATCACTACATGGCATGACATGAAAGGCTTTTATTGAAGAGGTACTTCCTTGCCTTTAAAGTAGCTAACATTAGAAAAGAAATCTATGGCATTCAATAGATTAGTAAAGAAAGCTTATATGGGTATTGGGATATGCTCAAGAAGTTGTATGCAAGTTGCCTTTATTATGATACATGCATCACAACACCTTAAAATTGATTATAAATAATTTAATAAACATTAACCAATATAGAGTGATAAACCAAGTCGTATCCCTAGTGATTCATTGATATATCCTTTCTTAATGATTTATTAATAATGATTATATAATTGTTAAGCTTTTTATGCACTAAAAATAGATGGAATGAATGCAAATAGAAATTCAAATAGAATGCAGATGGAATTTAGATAGAATATAATGCAAAATAGAATTAACAAATAACCAAATTTGAGGGGCTAATTGGAAATTAAAATAAATACACTAAACAAGACAAAATACAATAGTATAATAGAAAGAAAGAAAATCAATATAGCAAAGTAGTTGATTTAAGGATTTAAGACCTATTAATATGGATTAATCATAGATGACAAAATATTTAACTGTTTCAATTAATTTTTTAACCTTGAATTATTTGGAATCCTTCAATAATTTATGAATCCTAAACTAGATAACTATTTAGGATTTGATCCATTAACATTAGTAGAATAAAGCAACTATTATAATTAGCATAGAGCCATATTGAAATTAATTTAAAAATAAAATTCAGCTAAATTGAGAGATTAAACTAGAAATCTCTTATTCAATCTCTCCACCTTCATCCTTATATGAAAAATCATCATTAACCAACCACAATTTAATATAAAAATAAATAAAGATAAAAAATCACAAGGTTGTATACTAATTATACTGAATCAATATTCAACATATACAATTTTAAGTAATTAACACAAAGAACGAAGGAAAGAAAAAAATTAATTAGAAGAAAGTCAACATTATAAATTAGAAACTTATAATCCAATAAAGATGAGCCTTAAAAAATCCTTGAGTCCACAAGAAGTTTAGCTTTCCATGGTTGAAAAACAAGAAACTTCAAAGAAGGAGAAAAATTATCTCTATTGAGTTATGTAGTGTAAAGTTTTCTTGCCTTTTTGTAAGCATAAAACCTTATATCTAACTTAATAACCAATAAAACCTAATAGAATTCAATCTTATGCCTTATAGGGTTACAAAGAATAGGGCCTTGATAATTTTAGAAACCTAAAACCTATATTTCAAAATAATGTACTTAAAGAGTTATGGTAGTGAAATTTTGTAGGTTTAAGTTCCACCCAATGGAAGATCACTAAAATTTCATAGGGTTAACAGACAACAAACATAAAAGCTATAAGGTCGAATCTTAGGAAGCTTTGAACACTAGTTTCATATTAATTGGATCTTTAAAGCTTTAAACATGGCCAAAAATCAAAGTTAGCTTGGTTAGGACAAAAATAGGACTTTAACTTTCAATTAAATAAAATCTTTCAAAAGTTTCAACTAGTTTTGACCAAAAATAAAAGTTATAGAACTTTCTTCAAGTTTTCTAACAATATAAAGATCATTCCAATCCAATATCCAAAACTCAAGATATAGCCAAAAACCTAATATAGTGTTAAAATCTAATATTAATTGAATAATTTCAAATTAGAGTAAAATTAATCTTAAATTACATAGTAAGGATAATTTTATGAAATTAAGCATATGTAACATTAAGAGGCATGTAATAAGAGGCAGTAATATAAATAAAATCTTACATATCATATTACTAAATACCTTACTAATTACTAATTCAATATTTCATGGGATTGATGTTGCTAAAAGAATGAAATAGAAGGCACAAAAGGCCTCTTACTTATGGCTAAAAGCATGAATGATGTTGCTAGTAATAATGTATTAGTTGATAAGACCTTTTGTGCTGCAAAGGATTTAATTTATTAGTTGATAAGACCTTTTTTGCTGCAAAGGATTTAATTTCAAACATGGTCACTAATTCTCAATAGTTTAACAATAGAAGGGATTTTAAAATCAAGAGAATTAATGAAGATAACACATCTAATGTTAAAAAGCAATTAATATATCTGACTTTTATGGTGTAGAAATTAGCTGTAACTATCTCCTAAATAGAAATTGCAAAACCCTTAAACAAAAATAGAAAAATTATGTGGCATCTATTCTAATTTGGACATCTAATTGGTATATGTCTAACTCTACAAAATGAAGTTTCCACTTAATAAGCTAATGCGATAAAAGGATTATAAGGGCAGTTCTAGTGCAGAAGTGACCTTTTTTTACAATCATACAATCTTACTTGGATTGAACATTTGAATCTCAGATATAGGAACACTTCTGGCTAAGCTTCTTTTCTTATTGCCTATACTAGATAACAAGCTCCTAACTTACATAGAGCACTAATAAATCTTACACCCAAACCAGTGATATTATTAGAAAATCTTATTAAAATTTTAGCTACCAATGTTATCTAATTTTAGTAGGACATCAAAAATACTATCCAATAATTTTAGCAAGAAACTAAAGTAAACATTAAGAATATAGAGAATTAAGTGAGTTAGCTTGCTACCTTAATGAGTAGATTAGAGATGTAGAATTCCAATGGCAAACTTTTATCTTAGATAATCATTAACCTTAGAGAAAATGCTAGTCCTATCTTTTTAAGAAGTTACAAATGATTGGAAATTTCACCAAAACTAGCAACTTCATTCATTCCATTTCCTTTTCCTAGTAAAGTTACTAATTCAAAGAAAATAGAGGAAGAAAAAGGAATTTAAAAACTTTCAAAAAGGTAAAGATTCCATTGCTAGATGTAATTAAGCAAGTTCCTAAAAGAGTTGTGTACTACAAAAAAGAGGTTGAAGGGTAATAAAAACATTTTAGTGGAAGAAAATGTATCTACTGTCATTCAAAGAAAAATGCCTTAAAAATTCAAAGATCTTGGTACTTTCACCATTCCATACACTATAGGGAATTCCAAATTTGAAAATGCAATGTTAGATCTAGGTGCCTCTAATAATTTCACGCCTTCTTTCTATTTACACATTATCAAGATTATGACCTTTGAAAGAAATTGGTGTGATCATTTAACTTATCAATAGGTCTAATGCATATCTAAGTACTAGAATTGGAGATGTTCTAGCACAAGTTAATAGTTTAATCTTTCCTGTTGATTTCTAGATTTTAAAAATGAAAGATAAAACCATCATCAATCTAGCCCACATCATTCTTGGCCATCATTTCTTGAATATAGCAAGAATTAAGATACATGTTCATGATGGAACACTCATTGGGGAGTTTGATGGAGAAATTTTCAAATTTAATATCTTTGAAGCCATGAAATACCCTTGTGAAGATTATTCTGACTTTTCCATTAATCGAGTTAATTTACTAGTATAAAAGGCTTTTCAAAATGGGTTAAATTTAAAGGAGACATGAGAGATTGCAATAAAATTTAAAAAAAGTAACATGTCTAAAAATAAATGTAGTCAATCTCTTCCTTCCAAAGCAAAAGTTTCTATTTTACATTGAAAAGTCATTTTTAGGGTTGAAACCTTCACTAGAACATTTGAAATATGCATTTTTAAGGGAAAAAAAGAAAAGCTTTTAGTAATCATAGCTAAAAACTTAACTACTAAACAAGAGCATAAATTAATCTAAGTGCTTAAGGATCACAAAATAGCTATTAAATGGACCATTGTTGATATCAAAATGATTAGCTTTTCTATCTATATGCATAGAATCTTGTTGAAGGATACAATAAAACCAACCAGGGAAGTATAAAGAAGATTAAATCCACTCATGATGGATGTAGTCAAGAAAGAGGTTATGAAACTATTAGATGCTAGAATCATTTTTCCTACATTAGATAGTAAATGTGTAAGCCCAATTTAAGTAGTCCCAAAGAAATTTGTTGTGACAAGTGTATAAAATAAAAAAAAATAACTTGTTTTAACCAGAATTCAAAGTAAATGGCAAGTTCATTTTGATTATCACAAGCTAAATGCTTTAATAAGAAAAAAAATCACTTTCCCTCACTTTTCATTGATCAAATGTTGAAGCATTTAATTGGAAAACCTCATTACAATTTTTTAGATGGTTGCACTAGAGATTTTAATTGCACCTAAAGATCAAGAAAAGAGAACCTTCACTTATCCATTTAGCACATTTGCTTATAGGAGGATGCCCTTTAAACTTTAATTTTGTAATGCCCCTAGTAGCTTTCAAAGGTGCATGATAAATATCTTTTCTAATTTTTTAAAGAAGCACATTGAGGTTTTTATAGATCATTTTATTGTTCATGTTAATTCTTTTAATGTATGTTTGGATAATTTGACTAGTGTGCTTAAAAGATGCATTGAAATTAAAATGTTATTTTATGGTTGAACAAGGTATAATTTTAGGGCATGTTGTATCTAGTTGTGGAATTGAGGTTAATAGGCTTAAAGTTAATTTGAGTTCTAGCTTACCTTGTCTTATAAGTGTGCAAAAAGTTCATTCTTTTTCTTGGCCATTTGAGTTTTTACCTCAAGTTCATTAAGACTTCTCCGAAATAACTTTATCTTTATCTAGATTGTTATAAAAAGATGTGCTATTTGAATTTAATTCTTAATGCACGGAGGATCTTGATAAGCTTAAAAAGTCCTTAACCATAATTCCTATAGTGCAACCTCTTGATTGGAACTTGCCATTTAAGATCATATGTGATGCAAGCAAATATGTCGTGGGAGCAATCTTGGGCTAAAGAGTTGGCAAGCAAACTTATGTCATTTACTATGCTTCTTGGACATTAGATATAACTCAATCTAATTATTCCATAACTAAAAAAAGTTTTCTTGTGATTCTTTTTGCTTTAGACAAATTTAAATCATACTTACTTGGTTTACGGTTTGTTATTTTTTTTATTATATAGCATTAAAGTACTTGTTGTCCAAAAAAGAAGTAAAGATTTAGGTTATTAGATGAATTTTTCTTCTGTAAGAATTTAATTTTGAGATTAAAAGCAAGAAAGGAGTTGAAAACTTGGTAGTTGACCATCTAAGCAGATTAATCAAAGATGAAAATTTATTGCCACTCTAAGAGTTATCCTTAAATAAGCAACTTTTCAAGCTATTAGGTAAGGTTCCTTGGTATACTTATTTAGTTAATTACTTAGCTAGGATAACTTTGTTTGATGATATGATTAGAGCTAGGAAAGATAAACTTAAAAGTGAGTTTAAATATTATATGCAAGATAATCCTTATTTATGGAAGTTTTGTTCAGACCAAGTGATCAAAAGATGTGTTTTTGATTCTAAGTTTTAGTTTATTCTTACTTTCTGTTATGATTATGCTTGGACAAGACCAAATAGAATTGTTGGAAGGTGTTAAATTATGGTTTTTATTGGTCAAATTTTTTCCATGATTCTTATATATTTTGTAAAAGTTATGAACAATGTTAATAGTTGAGTAGTTTAATCCACTAGAATGAAATGCCTTAAACACCTTTACTTTATTATGAGATTTTTTTATGTTTGGTGTGTTGACTTTATGGATCCTTTTCCCTTTCCTTTTAGCTTTATTTACGTTTAGCTTATTATGGATTATGTTTCAAAGTGGGTGGAAGCAAAAGCCACCAAAACTAGTGATTCTAAAATTGTTATAGGTTTTCTTAAGAATAACATTTTTAGTAGGTTTAATATTCTAAAAGCCTTGATAAGTGATCAAGGTATAAACTTCTACAAATGCTCAATTAAGATTTTACTAACAAAAATATGGGGTTAGAAATCTACGCCATATCACCCCTACACAAATGGACAAGTTGATATTTCAAATAAAGAAGTAAAGACCATTTTGGAAAAAATTGTAAACCTAACTAGGAAGGATTAGAATCTTATGCTTGATAATGCACTTTAGGCTTATAGGATTACATACAAGACATCTATTAGGATGTTTCCATATAAGTTGTTCTATGGCAAATCATACCATCATCCTATTAAGTTAGAGCATAGAGTTTATTAGGTAGTGAAGAGTTGAATTTAGATAAAACTGGTGTAAAAAGGAAGTTGTAGTTGCAAAAAATTGAAGAAATCCAACTTAAACCTTATGAGAACTCACACATTTAAAAGTAGAAAACTAAGGCTTTTCATGATAAAATACTTCTTCAAAAAAATTTATAGTTAGGCAAAAAGTTTTACTTTATAGTTGAAAACTTAAATTGATGTCTAGTAAATTGCATTCTAGGTAGGATGGCCCATTTGTTATTACTAATGTGTTTTCTTATGGTACAATTGAAATAAAGAGCCTAAAAACTAACACGGTGTTCAAGGTAAATGGTCATAGGCCAAAACCATTCTATGAAGGATTTAAATAGCACATAGTTGAAGAAGTTCAATTATTGGATGCAATTTATGCCACTTGAGAAGTTGCAGCCTTGTCTAGCTAAAGACATTAAGAAAAATACTTCTAGGAGGCAATACAAGTTTTTAGATTTGCTTTTTCTTTCCTTTATCTTTTATTTTACTTATCCTTTTATCTTTCTTGATGTTAATATGCCTTTGATTCAAGACAATGTAAATTTTAAGATCGAGAGAAAGAATTTTAGGATTTCTTTTATGTTTTACTTTAAGTTTTCATATTTCTTTTAATGTTTTTTTATTTTTTAAAAATATGTTTTTTACTTTTTTTAAGGTTGTTTTAGCTGCTTTTCATTAATGGAAACTTTACATTTTTCATAAGTAAAAAAATACTAAAATTTGATGTGTTCATAACATAATTATTTTGCTTTTTGAAATTAATTGGCATAGGATGGATTTTGAATTGATGAATTCAATTACATAGCATGACTTTTCTTGTAAAATTTGAGCCTTATATTGAGAATTCATACTTTTCTCTTTGCTTTTTTAGGTGTGATGCTCCTCTATGATTTGTTTATTTAAAACTTACTTTAAATTTTTTTTTGAGATTACAGTTGCACGTGTATGCATAAAATGATAAAGACAATATTTGTTTGAACTAGTGTTAAATAGCCAACCTTAAATTTTATCTTTGTTGACTCCCCTTTAAGAGCAATTGCCTTTTATCTATTAATTAGCGCATGATCATATTTTTCAATCTAAAACAAGTTTCTTTACCTTAACTTTGGAATTAGTAGAGCATTTAAATTTTTATAAGATAGGTTTTTGAATAAGTGCAATGGTATATGTAAGTATGTGTATGTGTATGTGTATTATGAAAAATCATCAACTTCAAGTTCAATGTTTAGTTAAAAAAATAAAAAGAAAAAAGAAAAAATGAAAAAGAAAAGAAAAGAAAAGAAATAAAAAAAAGTGTGATGAAAGAAAAAAGTGAAAAGTGGAAAAAAGAAGAATAAGACAAAAAAAAGGAAAGAAAGGAAAGAAAAAGCTAATAAGTGTTTAAATTTTAAAGTTTGGTTGTTGTATTGAGTTATAAATTTTTATAATTTCCCATATATTTATAATTCAAGTACTCTATTAATTTTTTAGGATTTAAACTTCATATCTTTAATTTTCTTTCCTTCTCTATTTAACTTCATTACAACCTTGAATAAAATCTTAATTTGTGTTGTGCATATGATTTGAGTAGTAGAGATTAGATAATCAACAAGCTTATGATTGAGTAATTTCATAGAATAAACTTATAAGAAACACTTATACTAAAATACTTGAGAGTTAGAGAGTGAATTTTAAGAGAGACTACTAATTAGATCTATTCTATTTAAATGAAGTTGCTATGTTGGTTAATTTTAAGTTTGTTAAAGTTTGTGTTCATGATATGTTATATCTCTTGATGGCTTTAATCATTTTTTGCTTATGAATTTTATAATTTTGAACTCTTGGGAAAGTTAGTCTTTTGTTTTTAGTTTCAAATAAATTTATGTTTGCCCAAGGTTGTGCAAAGTCTAAGTATGGGGGAACTTAATGTGTAGAATATTATTTATATTATTTCATTCTATTTTTTCCTCTATGTGTATTACATAACTTGATTTGTTTATCATCTATTATTAAGCAATTTTTGGTATCTCTAGTTAATATAATTACTACAATTGTGTAGATAGATTAGTAAAATGTCTTTTTTTTTTAAAATTAATCTAAACTTCTATGGAGGTTCTATATATACGTTAACTTATGAGCAAGAACCTTGTTTCAATTCTTCAAAAACAACTAGATATGATTCTATATAATTCAATTCTTTCCTATCTATGCAATAGTCATTATGCATGAGCAATTTTGCATTTAGGGTTATTATCTGAACTAAGGCACTAGAAATTAAATTGTGCTTTGAACTAAGTCTATCATCAAGTTTTCCATTTTAATAGCTTGAAAAACCCTTTCTAATCATAATTCACTTGTCATCTTGCTAAAATTGTTTTACTTGGAGGTCATACTTGCTTATTTTAAAATCCATTTGGACAAAAATTGGTAAACGAAATAATAGAGAACTATTTAAGTTAGATTTTAATTCATGCATAAATCAGGGGATTCCCTAAACTAATCTAGTCTGTAACAATAAGGCTAAGCTAAGATTTTATTGCTTCATTTTAACATAATTATGATTGAATTAAGACTAAATGGATAATAGCAAATCATAGCATCTCCTTCCTATTATGATATGTTATAGTCACATGTGATTATGAAAACCTTTAAAATTGGGAAGTAACATGAAATAACACCTAAAAGTTTATTTATCAAAATTAGGCATAAATCACAATGCATTAAAAGTGATAACCCATAAGTACTAAGGTATAACAAAGTGAAAAAGAGAATACACAAGGAATAAGTTGATTCAAGGAAAATAGAATAAAATACTTTGGTAAGGAATGATTATGTACGCATTAAATTGTTAAAAATATTTTACAAAAATTCTAGGAAAATGGAATTTGGAGGTTTGAGAATCTAAATTTTAAGTAAAATAGAATATGATGGTGTTAGACAAAAATTCAAGTTGTAGAATGAAGAATAAAATAAAAGAATAAGAAAAGAATTTGCAATTTGGTATGTTATATAGAATTTTTGCACACTTTATAGGGTTTTGCTTATAACTTAGGATAGGAAGGCTCAATTGACAAACCATTAAAAGTTCTAGAAAGCTAACATTTGTGGCTTCAATATATGTGTGTGTGTGTGAATTTCATGATTTAATTCCCTTCTAATTAATGCCAGATTTTTTTTAATTGAGAAAAATTTTGGGCATTATAG
This sequence comes from Sindora glabra, assembly GCA_020226215.1. Classification (NCBI taxonomy): domain Eukaryota; kingdom Viridiplantae; phylum Streptophyta; class Magnoliopsida; order Fabales; family Fabaceae; genus Sindora; species Sindora glabra. The sequence continues at coordinate 77,382,222 of CM035227.1, forward strand.
CACTGACCTTCCTCTAATACTTTGATTACAATTTTTTTCAGGATGCCCAATTAATATGAAATTATATAGTCAATTAAAAGGTGCCTAGGGATATATTATTGCTTATTGTCATGCAAAAATTCAAAGGGATTAATGAGATATGATTTTTCTCCTAAAGTGACATGAAAAAGGGCTCTAAATAAAAGGCATATAAAATATACATGTAGAAAGCCTATAAATAATGAATTAATAGAATAATGAATGAATGTGAGGTGTAATTAGATTATAATAGGATAAAATTTGAATGTTAGTTTACTAAATATAAGATTGAGTATAAGATGTGTCATTAAGTAAGAAAAATTCTTACAATAGCCTATAAAAGATGAAAAATTGATGTATAAAGACATGGTCCAAATTGAAGTGGTGTGATCATAAAAATACAAAATAGGATAGCTTATTTGGCTTGAGGGTGTGTAGGATCAATTAGTCTACAATGAGCCTTGCAATAGAACGCAAAATTTTCTTAAATTGAATTGTTCAAATGAAACTTAAAATTGTCTTCAAATAAATTTGTACTTAGAAGACAAGTCTAAACCTAGCTTTAATGATAACCTTGTAAAAGCTACTAGCCAATGTATAATGAGGCTTAATTTTAATCTATCAAAATTCAAAATTTATGATAGTAAAAGAACCAATGGATGTGAAAAGGAAGAAAAACACCCAATGAATAGTAAGGTTAATTTTTTAAATTTATTTTAACTTATCATTCATATTATCACAAGAAGGCCTATGAAACATAGCCTACAGATTTCAAGTCAATGGATAGGAGATGAGTTGGATAAATACTTATTAAGATAATCAAGGTTAGTTAATCAAAACACAAAAATAACGTCCCCTCTTTTCTCATTTTGTATAGTTATTCTCCTTAGCTTATGTTAAGGTGTCACAACCTGTCCTGATTGTGATTGCGTGGATCTTGTTACCAATTTCTACAAGCCTTAACTATTTTTCACACTTTTTATCTAATAAGAGTTACTAAATTCTAAGGGGACTTGAAATTTGAATTTAAAATTTTATAAAAAAGAAATGGACAGAATCTTTTCTATTTTTAGACATTTTCCTAGGGCCATATAACTAAAGATATGACACCTGTTTAATTCAGATATTACAAAATCACATACATACATCATACAACATAAATCTCAAAACAAATACACAAACACAACTTCAACATAACAGCTATTGGATTAGCCATAACTTTATTTTAAATACTGATTCTAGTTCAAAATGATTCCAATTTTCAAATCTTTCATTCCAGACAGTCTTTGATTCTCCATGAATGCATCAAGCTCAAGTTTTAACCTGAAAATATTAGAAATTAAATAAATGAGTTACAAAAATTCAGTGAACATATATCTACCACTATCTTGCAAGTGATCATTTATATATAATAATCATAAAATTAATCATATTAGCAAACCCATTTTTCTTGGATCTTTGTAATGTGCATAATCAATCTCATATTGGAATTTCACCTATAAACAATCGAGATCCCATATCTTGCATTATAACTTATGGTAAAACTCAATCAATCAATCACCACCTATTCTAGGTGCTCATCATATTCACAATTAGCCATTAGGGCTCAATACAAACAAATCATCACAATCATATCAAATCTTTGCAATCACATCAAATGATGTCATCTAGTCACAAGCAAGGATTTAATAACACATTAAATCACATATTTAGATATAATAAACATATATGTAACCATCTTCTTGTTTCAAAATCAAATCTATACTTTTATCTACCATTTGCTAGTAATTTTCCATCCAGCTTTTAGAATATCACTTCAATACAATTTTATAATTTCCACTGTCATTGCTCTACCCCACTTTACTATTCTTAATGCCATCCTTGGCAAGATACATAGATAATATGCATATAGGAGTTTAATTCTTAAATCACATTTCACACTATCATTTCTAGCATATAGATGACAAACAGATCAATCACAAACATTCGGTGATCATTCATAACATCATGTTTCTGTTGCGCACTCTAATTAACTAACATTCATTTAATAGCTAACTACTCAAGAACTAAATTTACATGTAAATATAGATATGAGTGTGAATATGAAATATGTATGATCAATAAAAAAGATATAATTTACCATATCTAAATAATCTTTTATTAAAATAAACACAAAGGTGAGATATATACTCACCTAAAATCGTTGATCTATCCTTGGAAACTCTAGAGCATTTCTATTTATCTTCTCATATTTTCTTTCTACTATCACCATTTACAAAAATAAATTATAATTATATAAACATTACATATCTTCTTCCAATCATCTCCATTTCATTTAGACATTCTAGATCATCAATTTCCATGATTTTCAACTTTCACTTGTAAAAGTGGAGGTATGTCCTTAGATATTAATCTTTTGGATCTATACAATCGATGATACTTGATTATCTATTATACAATACCCTTAAATTATTATTCAAGTTCCTTAAAGTGTATATATATAAGTACTTTCTTTAGTTCAAATTTTAAATCATTCAAGAATATTAAAATTGATAGCAATAAAAATAACTTTTATAGTGTAAAGCTTTCAATTTTCAAAAGCATTATATTGTTCTACATCACAAAGACCCTGCCCTATATACTTTTGAAAACTACTTATAAAAGGACTCTTCTATCCCATACCCTCACAAACAAAACTATCTAGGTTTTATGCTCTAAATTGACTTTATTTGTATAAATCTAACATTCTAGAGCATAATATTTTTATTCTTCAGAAGTACCATTATATTTATTAATAACACATAAAGATGGGTTTTCTTAAATCATGCTAGAATCTTGCAAAACATTAGAATCTAATGTTCTATATTCATTCTAACCATATTATTCCAAAATTGTGCAAAATGGATTCATTAGTATCAATTTGAATCATAATAAATATGAGAACTTTTCTAAGTTAGCTTTAAACACCCATTATCAATAAAGGTAATAATATATAAACAATCTAACCATGTTAATTTTATCACACTAAAACATAAAAATCTTATTTTTAAAAAATAACATCATTTTTGTTAAATTATATAAAAATAGGTTTCTTGGATTCAAATTAGCACAAATATAAAATATTATGATATATATTTGCTCACCATCACCTGAAGGGGTCATTGGTAGCTCATCAACGTCGAAAAATGGGTAAGCACACCAGGAAAAGCAATAACGCACTTCAAAACCCTACTACTACCATACTTGTAAACCAAACCCTCTCATTATTTCTTCAACTTGCCACAACTAGAAGAATACTTGTCATTGTAATGGTAGATGCCGAAATTGTGCATAACTAATAAAGCTACTTCAATCTTACCATTGTACAAAGCTTCATTACATCTAGATGACAACACCATAGAGAAAGCTACACATACGACAATAGTGAGGTAGAACTAGCAGGAAGCAGTGGCATGGTGGAATCCGACAGCCTTTCACAGCGGTGCAGTACCAAATTAAAACTGAGAAGAGAGGCAGCATTAAGAAAGGGAAAGATATTGATGGAGTAGGTCTAGAAATAGGAGGGTGGAGAGATAGGGAATTAGCTAATGATAAGAGAGAGAGGGCTAGATTTTTCTTTAAAAAGCAAGGGTACCCAAAATAGTAAAAAAAAGAGAGAATGGTTCCAAAAATAGTAAAAAAAACTAGAAAGGTACTTATATGCTTACAAAAATGAGATAGAATAATATTAATTAAGTTGTGTGTATTATTTCAATACTCCTCACCTTATAATAAGCTCTCTTTTTTTCTAAAATCTCAAACATCAATTTATATCAAACATTTCCCATAAGATTGATTTTATTTAAAATCTTATTTCATGTGTTTTTCAATCCCCCACTAGAAAGTATTTATATTTATACCAAGCTAATATATTTAGATCTCCTAAAAATTATTATTTCAAATTTTCATAAATCATTGTACTTTTCCTCATAATAAAAGAAAATTCATCATATATAAAAATAAAGGAGTAAACTTCAAATATTCTCATGAATATTATTCCAATATTCCAAGAATTTTAATTCAAAAGGATAAGTTTAAAACCACATATTAATTAAACAGAATAAATATTCTCCATCATTAAAATTTATAAAATTTAAATATCAACTTGGGATATTACATAAGGAATTACAAAATCCTTCTTTTTCTTTTAGCCAAACCAAAACTCATAAGCTCCACATGACCTCTATCTTTATCTTCTTCACATTTTACACCATGAGTTTGTCACTAGAAACAAAAGGGAAAAAGTCTAACCATAAGAGAGTATAGAGCCTTGTTTCAAGCTAGGAAGAGAGATGTGTTAAAATAAGAAAATGCTAAGAAGAAAGAAAAATTGGAATAATTAAGATCATTTTAATTTTAGAAATGTTTCATTTGAAGTTTCTTCTAAGAACTTTACTAAATCTTGGTCCATCCTTAAGGAGGAACCTAAAAAAGATCTTATAGAGGAAAGCTCACCAAGTTCATCATTTAAGGATGTGAGTTTTCTCTTTACAATAATATGTTAGGATATTCATTATATCATCCACTAGAAATTTTTTATAAGAAAATGCATATGTGTATTAGGCATGAAAAATATCCATGCAAGTATGAAGAAGAATTTGAAAAGATAAAGAAGTAAATAATTAAGTATGATAAGAGTATAGTTGGAAATGAGTCTTACATGATATTGTGATAAGATGATTGATTAAATCATCCTACAAGGTGATTTATATGGTTTGGCCTTCTCAAGAGGAATCTTGATTAAACTTATGAATTCATGAAGCTTAGAAGTGAATGATCTTAAGATATGATTTTGCTTTGAATTAAGGAAGGATGTATATAAACATCTCTTCATTTTTATTTATATTCATAAGGTAAAATAAATAAAATTTTATGTTCTAAATTTTGGTGGTTTTGGCCACCCTAGGAATGAATTATTGAAGATATGATTTGATTACAACATTTAAGTGATTATTTTAATTTGAAAAAAAATACATATATATATAATAAGTATTGGTATAAGAAACACTTACAAATTTAAAGGTGAAAAGAATGGTAATATATAGGGAACTATTTAGTAATCTCAACTTTTATTATGAAATATGCTTTAAAAAAATTACGTTGAGTGTTAAGTATTAGTTTTAAATATGGATGGATAATAATTAAGCAAGGAAAAACTTAGAGTATTTTAGTTTTAAGAAGTTATTACACACTCCTTAGTAAATTGAATCTTCTTAATCAAGGATAATAAATAATAGATAATAGTTATATAAGCGTAACTGGACAAATAAGTAAAATTGGAAGTTTTGTGAGTAAAGGATGAAATTTCCATGTATCTTCTTTTTATTCCCAAACTTAGCATTTTCTCTATCTTCCTCTCTTTCTTCAAGGAAATCTAAAACCTTCCCTCTCTATTCCTTAGTCATCTTATCTCCAAGAATGTATGAAATCCATGAAGTGAGAGAATAGATTAAGATTAAATCGTTACTTATGCGAGTTAATAACTTTAGATCATCTTGGTATCAAGTTATTTTCCCTTTTTGAAACTCCCATTAGAATGCTTTTGAGCTCAATTAGAAATAAGAACCTAACTTTTAAATTCATCTTGAAATTTTGAAGAATTTGAAGGATGTAAATAATGTTTCTTTAACCTTTCATAAGCTAATGTGAGTAGATTTTCTCGATAAATCCTCAAATTCCTTGTTGAAATAAGAAGTTAATGAATAATGTTTCAAAGATGAAAATCCTTTTTAATCTTGAATAATGGATGAAATAAATAGGATTAAATAATAAAAGGTAGTCTAATTAGGTGCATATAGCAAGTATTTATGTTTTAATATATCAAAATAAGCATGGAACATGTGTAAGTGAGGTTGAACCTCTTAGGAATAGCAAAAATTATGATTAGAATTTTGTAGAACTTCAGTGAAATGGTTGACTATTTCTTACAAATGGCTATCCATTACATTGTAAGCTCTCTAAAGTGCTCATCTAAAAGTAAAAGGGTAGCCATTTGCATAAAAATGGCTGCTCATTTGTGCTTTGTCTCCTTATTTTGCATCATAAGTTTGCTCAAAATAGTGTGCCTCACTTAGGATGGATCTTAACAACATATGATGACAATCCATGTGATATTAATTATAAAATTCAAAATAATATGTAATAGTGAAGAGTGTGGCATGTGTTAAAAGTTCTTAAGACTAAAGATTAAAGTAATATGAGTTATAACTAATAATGAAAAAAAATTTGTATTAATGGTTGTGTGTACACCTACTATGTTATCCATGTGATGTAGACTTGGTCTAAAGCAATAATTATAGGAATTATCAGCTTTTATAATATGATAGTACATGAAATTACTTTTGAATTATGAAAGTATACATAATAAAGCCGATGTCATGAATATGATTAATAGAATAATTGTAGTGATATGCAATGTGTAATAAAAAAGGTAACAAATAAATAAAAAATGAATGGGGAGAAAATGTGAAGGAAACAATGTAATACTAGTAGATTAAATCCCAATAGAGAGGTAGATAGGATATAAAGTTAGTATAGAAGGAACAACAACGGAAAAGAGAGAAGGTATAAGGTTAATTGGGGGTAACAATATGGATGAATGTATTTCAATGGTATGTAGAGGGAGGGTATAAGGTTAATTAGGGGTAATAATATCGATAAATGTATTTTAATGGTATTAATGATATAATATGTATTAGTTATATACTTCTTGAGGATTGTGTATTTCCTTAAGTAAAGTGATACTTTAAATACGAGTAATGTGCATGATGTGAATGTGAAACTAAGATCCAATTTTCAATTCCTGAATTGTGATTGCATGGCATCCTTATTAACACTGTAATGGAATGACTTCTCAAAAATTGTGTTCGTAATCAAGTGTGCCGCCCCAAAATTTCTCTTTTTGGTTATATGTAGTGTTAATTCAAGAAACATACTTTCTTTATAATTGTTTGTTTAGTTATCTACTATAATATCCCAAGCAAAATTTCAATTTCTATAATTTTTGTTACTTGTGAATAATTAAGTATCTATTTAATTAATATTTAAATTATAATTATTTTTTCATATTAACGGACTTAGATTATTAAAAATAATTTCTGTAATAATATTCAAAATATATTATTCTTTTTATATGGCCATTTTATAAGGAATTTCTCATTTGTTAGAAGTAACTTTAGTGATTGTGTGCGTAAGATTTACGAAATAATTATTTTAAAATTTTTAAATTTATTATGTTATTTTAAATATACATATACTTTTATATATGCATGAGAGGGAAAATGAAAATAATTGAATTGAAATTTTAAATTAAATCAATTTTATGAAATAAGCTTTTTAAATAAGTGGATAATTAGATTAATTTTATTTTAAAGTGTGGGTTGAAATGTAGTAATAGAAGTGAGCTTATAATAGTGCATGAAGTGTAAGATAAAAACCTATAATTGTTTTTTCCTAATTTTTCGGACACCCTCTCTCTATTTTTAAGTAAAGTCGGCTCACTCTCTAAAATTTATTTTGTTCCCTTCTCACTGGTACGCACACAGCAATTCCCGCTCCCTCCTTCACACCTGTCCCGATTTCTTTGTTACTGTACACCTTATTTTTACTTTATTTTATCTTATCAAATAGAAATTTCCAGCACTCTTGCATTGTACATACAACACACTCATCGCCTCTCTTTTTTTTTTCCTTTTATTTATTCCTTTTGTCTCTTTCCCGGATATTGTAGCTTATCTCTTCTAGTTTTTCATTTTTCCTGCCCATTGTTGCTGCTGCTCTCCTCCATGCCTCTCTCTCTCGCGTGGTTCTATTCTGCTTTCTTTCTCTTGATTCGTTTCTACACCAAGGAGTTGCGAGGGTAAGGCTGGATTTTAGTGCAAATCGAGAGTTGTGCGTCCAGCTAGTTACTGGCATCCAGCTCCTTTTCGCACCGCCTAAACTCGGGTTGCCGTCGCCGGTAGCAAGAGAAGAGCAGTGGAACGGTGTTATAACTTAAAGCTGGAGTGTTGTGCCGACATGGAGTAACTTAGAACGCCAGTCTGCCGGCTATTAAGCTAGATCCTCACCCGCGCCCATCTTTCTCCTTCCATTTCAGTAAGCTACTCTTCCTTTCCTCTTCTTCTTTTCTTCATGTTGTTTCTCTGTTCAGGAACCGCTGCATGTCTCCGTTTCATAAATGTTGCAGCCATCACCCGAACTGTTACTATTCGTGAAAAAGTTGCAACCGATAATGGAGCAACAAAATAGAGCTGCGTGTTGCACAACTTCCAGTCACTTTCTCTGTTCCCGCGGGGCAGCGGTGATTTGTAGCGCGAGGAAGATCTTGGGGGTAAGACAAGTGGCTAATAAACATGAGTAAAATTATTTTAGAATGTTACATGAAAATAGTTTTAATGGTAGTTATATATTTAGAAAACTTATGTTGTGGGTAGATTCATATTTATGATGATAGACTTGCAAAGAGTCTTATAATATATTATGGTGAAACAATATATTTAAAGTGTATTTATATTGTTGAAATCTCACATTTTGGTTGTTTATAACTTTGGTTTGGAAAATCTATTGTTTATAAAAAATTCTTAATCTTTTAGTAGAGGAATTAAAAATAAAGAAAATGGTAGTCTAAAATGATGGGGGTAATAGAAGATAACCATTTTTTGATTTTCAAGTACTACTACTCAAATTTATGTAGTTTAAATCTAAAAGTTTCTAAGTAATAGTATATTTGAGTAAAAAGTTTATCTAGAAAATTTGAATACAAGAAACAAGAATGAAGGAATACTAATATTGTGATTTGGATAAGAGTTTAAGATAAGTGGAAGGAAAATAAGAAATGTTCTATAATTTTAATTTATCTTGGTGGTATTAGAAGGGAAATGTGAAAAGATAAATGTGGATGCCTTAGAACTTCCAGAGGTAGATCAGTGTTACCAGGTGAGTATATATCTTACCACTGATTTTGTTTTAAAATATGACTTAATTGCATTCTTCTTATTAGTAATATAGATTTCATATTTATTATATGAACTTAGTTTCATGATTTAAGAGTAATTAGTTGTTGACGAATGATAGTTGATTAGAGTACACAGCTAAAGCATGATTATGTCATTAATAACTATTGACTGATTGATTGTGATAGGATGTAAAGATTCTATTACTCAATTGTGCTATATGCCTCGATGGCCAATCATTGCTAATAGTTACCTATGTCAGCTTGTGTTGAATCTGATGTTATGAATAAAGTGAAGTTGTAGCGAATTTACTATACTGTGCATTGAGCCTTATGAGATACTAGAAAGTGGTGAACTATGATAGAGCAATGATATCAAATATTACAATTTGTGATGAAGAAAGTAATATGAAAGTCAAATGGGAAGTTTTCAACAAATTATATGAGATGGATACGACATTGATTTGATAACCGGATGAGAGATTCCTAATAAACAATTAAGAAATGTATAGATTTGATTGTCAAATCAAAAGATAGCTATATATATGTTCATTTTAAATTAGAACTTTGCTTGTGATTGGATGTCATTGTTTGATATGATTGTAAAGATTTGACGTGATTGTAATGATTTATTTCTGTTTGAGCCTTAATGGCTAATTTTGAATACAATGATCACCCAAAATGGATGGTGAATGATTAGTCAAATTTATAATAGTTTGCAATATGAGATATGGGGTCTAAGTTGTTTGCAAGTGAACTTCTAACATGAGATTGATTGTGCACATTATAAGGAACTAAGAATAATGGATTTGCTTATATGATTAATTTTATTATTATTATAAATAATTAATCACCTGTAAAATAGTAATAGATATATGCTTACTGAGTTCTTGTAGTTAAGGTGAGCATATATGAGCTTATCGCATCTATGGAAATTCAAGACTACCTTACTAAGAGATTTGACAATTAGGATTGGAGTTAATAATTATTATAAAGATTTATTGGATGATGATGTGTGTTGTATTGATTATATATGAATAAGTCAAAATTTGAATTGTATTGTGTCAATGTTGATTCTCCCGTATCTAGATAATATATATTTTGTATTTTAGGGCGTGTGGCCCTCAAGGAGTGTCCAAAGATAGGGAGGGTTTTTGTCCATTTTCTGCAAAAATTTTAAGATAAATTTTAAGTCCCCTAAAATTTGAAAACTCTCATTAGGTAAAAAGAGTAAAAAAACTTATCAAGGCTCGTGAAAACTAATAATGGGATCCACGCCAGTCACGATCAAAGTGGGTAGTGACATCTACGCACTAAATTTTGTGACTTATTCCTTGCATATGTAATATCTCCCTTTCAAGATGTAAAACTAGAAGTATTAGAGGCTTTTTCACCTAGGATTCTTTTTCCAAGCACAATATCCTTCAATGACAAAGAAAGTAATAATTTCACAAGAGTCTTCATGGGGTCATGCAAGATTAGGAGGTTAGAATTAGATAGTAATCATGATGTAAAAAAAAAAAAGAAATCTCTTATTGTGTAGCATGTGTTACCATTTCATCTTGTTATTTATTACTTGCATGACATAGAAATATCATTTAATCTTGTGAGATAGGGATCAATTTAAGCCTAGTATGATCAAGTTAGTGGAAATTGTGTAGTAGATCCCATACCAATCATGGCCCAATAAAAATCATGACAAGGTTAGTATTAGAATATGGTTTAGGTTTTTAGTGGAATGAAGTCCTGAGAATATGTTAGTTATTACTTGGATTGTTGTTGATTGAAACTATACCAATAGTACATGCATACTTAGGACTACATAGTGTCAATAGCATTTTGATGGATCTTATTTATACATAAGTCTAAGGGTGGAACATATGTATAATTTATTGTATAAATTAATATTTAAAAATTTTGGTGAATGTTACTAATTGGGTATGAGTATACCAACTGCTTGGTGAAGGGCTTGCCTACAAGTTCATGGCGGTGGAAGGAGTAGCATAAGAATAGGAAATAATAGTTAATAGGTGTATAAAAGATATAAAAGATCTATTGAGGGAAGCTATAATGTGGAGCGAGTGGTTGATTAAGGATGATCATAGAAGATTATTTTTAAATAGGTTAATGATAAGTGGGTAATAGAGAGCCACTTTTTAAGCATTTGTTTAACTAGGGAAAAAATTGAAGTAAGAGGATGGGGGAGTGTTGTGAGAGGACACTTGACAATTCCTTATCTAGAGTTAGTATGATGATCTAATGGTTACAAGCATGACTACTAAGTTATGAATTTCCTTTATTTCTTATATAGGTTAGAAATTTACATAGTGATAGCCTTATTGGTATTTATGAACACTTTAGGAAAGGAGTGGTAAGGGATAAGAGGGGATTTAAAATCTTAAAAAGTCTTAATTCATGATCAATAGTATCAAGTGGCTTAGATTAATATCAATTTTATTCATACATAATCTCCTTGTATTATAATTAATAGTTCTTTGATGAAAGGTTATAAACCATGAGAAGCTACCTTTCTTAGGCATCACTTTATTCCATGGTTAGGCATGTATAGCTAAGTATTTATGGCCTTTTTCTTTAAAATTTTTGCAATATTTGAGTGCTGAAAAAAAAGCAAAAGGTGGTTGTTTCCTAATAATGGCCGATTGTTATTCTTTAGCCAATAAGATTTTAAGCCCTAAGCAAATGATTGACCATTTGCTTAAAATGCTTGGCCATTTTTCACTAGGTTTGAAGGCACTTGGTGTGAATTAACCCACATTTAAAAAACCCTAAACCTTATTAAAAGACCATTTCTTTTCCCTAAATAACCATTAAACTTCATCTTTTACTTCCTAAATATCAAATTACTTTGATCAAATATCAATTAATCAATTTATTTCAATTAAAACTTGAAATTTCTTAAATGTTAGAGAATTTTAGGGCTTGAGGTATACTTTAGGGATTTTTTTTTATTTTTTTAATTATTTTGATCCACTTTTTGACTAATTAAAAGTCTTAAGGGCTAACAGTTCTCATTCTAAGTGTGCATAACACTCTTCTTCCACCACACTTAAAGATTCAATAAATGGCATTGAAACTATAGAAGAGATGGATGCCCATTTCTAATCACCAGCATAATAGAAAAGGTATGAAGATGAGTTCCAAATTGGTGCTCCAATGTAAGTATCATAATAATAATTTCTTTAAGAATAAGAGAATCCCATGGTTTAAGAATTTAGCTGCTGTAGGACTAAAAGGATTTCTTATTCTAGATACCTTATATTCAAATTTGATAACAAGGACTTTTGATGCTAATGTGGCAATGCACGATAATTCTCTTATTTTAGAATTTGAAATTTGTAAGCAGAATAGATGTTTTAGTACAAGTGTTAGGGTTGAAAAGGACTAAGGGTATTTAAGTGATTGATAATCTTGGAGTGTTAGTAAAAATTAATAATATGTATAGCAAGGTAAAGTAGATGAAGGCAATGTTCCTAAGCAAAACAATCATATAAAAAGGTTCCTTTAGATGATCTTTAAGTCCTTTTATGCATACTTTTATATATCATATGAGATTTGATGATAAGCAAGAGCAAAAGCTAAGATAACATCAATGATGCTAAACTATACTTAACATGGGTTATCCTAAAGAAAAAGCTAATCAATGTCTAATATCTAATTATGAAGAAGATGAGAAACATGACTAACTAAAAGCACTCACCTCTTCCATATGGTCATTTGATAGCTCAAATCATGGAAGAATAGGAGATTAACTTATCAAGGATAGTTATAGATTATAAAGCTAGTTTGTACTAGTTAGGCCAAGCAAAGCATGAGAAGAAGAAAGGAGTATGGCAAAGAAAGCTAGATTCCATAGCATAACAAAGAGTGAGGGAGCATAAGGAAGTAAGAAAGCAATTGCAACAATACTTAAAGGAAGAGTAGGTACTTCTCAAACTTCTAGCCAATAGATGCCTTATCCAACAATCATTCATCTAAATTTGAAAGATACATGCTCTTTATACTTCAAAACATGCACACTTTATTTACTAATAGGATCGAGACCTTAAAAGGTCAAGTGAAAACCATAGGGAACTAGCTAGAAGGTCAATTCAATGTGCTAGTGGTTAATTTTGCTAAATTTGGTCACCATCTGAGTTAGGTTGAAAGCATAACCAACAAGTTAACAAACTTCTAGGATTTACCTTTGGTGATAGTAACCAATATTGAGTAGAGCCTGTAAGCCATGATTATAATATTTCTTATATTATGAACTTATTTATGATTCTACAAGTTTGAAAGGCTTATATATATATTTTTTTCTTTTAGATGTTAATTATTAAGCAGTCCTCGCTATATATATATTATTTTATTTTTATTATCCATGGAATTAAATAGTCTTTATTGATCCTTAGTACTTTAATTATGAAAAATGGTATTTTAAACAACCTTTAATGTGGTGGCTTTTATAATAGTATTTCTTGATTTAATAGTATTTGATTACATGTTATAGCCCTATGACATCTCTTAGTAAAATTGTGTAATATGTACGTATGTATGTATGTATGTATAATTGTGATTAGATTATGGTGGAATTATATAGTTAGATGTGGATGAATAAGCCACCCAATAAGGTGAATGAAATTATGTAGGTTGAATGTGAAGTTATGAAGAATAACTTAATGTTATGATAATACATTATTAGTCTATTTATAATTAAGAAAGAGTAAAGATGTGAGCTAGATAGAAACTTGATCTATAAATAGGAGATGACCACCTGTTTGTTTTAAAAACAGCCGATCATTATGCTCAACACCTTACAACATAGATAATTCAAATGGTCCAATTTTAATATTAGAATGAGCTAAGTTCTTTTATATACTTTAAGAGGTGATAACATGAAAATTAACATCAATGAATAATATGGTTTATTGCTTATAAATAGAACTTGGAATGTTTTAGTCTCATCTATGGAATCAAAGATAATGTCAAGAACTATATTACTTTCATTTTGTAAGCTCTCTACCAATATTACTTGACTAACTACTTAATTATTTATTTATCTACTTACCCACCTGCTTAATTGTTTATTTAATTATTATTTCATCTTATCTTGGTAAATAAAATCATGCTTACAACACACTTAGAAATGATTAAATTAGGAATATAATACAACTTAAATCTAGGAATAAGATGTGGATTAGATATATATGCATGTTTTAACTTGTAAATATAAGGAAATTGTGCAAACTAAATCTTTAGTGCCTAACCTATAATTCTTGTTAATAAGAGTCATTTCAAGCCTACCACTCTAATCCACTTAGTTTATAAAGCAAGATATAAGTAACATTAAGAATAAATGAATAAAAGTTTTCCTTTACAAGAATTACATTAAAATAGAAAAGCATGAGTTGACTTAGTGAAGAATTGCACCATTTGGTCTAACTAGATGGGGATAGAAGTAGTTAAAGACAACCTTATGCTAAAGTTATATCATCACCTATTTCATTGAAATAGAATCACTAAAATGGTTGCCCTAGAATTTAATGACAAATTCTTTTTTAAAAGGGAAGAATTGTTAAATCCTTCTTAGTAAATTAAAATCTTTTCAATCAAGGATAATAAATAACAAATAGTATAAGCATAAATGGACAAATAAGTAAAATTCAAGGTTCTATGATTAACAAATAAAATTGCCTTTATATCATTTTTCTATTCCTAAACTTAGCATTTTCCCATTTTCCTCTCTTTCTCTAAGGAACTCTAGAACCTTCCCCCTCTATTCCTCTTCCTTCTCAATCTTCTAAGAGCATATGAAATATATGAAGGTAGAAGGAAGATCAAGATTAAATCATTAACTAGGCAAGGTAAGGACTTTGATCATCTTAGTTTCAAGCTAATTTTTCCCTTTTCAAACTTCTATTGGAAAACTTTTGAGTTCAAGTAGAAATGGAAACCTAACTTTCAAATTCATCTTGAAATCTTGAAGCATCCAAACAAAAAGGTAGTAAATGATGTTTCTTCAACCTCTCTTAAGCTAAGATAAGTAGATTTCCTAGCTTAATCCTTAAATTCCTAATTAAAATGAAAAGTTGATGAATAATGTTTCAAAGATAAGAATCTTTTTTAGTCTTGAATAATGGATGAAATAAGTAGGATTAGATGATAAGAGGTGGTCTATATAAGTGTTTATAATGAGTATTTATGTTTTGGTGCACCAAAATGAGCATAAAATAGGTGCGATAGAGGTTAAACCCCTTAAGAACAATAAAAATTATGACTAGAATTTTATAGAACTTCAGTGAAATGGCTAGCTATCTCTCAAGAATAGCTATCCAAAATGCTCATCTAGAAGTAAACAACTGGCCATTTGCATCAAAATTATATACACCAAAATGGCTACCCATTTGTGCCTTGTTTCTCCCACTTTGCACAAAGGGTATATATGAAATAATGTACCTCACTTAGGACAAATCTTAATAATGTATAATGACAATTCATGTGATATTAATTGATAAAATTTAAAATTATTCATGATAATGAAGAGCATGGCATGTCTTAAAAGTTCTTGAGTTTAAAGATCAAAGTAATATGAGTTATAATCAATAATGAAAAAAGCCTTGTATTAATGGTTGTATGTACACCTACTATGTTAGGTATGCGATATAGACCTAGTGTAAATCAATAGATATAGGAACTTCCTGCCCCTTGTGATATGATACTACATGAAATTACCTTTGAATTATAAATCATATGAATAATAAAGTTAATATAATAAACATGACTGATAGAATAATTGTGGTGATACAATGTGTAAAAAAAAAGGCAATGAATAAATTGAAACAAATCAAGGAAAAATGTAAGGGGGATGATGTAACTATTGGTAGATTAAATCCTAGTAAAAAGACAGGTAGTGTATAAGATTGGCACAAGAATAATAGCAATGGAAATAAGAGAGGGTATAAGGTTAATTTGGGAGTAATAAGGTGGATGAAAGTATTTTAATAGTATTAATAATATAACATGTATTAGTTATATGCTTCTTGAGGATTGTGTGTTTCCTCAAGTAAAGTGAAACTTTATGTACAAGTTATGTGCATAATGTGTATGTAAAAGTAAGACCTAATCCTTAGTGTTTAAATCATGCTTGCACGACATCCTTATGGATGGTATAATGGAATGACTTCTTAAAAATCATGTTTATAATTAAGTTTACTTTTCTAGAATTTCTTACTTTAGTTAAATGTAGCATTCATTCAAGAAACCTACTCCATTAAAATCGTATAAGTTAAATTTTCCATTTTGTTAAGAACATGTAGACTTTTCTTACAATTTATTGTTTAGTTATTTACTCAGCAAGTCTTGTGACTCATTCATTATATATTATGTAAAACTAGAAATGTTGCAGGTTTTATCACCCAATACTTTTTCTTAAGCATAATATGCTTTAATGGTAGAGGCAACAATAATTTCACAAGTGTCTTAATCAAGTTGTGTAAGATTAGGAGACTAGAATTAAATAGTGATCACATCATAAATTGAGAAGAATCTCTTATTGTGTAGCATGAGTCACCATTTCATCTTGCTATTTATTACTTTAAATAGAAATTGCATTTAATCTTGTGAGGTAGGAAATGACTTAAGTTTGGCATGATTAAGCTAGTGCAAACTAAATAGTGGGTTCTACACTGATCTTGATGTGATAAGGCTCGTGATAGAAGTATTAAGCGTAGAAGGCTTTATTCCTTAAAATATATTATGAGAACTATATTGACATATGTTACTATTTTTATTATTAAATATACTATATATACATAAATGATTAATATTATGAGAATTATATTCATATATGTTCATTATTTTTGTTATTAAAATATTATATATACATATATGATTAATTTTATGAGAATTATATTCACATATAGTACTATATTATTATTGAAAATATCATATATACATATGTGATCAATTTTATAAGAAAAATATCCATATACATTACTATTTTTGTTACTAAAAACATTATATATACATATGTGTTTAATACAATAAGAATAATACTTGCATATGTTACTATTTTTTTATTAGAGATATTGTAATACATATGTGACTAATTTTATAAAATAATAATTTACAAAGATGATGGTTATAAAAATTATAATTTACATACATCGTAGTTCATAAAAATGATATTTATATATGTGGTGTTCTATAAAAATAATAATTTACATACGTAGTGATTTATAAAAAAATAATATTTACATAAAAGGTGGTTTTAAAAAATAGTGTTTTATGTACATGGTAGTTTATAAAAATCATAATTTACATATGTGGTGATTATAAAGTAATATTTACATACATTATGGTTATAAAAATAATAATTTACATATATAGTAGTTTATAAAAAATATATTCATGTACTTGGTGGTTAAAAAATAATATTTATGTACATAGTAGTTATAAAAATAATATTTACACACATGATTGTTTTTAAAAAAAATACATGAATATGAATATTAATGAAATATGCAAACAAGTGTACTATGTAATTAGAAATATTGATACAAGGATAAAATTTGATGTATGTATATTATTACGAAGTTTATATACTTTGAGATGCATTAGTTACATATAAAAAGGAAATAATGGCCACTTATGAAGCTTTGCATGAAGTACACACATGTTGTGAGACATTATAAATTGTGATATGCCATAAATTGAATGGCAATTATATACGAATATATGTGCTTGTTACAATAATCATGAAGATTTTTACAAGAATGCACCATATGTCAAGTATAAGTATGGTAATCATATATGTGTTCTTAAAGCAAGTGCATCATGGATTTTCTAGATGCAATGAGACTAAAATAAATGAATATATATATGAGCTTTGCAATATTTACATGCATGTGAACCATGAGATGTAATATTGAATTAACTATTTATAAATGCATTCATGAATATTATAGAAAGAAATGTTATATGATATGATAGCCATTTATCGCAAAGGTTATGATGTGATGTAAGTGTACTATACAAATGCAAAATATTTTATTGTCAAGGATGGAAAGCTAGCAATGTGATTATAAGGATGATAGTCATAAGGATGGATATTTAGTTGTCAACAATGAGAGACTAGCAATGTGCTCATAAAAGAAGAATCTATGGTACTACATTATAATATCCATATTGAATACATTATTGCATGGCATATATTTACAAACTACATATGCTCATAATTGTACCTTATATATTTATAGTTTGTTAGTGTATATGCCCTAAAACTAATCATATGGATAATTGTAAATTTGAATTATGTTATTTCAAAGGTAATTTCAATTATCATATTTATATATATTTTTTACATAATATATTTAATTATAATAATAATCTTAGAATAATTATATTCTTAAATGTCCTTAGTTATGGATTAGGTTACATTGATATGTTAAAACTAACATATGTGGTGACTCGTATAAGTATTAAGTCTACACATGAGTACAAGTTAGAGAACTCATGTATTAGAATGATCCACCTTAAGAACATTACATAGATTATTATATGAGTGTCATGAGTGATTCTTAGTAATCATCATTAATATGGTCCTTTAACTTAAGATCACTAAGGTTCCTTACATGTGAGTTTTATATTTTAATACTGCTTTATGTTGCTCATGGTTAAATGAATACAATGATAGTTATTAGATGTATCACATATCATGCAAAAAGAATTTGTATGATCAAGATGGAATTTATCCTTCCTATATAACAGGAATGACATTTATGGGCCTTTTGATTGATTAAGATTGAGAAAAATGCATGGTCAAATTCAAATATATTGATATAGAATGTCAGTTACATATACTTTAGTTAGCTTACTTATGAATCAAGAAACCTTTGAATTAGGCTATGTGAGAATGACACAATCCATGTTCCATGCTCAATCTAGATATTTAGGATAAAAAGTTATAAATGTTGATCACATGTATAAGTTCAATTAAATTACTAAAACAATGATATGTTGCTAGATACTACTCATTATTTATGATCATTAATATAATTTATGATCATTACTAATGTAATAAGAGTCTGTAAGGTCTTACACTTAAAACCTAGTAGATTTGGAATTGATGAACTAGATATCTAGATATGATCACATGTATAAGTTCAGTTAAATTACTAACTTTCTCATTACTTGGGTAACAATGATATGTTACTAGACATTACTCATTATTTATGATCATTAATATGATTTATAATCATTACCAATGTAATGACAATGTAATGAGAGCTTGTAAGGCCTTACATTTTAAACCTAGCGGATTTGGAATTGATGAATTAAATTGTTTAGGCCTAGTATATGGGAATTTCATGTTACAATTATAAGGCTCAATTATAAGCCTATAATTATATATGGAATAAAGTCTAATTAGTTAGGATTTTTTGTACACCTATTTATATAGGCATGTTGGGTCTTAATTAATATTATTATTCATGCATCCCAATAACATAGAAAAGCCTAACAACTCTCTTTGATCATAACCCTAGAAGGGATGTAGCTAGCATTATAAGGAAAAGGAAGAGAATTCCAATTAATAGACATAAGATGTTCATTGATGATTTACAAGTTTGTGTGGATATCTTAAAGTTTTTTATTAAAAGCAAGTAAAAAAGGTGATCAATGATCAAGCCTTTGAATTATCTACAGAAGGTAATGACTAAATCCTTATCCTGATCAAATGTTTTGCATGGATCCTTGGTTGAGATCAGTTAAATTCCATCAACTGCTTAGCTCCCAATCCTAATGTAGTTTACTATTGATTTTTTTAATTAGGAATAAAGTATTATGAATTGCTTGATGCCTACATAAGGATTTGGTATGTGATTCACATCATGAAACATACAAGCCTAAAATAGAAACATAAATATCTAAGACCTAATGATAACTTGAAATGTATCACATAAAATAGGAAATATAGGTGATTATTCATAGTGATAAAGAGTAATGTAATAGAAGTGCAAGTAAGCATTTAAAAAGAAAAATAGATTGCAAAAACAATGATAAGAATATTAATGCCTAATTTAATAAGCATAATGTCAAGACATGAAAAAAAGTAAATACCTCCATAGAAGGTGTGGGTGATGTAGAAAAGACAATAAAAGATTGATATTATAGCTGATTAAGCTCAAAAGTATGACCAATACCATACTTAGTGTGGAAATACAAAAAGACAAGAAAAAAGGAGACCTAACTAAATAAAACCATAGCATAGTTTATATAGAGTCTCACTTATTATATCTTTATAACTTACTCCATTATTATTGATTATTTTTAGGTACCCACCATAGCAATGGAATGATGCTTGGGTAAGCCAAGATACTTAGATTATTGCAATGGATCATTTAAAGAAATGTAATTTATGATTGATTATAATACATGTATGAATGGACAATCAAAAAGATTTTTTATCTTTAGTTTTCGGACCAAGGTGTTACACATGAATATTTATATCTATAAATAAATCTTGCCTTTATGTATCTATAATTTATTATTAAAGACCTAGCTAGGTTTTCCATTATCCTATGCTTGTAATTCTTTATACCTATAGTTAGAAATACTCTAAGTCATTGAATACGAGAATCTTTATTATTAAATTCCCAACTTTGGTTGTTAGTTTAAATTCGATAAGATAAAGTTTTTCAATTTTTTAAAATTATATTTTCATATATACCGTTTCACTTAATCTATATATGTCCAAAATGAATTACAAAAGGCCTATGGATTTGACAATGCATAATCAAGTAAATTATGGTAATTTAAGCTCTATTGATATTTTGAGGAAAAGAGCCTTTAGGTTCTCAAGGTTTAATAGTTCACTTTTTGATTTGGTTTTCTTTTTACTATACATCTACAAGATTGCTTGTACATCTAGCTTAGTGTATCATTTTATTTAAGGAACTACTTTTATACTGATAGCTTAGCCTATCATTTGATTCTTGGATAACATGTCACTTAAGGTCACAATCTTGTGCTTAATGATGTGATGTAAAAACCAAAGTCTTGATGCCAAAAATATAATGTAAGTAGGTGATGAATTCCTCTTAGTGAAATAGAAAAGTACCTTGTTTGAGATGATGGTAGATATGTTTGAGATATATAATGAATATATATATAGTATATAATGACTTTGATTATTAAGTCATGTAAATTTATGATCTACTAATCCTATGGCTTTGATTTCACTACAAATTACTATAAGCATCAATGACATTAGTTTAATAGCTTACATGTTTAGAATGAATGAACTTTAAACTAAATACCACTTATATTCCTTTTAATATTGTAAATTAAAACTTTAACTTTAGAAAGTGAAGACTACCTTTCAATTGCCAAAATTACTTTTATGAATAACCTATCTTAATACTTTTATACATTAAGGCATAGAGGGATGTATTGTTTACATTTGAAATGGTTTACATCTAGTGTATATATGCCAATGATAGACTTATGATATAATTTATTAATGTTATACAAGAAAGTATAGTAATTAACATTGTACAACTTTGCCAAATATACCTTACTTGACACTTGGTCTAATTGACATTGTAAAGCCACATCTGAACTTGTTTTGTATGATTGATGGAAAAAAAAACTAGAAAAGCTTTATCATTAATCCTTTAATGAAATAGCACCGATTAATTTTACTACTATAAAGACAATATTTTTTAGTTTGTCTAAGGTGAGTTTTTTTAGAAATGAAATACATTAGTAGGAAAAGATCTTCTCAAATTAGGATTTTGGAAGTAATTAATCTTTCTAGATTATTTTTTTAACAAATTATTAATTAAGTCAAGACATTATGGTAAAACTAACAAGTCTCGAAGTTTAGGAAATGGTATGAGTGAATTTTGATATTCTAACTAACAAAAGTAAGATTTAAGCACATATAGAGTAAGAAATACGACATGATGTCTATGTTCTTGCTCCAATTAATGCTTAGACGATCATCAAGTATTAAAGAACATAGTACTAATATTAGCACCTCAATGTAAGTACTTGTTACTTATTTATATTTCCGATCGACTGTAAGATCTAGATCATTTATTGAATAAAATGTGTATTATATAGAATTATGGTATCATAATGTGTCCTTATTATAATTGACTTTGTAAATTTTTGCATATAAACTTGACAATTTACAGTTAACTTAATATGAAAAGCATTATTCAAATGGAGAATCACTCCTATTTTATTCATGCAATTCTATGTAAACATACTATTATTCTTTGAATGTGACAAAAAATTACAAAGTGCACTAATCATTGGAAAAGCATATGACCCACAAGGAAGGTAGTACACAACTTAAATGGCCTAAATGATCATTGACCATTAATAGAGGGAATGAAGAAACTTTAAAATCTTTAAATATCATTATAGTTAAGATGACATGCCTATTGCTACAATTTTGCTACAAGTAAAAGTGTATATTTTGACACATTTTAATACTAACTCACTATCATTTTATACTAATCCATTACCCTTAAAATTCATTATGGTTAAGATGACATGCCTATTGTTACAATTTTACTACAATTTGAAATATATTTTTCCTTACACAATTTTATTCTAACTCTTTATCATTTTATAACAACCATTTTTATTCTTCATATCACTACAACATTTTTTGTCTATGGTAAGAACTAAAAACTATTACCTATAATATAGGTAATGCTTTTTTATTATGGTCTTAGCTCCTATTACCTATTCTTCTAAACAATGGTGCTTTAAACTTTTAGTAACACTTTCATTTGGCAACACATTTTGATCGTTGCTTATTTAAGTTATAAAAAATGATTTGTTTACTATTGTAAAAGATATTATAAGCAATAGTTAAAAAGTATTGTTGATAAAATTATAGGCAAAATGTTGAAATTATTACCTATTTTACTAAAGTCAATAGTTTTTTGGCCAAAAAAAATATATTTGATCCAATTAACTTTCATTGAAATTTCAATCTTGCCTTTTAAATATTATTTAAAGAAAATTTATCCTCTAGTTTTTTAAAAATACTCAATATTGCTTAACTAACTAACACCATTAAATATTTTAACAAATCACTTATATGGCATCTTACATGACTAAAAATATATAGATATTACATGGAATCTTAAATGGCATTTTACATGTCCCAAAATATTTAGGTGCTTAATTGCAAGGTAAAAATACATAGTTTTCCCTCTTTTGAAAGTATTATCACTATTTGTTTTTATCTAAAATTACTTCACTCTTTTTCTTTTGTTGAAATTATTGAGGTATATAATTGACAAAATTCTTCCTTCACATGTGTAAGGATCAATTCCTTTGTTAAACATTCTGGTAAAGAACACTACAATTTGTCTAATTATTTACATCTCTAAAGTGTTAGGGATATTGTAGGATATAAGCACATAAATATATTATGTGATCCCATAATGGTTTTTAAATTTAAAAAAAATAAGGCTGTGGTTTTTTTTATGGTTTTACCAACTGTTATTACTTGAAAAATAATTTGATTATAGATGATTAGTTGTTAATCTTTGTTGTGGGTATGTACATGGCATGGAATTGATGATAAATTGGGATCTTAGGATTTCACCTATCAAAAGGCTTACAAATAAAAGAAAAGTCAAAGAAGTTAATTAATAAGTGTAGGAAAGCTAAGCAAAACACATTAAAAACACAAGCATAAAAATTTGTTTGTATAAATAAATTACTTAAGATGCTAAAAGGCACAAAATAGTGAAAGAGCTCTACTTCTCAAGTAGCTCTACTTTCAACTAAGTCAAGTACTATGATCCACCAATTACATGGACTTCATACACAAACTCACTCCCTAGAAGGATGTTATTTTGTTTCTGCTATCTAAACAAATGAAGACTCTTACTTTATTAAAAAATATATAGACTTTAATGAAAATATATAAAGGTTAATTTATTTTAGTGAGATTCTCATTTTTTTCAATTTTTATATTAATTTATTGATAGAGTAAGAATCATTATTTATTAATCTATTTGATTCTCTATGTGTGAAGTATATATTTTATGGTTATATAGGAAAGAGAAACTGCAGATAAATATATTATATATTAGAGGAAAGAAGATGACAAATACAAAATGAAGAGAAAAAGGTTAATCTCAAAAAGGTAAAAACTAAGAAAGGTGTTGTCTAGTAATATAGGTGAATAGAATTTTTTGATATGATTTTGGCAATTTTGGAAGCATATTTCAAGTTGAAGGTAATCTTTCTTAAGACATGGAAAGTTGCCAACAATGGATTAATTAGTTAGAGCTTTTTTATGATTAATGTTAAGCAAAGAATAAAATCTTAAATGTGCATAATGAAAGTATTTTAAGTTAGCACTTTTTGTTAGGTGAGCTATTATTAAATAAAAATTTTTGATTTAGTAAATGTAGAGTGATTAGTTTCATCCAATCTTAAGATATTAAAGAGTACAAAAGAATAAGTGTACACCCTATGTTAATATTTAAAGTTTCATAAATTTTTTAAAATATTTAAAGGTTTATAAATTTCAATGCTTGTGAATATTATTTTATTTATTTGGTTAAAGTTGCTTTTAAATTGTATTCTTTAAATTTTAGGATATTAGAATAACATTGATGATGATATTAAAATTTTATTTTTATAACCATTCTTGATTTAAGATTAGTTTAAAAATAATTTTTTACAAGGAATTTCTTACAAGTTGAAAATAATTTTAGTGATTATGGGTACAAGTTTTATGAAATAATTTATTTGCCTTTGATAAATTATTTTAAGAATTTTGAAAGTTTAAAATAATTATTTTAGAAGTTTTAAATTCATCAAGCGATTACAAATATATATTAATATGTATGTATAAGGGGAAGGATTAAAAATACATGAAATGGAATTTTAATATAAAATAAGCTTTTAAAAAAATTTTAAGCTTTTAATAATGAAGGGCTCAAATTGATTATAGCTTGAATTGAAGGGTCGAAATTGCACAACAGGATTTAATTCACATATGTAAGAAACATTGAAGTAAAAACCATAGTTTTCCTTTTTTTTTATATGTTTTTCGATCATCTCTCTTTTCAGAAAAAATATAGCTTTTTTTATTTTTATTCTTTCTTTCTCCTCCTTTTTTATTTTGTATCTCAGCACCTCTCTCTTTCTATATAGATATGACAACTTCTCCTTCTCTCTTTCCCTGTCCTTTCTTTTTCTCACCTCCAACGCCTCTGCTACTTGTACTGCCGCTTCTTCCAGCGTTGCGTCACCACTATTGGTCAGAATTATGTTGTTTCTCTTTCTTATCTCTTGCTACTACAAACAGTGGTAGGAAATACCAAGAAAGGAAGGTCGTGTGCAACGAGGCCAGTTAAAGTTAAAAGCTCTATTGCCGAGCTATTTCTTATGTGTGCATTTCTTCACGATGGATGGCAACTCGCCAACAATATAAGCCATTGCAAATCAAGACTAGAGCAACGTCGCAGGTTTATAGTGATAGGTTTTCTAGTTTCTGATGACCTCCCTTTGTTTCCATCACTAGCAAGCTACTAGCATCCTTTCCCTTGTGAGTTGAGCATATTTATATCATAAAAAATTAATATTTTTGATGTTTTGCTGGTTGGTCCAAGAAAACTTGTATGATGATGTACACAAAAAAACATAATTTTTATGTTGCAAAATGTTAAAATACAGGTGATTAAAAAATATATATACAACATTATGTACTATTATTTTAAAAGAATCATGCATGATCTAGAAAGAAAATCATTTGCAAGTATTTTGAGTATGTGATGATATTTATGAAAATATATCTACATATATATATTATGTTATAAAGTGTTTAAATGATAAAAAGTAGAACTAATATAGAGTATTATATTAAAATATTGTTAGCAATGACTATATATATATATATATATCAAAAAATCATGTTGTCACTAAATCCAAACACACATTGATGGTTTTGAAAAATAAGAGTTTTGCGATATAGAATGCTGAAATAATATGATTAAAGTATTTTTGAAGTATTATATCTTATATTTTAAAGATTTAAACATGATTTGGGTAGCTTTCACTTTACCATCTTACTTGGATAGTTAATATAATATTGATAAAATAAGGATTTTATGATCAAAAGTATTAAAATTATTATATCATCAAGATAGAAGTTCCTAATAAAATTAATTTTTTAGTTCTTTAGGTAAAGTCCCCATTAAATGTGATCTTCTTGTCCTTCATAGAAAGTTAAAAGTATAAAAAAATAAATTTATAATTTTATATAATGATTTAAGCAAAGCCTATTGAGATCTTATAGCTTTAATATTTTAATCATTTTATATGTCTAGAAGGCGCATTAATTATAATAATCTTTGATATTTTGAAAATAAGTTTGAAAATAAATAAAACAAGATTCTAAAATAACTAAGTGACATATTTTGACTATCAATTTATATTGGAAAATATAAGAAATGAATAACATGGAATGCTATTATATTTCAATTGGAATATGGAGTTGTAATATATAGGAAGAAACTAAGTAATATACATATAATTATAATTTATTATCATAAATTGAAAAATAGCAAAAATGGAAGGTGAAAATAGAAGAGTTGGGAATCTTCGAAGCTGTGGAGCAATTCTAGGGAGTGTATATTTCCACCTTACATTGATACTTCAATAAAGATATTATTTAAATTTTATTATTTACATTCCTATTGATGATATAGAATATATATATATATACACACACACACACGCACACATATCCATGTGAGTTTTTCAGGGTACATTTATGTGGTATAAATTATTATTAAATTATTTTTATGGTTATACATGAATAATGCAAGGTGATATTTATAATAAGGTAGCAATTATTTATGTGATCAAATGAGACTACAATGATAAATGATATGGTTTATATTATAATTAAGTTTATATTGTATTTACATATTAGAAAGTGTATTGTGATCTATATTAGAATGTGAATGAATGTTCTAATCAGGCATGAGGGCATGACTAATATTGCTATACAAATATTGCTATATGTTGATATTCGCCCTGTGTTGATAAGCAATTGTTTATAATGAATTTAGATTAAAATTATGATTTATAGAGTTAAACCCTAATGAATTTATGACATTCAGAATTATACCATAAGTGGTAACGAGATTAGAAATGTGATAGGGCTAATTAATATCAAAGTCAGATGGAAACATTCTAAACAAATAGTTGAAAAGGATATAAGATTAACCCAAAAGTTAACAATGGATGCATGTATGTTTCTTGTAAATGTTTTTATGATGTAATTAATAGTGGAAATTTGCTTGTAAATGGATATTACAGTTTGACATGGTTACAAGATCTTGGTGTGATTATACAAATCTGATTATGGTTGAGCATTGATAATTGTTTGTGAATGTGATGACCAACTAGAATGGGTGGCGTGTGATATTACAAGAATATTATATACCAATGAGTAATTAAGTTTACTATAAATAGTGATGAGTTTGTGCAATTCAAAGGTCCTAAGAAAAAAGGTTTGTTATTAGTTTCTAATTTAAAACATGAATAGTTTATGGACTATTATATATATAAAACTAATCTCTTGTAAGGTAATGATAGATAATATGCTCACAGAGTTCATGTAACTCACTTATCTTATTTTCCAATATTTTTAGGTTAAGATAAGTATCTTTGAGCTTTATTGCAATTATGAAGAATCAAGACAGTACCTTGTTAAATGATTTAACAGTTGGATTAGAAATCAGAAATGAGTCAAAGGCTATAATGATTTAGCATCTGATGTGTTAAATCATATATATATATATATATATATATATATATAGATATATATATATATATATATATAATATATATATATATATATATAGATATATATATATATATATATAATATGTTATAGATTGTGTAGTATCATGTATATATATGATGCTATTGTATCTATCGTATCTAAGAATAATATATAAGATTTATAATTTAAGGCATGTGATCCTCAAGAAGTATCCAAAAATAAAAGAGACTTTACTCATTTTTTTACAAAAATTTAAAGTGAATTCCAAGTTCCCCTAGAAATATAAAGATTTCCTAAAATAAATTAAAATGAATAGTAGTAAGGCTTATGAAAATTAGTATCGAGAGCCACATCGATCATGATCAAATTGGGTTGTGACAATAAGGCCTCTATACTTAATGCATTGAAAATTATTAGAGAATTAAAGAGTACAAAAAGTGTTTAATTTTAAAACAATTCTCATGGTCATACTTTAATTGCTTTACTAGACATGTTTTTGAATAAGTAGATTTATTTCCACCTTTTCTTACACTAACTTGTAGAATTCATAGAAACAAAAAGTATACCAATCAAGGGTTAATCTCATATGACAAGATAACAACAATTTAATATATTTTAACTATTATTTAAATCCTCATTTTCTAATAAAATCAAATGATGAATTAATAACTAAAAGACAAATGACATATCCAAGATGATCTACTACATGAAAAAGCATTTGTATTTCAATATAGATAAGTATGATCCATTAATCTAGGCTTGTAAATAAACAACTATATATGACTAAAAAATTCACTTTGAAATTTTATCTTGTGTGATCTTATTTGTATGCTTAAATTAATTTATTATATTCTAGCCTTGTTGTAATAATTATACCTATATTGCAATGAAACTTTAATATTAGTATAATATAGTCCTTCTCTCTAAGCATGATCAATAATACACATGCAACTAGTATTGTACCCCATCTTGCAACATCAGCCTTTACCAATTGTTGACCATGCAATTTTATTCCATCTTGATCATTTTACCTTTGGCTACATGCTTATATCAAGTCATCAAATTTTAGCTTAAAACTCTATTCCACATTTCATAAGCTTTTTACTTACAGTCTATCAAAATACTGATGTAAAATATCAAAGTCTCTTTTGAAAGGCACTCTTCACTATTCTTCTTTATGCATGTTTTTGCTCTATTTTTGTAGCCTAATAGTTTATCATTGAATACAAACATAATTTATAATCATAGTTAGATCATTACAACTATAGTAACTCTTCGTCATTCTACCTTTGCATTTCATCCTACTTTATATGATTGTATTTTGTTTTTCTTCCTTAATTTAAAATTTTAACATCAGCTTATGATTAACATTACTTTTTTATAGGTAAACATAGGTCACTTTAATGTGAAAATGCATCATGGTGGGAGATTTGTGGACTTTCCTAGGAAAGACTATTTAGGTGGTTTAGTTACATGTTAGGATATTTATCACTATGATTATTGGTGTTTTTTTAAATTAAAGATTTAGTTGAAAAATGGGCTATAAAAGTTATAAGAAGTTATGACACAACTTAATGGAGTTTCTTTAGATAAAGGATTACTACCAATATTGAATGACACTAATGCTATGTATATTGCCTAAATTGGGGTTATGTATGGAGTGGTGGAGTTATATATGATAAATAGGGAAATAGTTTGTACTGAAGAGACACTAAAGAGGCTGGGAAAAGGTAAGGGAAGATGAAAGTGTTGATAAAAAGGATATGGATGAAAAAGGATCTTGAATTGGAAAAGGAAGATAGTGCATTTAAAATTCACTTCAATGAAGTGAAGAATAAATGTTAGATAATGATGGTTTTGAAAAAGTTAAGTCATTATTGGCACATGTACTAGTTGAGCTTGTTTAACAAGTTAATGCAAAGAAAAATTTGCCTATAATAAGAAATATTACACAAAATAAATTAAATTAAAAACTAATAAGAAATTTAGGCAATAAAGAAGAATAAGAGGAAGGAATGGAATTAGAAGCTGACTATAAGAGTAAGGAATTAGATAGTTATATAATCATAGAGGAGGAAGATGGTGAAGAAGGGGAGGTGATGCCAATAATTAAGCATCCTATTTTTAAACTAATAGTAGACATGTCTAAGTATAAGTGGGAACTAGGTACAATCTTTAAAACTTGTGATGAGTTCAAGGAGGCCATTGCAACATATGCTTGCATGTTGGAAAAGCATTAAAGGTTAAAACTTATGATAAAGTTAGAATAAGGGTTACGTGTAAGAAAGGATGTAAATGCTATGCACTTGTGATAAGTTCAATCTTTAAAGGAGGCCATTACAACATATGTTGTGCATGTTGATAAAGCATTAAAGGTTAAAACTTGTGATAAAGTTAGAATGAGGGTTACGTGTAAGAAAGCATGTAAATGGTATGCACTTACAAGAAAGCTATGAGAAAAAGAAACTTGGCAGCTAAGGAAACTTATTAATTAGCACACATGCAATAGAGAGTTTAAGGACAAAATGTTAACTTCAAAATGGTTGAGTAAAATAATTAAGAAAACTTTCAAGAAAAATCCTAAGATTAAGTTAAAAGATATTGTTGGCAATGCATATATTGAATGGAATGCAAAGAAACATGCATTAAGTGAAGTAGATAGGTATTTCACAGAACAATGTAGGAGGCTAGCTAATAATTGTCAAGAGATAAGAAGGTCAAATCCTGGATTTTCAACCATTTTACTAGTTAAAAGGCCATTGAGTTATGAGAATGATATTTCTACACCATGTAACCATTTTTGCTTAATTTTCAAAGTTATTTGTTTATCTAAATGCATGCAGGCAATCATTCTTGACTTACAAACCCATTATAGGTGTAGATGGATGTTTTCTTAATGGAAAATATAAAGGCCAAATGCTTACAACAATTGGTAGGGGCCTTAATGATCAAATGCTACTAATTGCATTTATGGTTGTGGAAGCTGAACTAAAAGATTCTTAAACTTGGTTCTTAACCATTTTCATTGAAGAACTTAGTTGCAACATTACCAAGTCATGTACATTTATTTCTAACCAATAAAAAGTATGTAAAATATGTTACATTTGCTTGTTTAATAGTTTTTATGTAAATTTAATTAGATTTTTGTGTTCTTGCTTTGTAAGGATTAATGACAATATTTAAGGAGTTACTTCTAGAAGTTGGTCAAATATTCTATGTAAGATATTTATACAATAATTGGAAGAAACTTTATCCTGGTGCTCACTTGAAAGATCTCATGTGGAAGATAGCTAAAGCTACATGCCCTCAAGAATGGGAAAGGCTAATAAAAGAGATTAAGAAAGCAAGGAATGATGACTACAAAGACCTACTCAAAATCTTTTCGAGGTTATAAAGAAAATCCAAGTTTAGTTTCCAACCTTAATGTGACATTTGCTCAATAACATGTCCGAACATTTAATAGTGTCCTTTTGGATTCTAGGGAGAAACCAATAGTGACTATGTTAGAAGAAATAAAAACTTACTTGATAATTAAGGGGTTGAAAATAAAATTAAAAAATTTAAATTTTCTATACTTCCTAATATTAGGAAAAGGTTGGACAAAGAAATTACCAAATTTACAAAATGAATTCCTACTTGGGCTGAGGAAAAATTTTAAGGTTACTATTAATAGAAGTACTAAGTTTGTAGTTGACATTAACACCATGGAATGTAGCCATGGGAAAAACCAATTGACTGTCATTCCTTGTTGTCATGTTATAAGTAGCATTCACTTCTATTATGAGCTATCTAAGGATTATATATCATTTTCTTTTAGAAAGAAGCTTACATTGCTTGTTATGAACTAATCATATGCCTTACTAATGGGTCAAACATATAGCCTATCACTAATTTTAATGGTATCCTCCCTCTTGAACTTAGTATTCCTATTGGTGGACTGAAGAGTAGGAGAAAGAAAGAACATGATGAAAAAAATAAAAAGTCAACCAATGCAACCAAAATAAGTAGGAAAAGGGGAAAAATAAAATATGGGAAGTGTGGCACACTTGGCTATAATGCCCAATCTTGTAAGTCCTTAAACCTAACTTTTGGAAACTCTAATACTACAAGTTAGCTACCTAATTCTATAGGTTAGCTTTTTAAAGCAACAAGTTAACTAGCAAGATTCTTTGTTGTTGGTAGCCAACAATCTACAATAAGCCAATCATGAGCACTAATAACAAGATAGCCACCATTTTCTACTTCTATAAGACAAGCAATAGCTATAAATTTTACTCTTACTTCAAGTTCAACACTAGCTAAGGAGGATAAGAGAAAGAAAAGTGTAAGTTACATATTTTGCATTTATTTTATTATGGTACATCATGATTTCATCAACTTGCAATGCCTTTTTTTTTAGGAACTTTAAAGACTAAGATTGGCTCTATTCAAATCTAATGGCACAAAATATGTCATTAATGCAAGCTTGTTAGATGCTGCTAGTGGGATAAGGCTTACTGCTAATCAACATGAGGATGACCCAACAAACAAATAATAATTACATTTGTTTAGAAATGAGTTTTTTTTTCCCTTTTTATGATCCATAATAATGGAATCTCTCGTGAATTTTACCTTTCAATGTAAAGGTGGAACCTATTTTTGACACAGTGTAATTTATTGCAATTACTATTAAGTTTATTACTTTTAAGAATTTTAACTTTTAATGTATAGTTTGGAGTTAGACTTTAATATAAATGGTCTATTTTTATAGAATATAGCTTATTTACTACTTCAAATATATGGAATGGTATTTTTCCTATATTTGAATTTGTTCAACATTTATGTTGATTAATCATAATGAAAATCATTACATTATAATAGCATTTTAGTTAATAAAAAAAGAAGCTATTATATTATAATGACATTTTTAGATCCATTTTTTTAGAAGAGTTCATTTTTGCTACTTTCCTTGTAACTTAAATATCCTTTTATTATAGTTTGTGACAAAGATTTATCAAATTTCAACTCGTTTTAGAATCCAAATTCATATGGAGTTAATCCTTTCAATTCAAAGCTACTGACTTGTTGTTTTTAAAATTGAAACATAAGTAGAAGACATATAATGAATCTACCAGTAGTAACAAATCCAAATAAAAATAATTTTAAATTTTGAAAAATGCATTTTTACAACATCATATTCTTGTTCTAAATTCTTAGCAATTATTTCGATGAGAACATAATTTGTAAATATAAAAATAATTTGTCATTATAGTTTTAATTATTATTTGGATTTATGCAATATTGATTAATTACAATAAGAATCATCACATCACAATCATATTTTATCTTTACATAGAAGTGATTATATTTTTTGAAGTTAAGGGATAAGTAAGGTTTAAATAAACCTAGGGGGGACAAAATTGAAACTTTAGTTAAAGTTAGAGGACTAAAAGTGACACTTTATCTTAAAAAATATTAAAATATAATTTTTATACACTATATAGGATGCCAACTTGGATACCATGTAAATGCTTTCGTTGAAAAGCTTAACAGCATTAGCTAATTAGGTAACATTGCATATTCTTGAAAAATGAGAGACTAAATTTGCTTGAAATAAAACTTAGGAGATAAGATTAAAACTTCAATGAAAGTTAAAGGACTAAATATACCTTTTTGCTTAGTTTTTCTTTTTCATTTTTTTTGGTGTTATGGGAAATATTATAAGTAATGACCGTTATTAATAAAATTATAGGCAATATGTTCAAAGTGTTGCCTATTTTATCATAGGTAACAATTTCTATTATTTCAAACAATATTATGAGCAATGCTTAAAAAAGGTTGTTGGGAAAATTTCTAATTCTATCGTAATACTAATTTTAGTTTTACTTCCTATTATATTTAGACAAATCAATAATTATGACATCATGGTTAAATAGTTCCTAAAATTAAGGAAGTAATTTTTTTAATTTATCAAGAAATAATAAAAAGTAGTACTAACAATCTCAATACTAGAATAGGACTAAATTTTTTTCCATATTTCTAATAAAATTATAAGAAATGATTTTTGTTATTGTTAAAAATATTATAAGTAACATTTTTTCAATGTTGCTAAGATTAATAAACAACAGGGTACATTATTTCTAATTATTAGTAGTAGTATTCTAAACACTATTTTATTCATGTCATATATACTTTTTAAATTGAATTTGAAGCATGTATATTTAGTAAAAATTTAACTTTGAGTTCATTAAAAAAACAACCAAATGTCATACATTTTTTCTAATTGAAATTTGATGAACAATTTTCCTTAAGAAATCCACTCAACAAATAATATTCAAAATAGCGACAAGTGTAAATTACATGAAAAAATATTCTAATGAAAGTTCAACTTAGCGTAAAATTTAATATAAAAAATGTTTCATTCTTCAAGTTATAAATCCTCTTTGTCACCTTTATTTAACAAGTCATCATCCAAAAGTACATCATTTTGTTTTGCTTCTTCATCAACAGGGCATTCATACGAAATCATATAAATTTTAAAAGGAATTAAGTTGAAAAAGAAACAAATAGAAAGATAAATAAAAGAGTTAAATGAAAAGGTATTAAAACCACATAGGATGGTTCTATTTTTATAGTTTAATCTATATTAAGGGCTTGGAACTTGTAATGAAGCTTAACAAATCATAGAATTATGAAATATCTTGCTTGTATGATGGTAGGTGTGATGTTATTTTTCTTAATAGAACTTGTTAAGAAAAAAAAAACCACCCTTTTCAAATGGAAGTGCAAACATTAATTGTGGTTACACTACCTTCATCAAAAGAAGAATTAACTCACTGGTTAATTGTGATCATGAAGTAGGGAAGAAAGATAAAGCTAAGATAATTCTTTTGGGTCACTTATTGGTTCCTTTGTTATTAGCAATGTGCTTTTAGCAATAGTTATTTTAGTTATTCTTTTAAAACCAATAAAAAAAGGCCAATGTAAGGCTTACATCTTTTAGAAATAGATTTGCATTCGTTAACTTATGATGTTTAAAAAAGGCAATTAGTCGATTCAATGAAGAAGTTGGCAAAGGTTCCTTTGGCATTGTTTATAAGGACACTTGAATTTAGGATCTAATAATCTTGTTCTAGTGAGGAAATTGGATAGATAAGCTAAAGAATGAGAATATGAATTCAAAATTGAATTAGTTGCTATTGATAAAACATACTATAAAAACTTGGTTAAGTTAATTGGATTTTGTGATCAAGGAATTCATAGGCTTTTTGTCTCTAAATTTCTAAAAAATGGCATTTTGGTAGACATGCTTTTTTTGGACAATCTGGACCCACTTAGAATCAAAGGTTTCAATTTACTTTAGGCATTGCAAAAAGGTTAGTTTACTTACAAGAAAAGTGTTAAAATACCATAATTCATTGTGACATAAAACCTTATAATATACTTAAATAATTATTTTATAACAAAAATCTTTACTTTTAGGTTAGCCAAGCAGTTATTATCAAACTAAAATAGAACAAACACTATGATTAGAGAAATAAAAGGATATATGGCTCTTGAGTGGTTTCAGGATGTGCCTCATTACTACAATTCATATTTATAACTTTGGTATAATGTTTTTAGAGATTATTTGTATCAAAAATAGTTTGTTTATGAAATTTGATAAAGCGATAGCACTATTAATGGATTAAGGCTTTATTTGTTGCATGCAAGGAATTATAGAATATCTTGTGAGTAATAACATATAGGTGATTATTGTAATGTCCTGAATTTTTAATTCTATCATTTGAATCTCTAAATTCTGAGGCTATAGAAACGAAGAGCACATTTGAATTAGCTTGGTGGGTGAATCTTAAGTTGAAAGGAATTAAGTGTAAGTGTAATCGAAATTTTGAAGGAAAAAAGGATAGTAGGAAAAGAATTAATTTCCTAAACAGTATAGATGATCAAAGGAAGTTAGAAAACCCTAAAAAGGGGAGTTGTCTAAGTCCGACAATGTAAGGAATTTTAAACAGATAAAAATCCTACGGACTAAATTGCAAAAGTGCAAAATCGAGTGTGGTTAAAGTGTGAATAACCAAGAATTTGGGATCTAATATGAATAATCAAGAATTTGGAGTGTAATATGTAATTTTATTTAGTGTGACCAATAGACACATGACAAGTGTCATTATTAGAAAAAAATGGCAAGAATAGCCTTACTAATTGGTGAAAAAGGACTAAAATACCCTTAAAATTTTAAAAATGACCAAAATATCCTTAAGGCTTCATGAAAGCTCTTCTTCCTTCTCCTTTCTTCTCCAAGTCGTAGACCACCTCCATGAAAGCACCAAGAACGTGCAAGAGAGAGAAAGAAGAGAGAGAGAATTTTCTTTTGGCTTTTTCACCCAAAAATAGTGAGAATTAGGCTTAGGTGTAGAAGAGAAAGTTGCTCCTCTCATCAAGCTCTATCTATTGGTGTGTTTAGATTGAAGAAACCTCAAGTTTGATCAAGTTTGGTGAGCTCTAAGTGAGGATTTTCAAGTTGCACTAAGAGGTAAAAATGTTCTCCTCTAAAAGCTCTTTAATGTACTCTTTTTAGTTTCTTGAAATTTTGATGTTGGTGTGGTCAAAGGTGGTTGACCATGGAGTTTTGGATGATTTGAACATGTCTAATGGTGTTTTGGATGTTGTTATGTTGATCTATGGCTTTGGTTTAGTGTAAAAATAACAAGAAACCATGATGTACACACTAGGATTTTAGAGGCATAATGGTGCATGTATAGATTTGGCATGATTTGTTTGGAATTTAGCTAAATTGATTAAATTAGAATGATTCTTATGAATTATGAAGCCAATGAAGATGAAATTTTAAATTATGAAAGTGTGTGTGAAACTTCCCTTTTGAGAAGCCAAAACTGTGAATATGGAAAAGAAGGAGGGAAGGAGATTTAGCCATTTAAATTGTATTTTTGGAAGATTGGAATAATGTATTACAATGAAATTTAGGAGGTATTAGGAATGTACATTAAAATTTAGGTCACTTCCTTCATGGTTTGGTGTATGTGGAGGCAAATGAAGAATGCATGAAGTTTAAGAAAAATGATGATGTTCTAATAAGAATTATGATGTGTATTTATGTAGACTAAGAAGTGACAAGTTAGGAAGGCAAGAGGAATTGTAAAGAAGTTTTTAATTGAGGGCAAAGAAAACATCACTATTGGAAGCTTTTAAAAGGTAGCTAACTTTATCCTTAAGCTCTGTTTTCTATTTACATACTTTTCTGTATCTTGTGCCATTGTATGGAATGTGTACAAAATTACTGTGTGCGGTACCTATGGCCCGAGTACCTCAGGAAGACAGTGAAATGCTATATGTGAAGCCTATGGCCCGAGTACCTCGGAGAAGATAGAGAAATTGCTGTATATGAGGCCTAGGTACGATTATCTATGATGACCATCTAGATATCTATATGAGTCCTTGAATGGGCTTGATGATTGCTATGTGCGGTGCATGATTCCTACAATGGTATTAGATGACAATGATATGAAATAATGTGTTAAATGATTGATTAATTGATTTTGAAATGTATGTTTTATTTGCTTAAGGATCTGGAATGGCTTGATATATTTTTATGGTAATAGCTAGCTACTGGGAAACTTTGTTTCTTATATTTTTGTATTGTTACTAACCATTCCAGGTAATGCTTCTAAAGGCCCTGTTGACAAAGGAGAATAATGTTTTGAAGTTGTATTAAAAATGTTTACATAGTTTGTGATGTTAGTATGTGATGGATATATGTTTTGTAAGTTGAAATTTTTGTATAACTATATGACCCTTGCCTATATTATATGAAATATATGAATTTGATGTATTGTGAGTTGGTTTGGAGTAGAAGGCAATTTAGTACGCAATATGTGTGAAAATTGGAAATGACCAAATGAATAGTAAATAACCAAATGAACAGTGAACTCGTAGGCAGCAGGCTGAGTATGTTTGCAGGGACTTTTGGTGGCATTTTTAATGCTAAAAAAA
Source organism: Sindora glabra (assembly GCA_020226215.1). NCBI lineage: Eukaryota > Viridiplantae > Streptophyta > Magnoliopsida > Fabales > Fabaceae > Sindora > Sindora glabra. The sequence continues at coordinate 77,420,060 of CM035227.1, forward strand.
TTATGAGAAAATTCAGGGATTAACCTTACATACTCAATGAACTCTTTACCAAAATTCAGCCTAAAATAAGTTTATTTACTATGTGAATTTATTACATATTTTGGTCTCCCCTGTTACCATCACAGTGCAGAGCACTAATTGTATCTCAGATATCAGAAGGAGTAAATGGATGATTATTGATCTGAAAATTTTATGGAAAGTATATAACATGTTAATCAAGTTCGTATACGAAATTTGAGTTTATTCGGAGTTGATTTACCCCCTGAAATAAGGGTTTACCTTTACAGTTGTGAATTCTGGACAGCACTGGGACAGAAACACTTTGCTGTGAGTTTTGAAAGGACTAATGATGTCTAAATTATGTCAAATTTTCACAGAATGTATTTAACACGTGAAAGGTTCATAGGATCTAATTTCATGATTTTTGGAGTTCTAAAAGTAGTTTTTCATATTTTTGAATTTGGTCAAGTAATTCTGAAAATCAGCAGAAAATTTCTGAAACTCAAATTCTGTAATATTCTATTGCGCAGAATCATAAATTAACTTCAGAAAGACCTAATTGTGCAACAATTACCTATTTAATGAGGATTAAGGTGTTAATAAGTAATGGAGTTACAATTATTGACAAAGTCAAACTAGAAAAATGAATGATGATAAAGAAAAAGGCAATATTAAGAAAAGTAATAATCCTTTAATATTACTATTCACCTTTCACGACATGCTAACTTTAAGCTTAGCAATTTGCTCTTTCAATTTTTATAATGCGATTTACCTTTCACCCTTTTCTAACTAACATTTTTTCTTTCATGATTCACACTAAATTCTTACTTAATTCATCTTTCTAAATTTACATCTTGTTATTAGATTCTTATCATTTATTTTTGCATTTCAAAAAAAAATCTGCAAACTAGCAAAAGAAAATATCCATTTATTATTAACCATAAGAATGCTTCCTTCATTACTTCAACTACATTCTTTTATTATATAATAACAACTATACTATATTTTTCTTTCTTTATTAATTCAATTTTTGTCAAACTCACCTACTAAGCAAACTAAATATATAAACAATAAAAAAATGATTCAAATCTTTTAATTCTGAATCAAGCCATCCAAAAAAATAAAGCCAACGAAGAATATTTAGCAAGCTAATAGAGTGACTTTGATAAATTGGGAACAAGATCTTAAAAACAGAACTAGAGCAAAGTACGTTCTTATTATTTGGAACAAGTGCTAAGTATGAAAAGGGTGCGTGAACTTAGGTTGCCAAACTTCTTACATTACTAACATCACTTAGAGATGATCTTAGTAAGCTAAAAATGACTCTACATTCATTTTAGGATTCTTTCTTCAACATAGTAGGAGTTATAGATCTCATATAGCAACACACTCTTCTAACTTTTCTTTACCAAATGTTGTTTAAAAGAGCATTGTCACTAATTTTCTTAAAATTTTAAGTTAAGCCTTGAAGTTATGTGCTAAAATAATTAAAGAATTAAGCATAGCAAGAATACATAAAAAAAAAAGATTAATGATAAAGAAAAATTGACTAACAATTGCATTTTGAATTTTCGAATCAAGTTGTTTTCATTTACTACTTTAACATGTTTGAATGAACATGTCAATTTGTGTAAGCTCCTCATTATTCTCATCATATATTCATATATACAACAACATAGTATAAACAATCATTTAAAAATTATGTAAGAAATTAACATAATAGCTATGGGAACTAAATAGTCTAACGGATTCAAACATGAAAAAATCATAAGCAGACTATATCATATAACAACTAATCGACTTTTAGTAATAGCATAAGTGGAAAACATATGAAAGCTCTGTCTAGGTTGAATGAACAAAATAAGTAGAATTAATGATTAATGATATGGTTTTATTTAATTATCAATAATTAACTCTTTGCATATGGAATAAAAATAAAAAGGTTTCTAAACTTGGGTTTGAAAAACATAAAAATAGGAGCACTACAAAGACAAAGCCAAGGCCAAAAGTTTAATATCTTGGTAGAATTATTAATTAAGATTTGAAATGGAGACTTGTTCTTGCTAATTTCAATAAGTAGCTTAAAGAGAAAAGAAATCAGATCTCTTAAGTTGACTAGGTCTAGCTATGGATCCCCCTTCTAACTCTTAATATCGTAAAACAAAATCTTTTTTCTCTACCACATGAGGAATTCATCTATATAATCATAATCAAATCAATCCAGCCAAGCCCTCACTTTGGATTTCCCTATTCATGTTTAGCCTCCATCCTTTAGACTTCTACTAACTAGATAATGTACTTGTGCACTCTACTGATTACTTTTTTCCTTAATTTTGATTCCATTAAAGTCTTAAGACTCTCCTAAAAATTCAACTTCACAAGTCTATATGTTCTCCCTCTTACTAATATATACCTCTAATCATTTGTACTCATTCATAACTAATATCGCCAGCCTAGTTATTAAACTAATTCCTTATCCATCTAAATAGACATTCCTTATATATATATATATATATATATATATATATATATATATATATATATATATATATATATATATATATATATATATATATATATATTAGGCTTTTATAATGAGCTCATCTTATCTTTGTTACAACATAAACTTACAAGTTTAGTACTCGTATTGATATATTTTCCAACTTAATTATCTACTACAATAATTTTGGAAGCATAATATTTAAAATTATATGATTAGCTCTGTTATGCCACTCTAATATATTCGTGTATCCCATGAAAACTTTTAAGGGCTAATTAGTCACTCTCACTTACATACTCATAATCTCCTAGGCATTCATTTATTGCCATTAGAATAATAGGTTACTAAACTTATGCCAGTAATTTTATTACTTTAAAATTGATATCTTTTTAAATTATTAATCCTATCCTTATTACCTTTAAATGCAATTTAACTTTAGATTATATATATCTAAAACTCTCAAACTAACTTGGTTTATGAAAATGAACTAAAAGACCATTAAATCCCCCAATTAATTTACTCACTAGACATTCTACTCTGATACTTTACTTAATCAATGATTTAAATTATTTATTATGGCATTTTAAACATCATAATACTTAAGCATTACGTTATCAATACATAATTAAAATCATAAAATTTACATATACACTAGTAAGTATTAAATTAGCTTTCTCGAATCGTAAGTGTGGGGAAAATACAATTGATTCTCATAATAAGCAAACTATCCTTCAATTCATTTCAATAAAATCATCATCTAAGTCAAAAATTTCCCCTTACTAGGGTATTATGATGATTTAAATAAAAGGAATACTCACACTAATTATTCTTAACTACATTGTGGTCAAAAGTGACCTTTAGAGATTATGGTGTACAAGAGGTCAATAAATAGTATAACCATGCATCCCCCTTTCTTAATAGTTTATCATTTTATTATTAGGAGCTTGTTCTCAAATTGTTCACTTGGATAATTAGAGACATATGCCATGATTTCAAATTAAATACATTCATAGGCCTTGGATTATGCTTTGATACTAACTCTGTCATAATCCATCCCTAAGCATATGACCTGTGTTAGAGGTTGCTATAAGCCATCACCTACAACCTTTACCTATATATGCATCAATGTTATGTTAATCATATTATTATGCATATTTTTCAAAATACCATGACTATATTCACGTACAAATTAAGAATGTATGATTAAGTATGCATGTGATAACTAATACTTGTGAACATCTAAACCAACTATTCTATAACTTACCATATGTTAGAATCCTGGACCAAGCCCACTTATAATCCATTAGATAGAAGCTCAATACCTAAGAGGAAAATTTTCCTTAAAAAAAGGTAAAATAAAAAGATAAAGATATAAGTTTTCTTTGAAACTTAGTGGGCAAACCATATTAGTTAAAAGAAATTGAAGGAGATTAGAGATTAATTAAACATAAAAAGAAAAATTCTTTCAATAAAATCCAAAAAGGGTTATCTAGGTCTTGCTAACATAAAATAGGACTTTTCCTTTCCCATAAAATAGGACCTTTCCTTTCCCTCGACCTTAACATGAAGAAATAAGGTATACTAAATAAAGATCCCTCAACATGGAAGGATAAGAGTCCTCATATATCATCATTGTTAAGTTAGTAGCATATCTCTATTAGCTAAATCATATAGTCTAAACATAAGAATGCCAATATTAATAAATAAAGATAAAAAAATGACAACTAAATCTCTTTATAACTTTCATCCATCCTTATCTCTTATAAGGTTATCTTTATCTGATTGAGTCATCCTTATCCCTTCACAAATAAATACATGAATTTAGTGTATATAACTATAAGATATATCATCACCCCCAACATCATAAATCTTATTATTAACATGATAATAAAAATAACAACTGGTGCCTTATTAGCACAACCATTTATAAAGGTATTAAATATGACCACTATTTATACATAATCAATAAACAACATATAATAATAAAATGCAATTTTTGGCTCTTATATTCACAATCCATATATAACAATAGACTTTTAATAACATTTTAATTTCAAATTCATAGCACAACATTCACATTAGAACATAAGTATACATGCAAACTTTTAAGTGGTTTATCCTTTGAAATAAGTCAAAGAATCTAATTGTCCAAGTTTTCTATAGGTTAATACAATCTAATTATGTATTTTTATTTCTTTCATAAGCAAAAACAAAGCTACTCAGTCATTTTACTATTTACTATTCATCTTTTAGGTTATATAAACTTAAGTTACATGTGCAAAAGGGTAGGATATTATTTAAGTATATAAATCATATGATACTATAATAAAACAAGATAATAATTAACTATATAATTAACTATGGGTGACTAGAGGAGAACTTTAGATCTAAAGTTAACTATATAGTTAACTATGCTTAGATTGTGAGCAACTTTACTTGGCTATAGTTGACTATATATTCGACTATATCAAGTGAAAAGGATATGCTTGACAAGCATAGTTAACATTTTAGTTGATTACATATTAAATGTAGTCAACTAATTGCGATTTGCAAACTTTTCTATAAAATCATTGTTCATACACCAATAATAACCCCTAAATCATATTTTTATCATTCAATCTCACAATTAATCCATCATAGCACTCAAATACTATTATTAAACATTAAAACCCATTAATAAAACACCACATTCAAGGATTAAATCACAATCACATACTAGTTCCTACAAAACCTCAGGAAAAACCATCTAAAAGTAAAATAATGAATTTAAACAAATATTTTGAGTACAATGCTACTATGATAACCTAACTTGATTGTGATTGATATAAAACTCATTTCAAGATTTTTACTAACCTATCCTACTCTCAATACTATTATAACAAGTCACTTATGATAAATCAAGATTAACATCTTGATCATAAACAATCAAGTGATGAGATTTTCCTAACATTTATGTTTTATTTTCAAAGGATTTTAACCTAACATCTACAATCAATTAACTAATACTGCTTAAGTTACACTTCATAATATTTTAAGAATTCAATTCCAAGATGGTGGTAAGGACAAGTTATGCTAAGAATCTATAAAACAAACATACGAAAAGGTAAGTCTAAGGTTTTAAAAGTAAACATTCAAATGACATTAATAACAATAAAATTTTCAAGATTACCTTATTTCATCCATACTATGCATCTTAAATAATTTCACACTAAATGGTTAATAGTTGTAACTTTATCATAATAACATAATGCTCATGAGATATTTTAATCCTAAATAAATGATTCAATCATATATGGATATTTCTAACTATGCACACTCATTGATACTATCATTTAGATATATGCTTCATGCAAATCACATACCACCCCTTACAAGTATAATAACATGTAAGCAAATTTGCCACATACATATCATAAAATGGAAAAGAATAAATAAATTATGCACTTAAGTTAAACATAACACCATCCACATTTTTAATAATCTTAACATAAGTAATTATAAATATTTGCACATATTGGTACCAAATATCACACACATACACATACACATTTCTCATGACACATAACCCATATAATAACTAAATAAGGAAGACATTTAAATTTATTTCTCGTTGGTCATTAAATTCAAATTTCACAAAACACAACTCGGGTATAGTGAAAATAGCCTCAGGGACTTTTGACACCATTTTCCCTTAGTAAAAATAACCTATCATGAGCTTTTGGCATTATCCTAACATCTTTTAATGAAAATAACCCCACGTACTTCTAACATTATGGCCTTTCAATAAAGGTATTTATGTGTAGGCTTCTAACATTATTTCATCTCTCATGACCTTTTAATACTATGGTTATTCATTAAAGATAAGCTTGCACAAGCATCTATCTTATACTATTCTCATATATCATTTCATTTCCAATATACACATGTTTTAATACATAACTTTTCATAAGATTCTTTGCATGGCCACACATAAAAATCCATTTTATCAATGATATAGATATAATTTAACTTATCATACAGTGTAACATAATCTTCACAATTCACCATGCCTTTTAGTGTAGCTATACATCTCATCAACATATTATAATACAATTTACATCTCAACTTGCATTTTACTGCACTATTAAGCTTTATTGCATTAGTATTAATCATGTATCCAACTCCTATTCATTACATACTAACTCATCTTAACCTTAGAGAACTCTAGGAAATATCTCAGTCTTTTGTACCATATGATATCTTAACTTAAATCAGGAATAGTTCGTAATATTAGTTCAAAAACACATAGTTTACTATATCAATCTAAAGAATAACTCTAATGCTTATAGTCGAGTATCAGCACTCAAAAAGTATCTCTAAAGCTTATAGTTAACTATATAATCAATTGTGGCTTAGGTTTTTTTCATATTTTCAACTCAAAATGCTATTCATCCATTATGATTTTTATCCTAATTTATTTGTTACTTAACTAATCCACTTAAAATCATAATACATACTTATAGTACTTTATTCTAGCCATTTCCATCATTAAATCAAATTAAGCACCATATGTTATTACATTTTTAAAGATTCTTCAACAAAACCTAAAAACCTAAACTTAACAAAAATAATTTCAACCAATTCTTTAAGATTAAGGTTAAAGTACTCACTTACCTAGTATAGAGGAAGATTTAAAAGGTTAGATTTGCTATCTTTCAGCCTTAATCAACTAAAAATCTTAAAGATTCACATTAAGGTTTAAAACCCTTCTTAAACTAAAACTTTCAAATTAGCAAATCTTAAAGGAAGATTAAGAAAACTACTTAAGGAAGATTAGTATTCAAGAAATCCTACCTTGAATTTACAAAATCTTGATGGAATTAACTACTTGATAACTTGATTAAGAGATGAGATGAAGAGTTAAAAGAGAAGTGGGGATTAGAGTTTGAAGAATGAAAAAAATAAGGAATAATAAACAAAGGGAGCTAAAGTTTAATTTATAATAATAGAGGCATTATCATGACTCATTCTTAGTTATGACTAGCATGGATCCCAATAGCCAATTTCCTTCAATCTTTTTTCATAGATTTGTTTATTCCTATAATTTGATTATAAATCACTAATGTTACTTATAGTGAAACAAAGAAAAAAATGCAATCATTACAATTTAAAGAAGGTAATTTCCCTTTATTACATTTGATTTATCCCCAATATGTTCTATACTATCTTATCCTATACTATATAAATATAACCATTGTATCACTACTCAACACTAAGTGTTGCTACCATAGCCATACCATAAGAATTTAGAAAGATGGGATGTTGAGTGGTAGCCAAACATTTTAATAAAACCTATAGAGTAAAGCAGCATAAAAGAATAAATTGAAGACTTAATGAATAAATACATTAGCATAATAAAAAATTAACATTTAAAAAACATTTTACCAACTAGGGAGGTATTCCCACATTTTGACTAGGTTAATAATCTAATTATCATATTAAACATTAATGTTGTCACTCTAAATGCTAAAGCTATTATATCCTTGAAAGGTTTGTAGTTCCTATATGCCAAAGCTTTATACACTGAAATTCAATATATTTATCCATTAGCAAACATTTATTATAACAAAAGATAAATATCATAAGTATATGATTAAAGAAAGAAATAAACATTCTTGTAACTCTTAGTTAACCTTATACCCCCACAAGCTCATCCTTATTCCTCTTAAGTCAAATTTATACCCTTATAATTTATTACCAAATCCAAATGTCAAATAATCATTATGCCTTATCATACATTCCTACAAGATATCAATCTAAATCAAAATCATTCCTTATGCCTCTTACACGATCATATTACAATTCATAGCACAATTATATCTCAACCAATCACAATCGCATTCATAACAATTAATAATCCTCTCATATCTTTTATGCATGGTCACTAAAATCATAATAATATTGTTTAAATCATGTATCGTCATACCATTAAATATAGTTAGACTAATTGATTAAGAAATGCATAACAATCTTTTTTTTTCACTTGCTAAAGGTTTACCGATGGCTCTTAGCAATTAATTAGTCCATTTTTAATAATTCGTATGATTATCATTGCCTTCTTACTTATCATATTTATCTTAAGCTTGATATCATTTCATTTAGAGCAACCTCATTATATCTCTATTAGGAACAAAGGAGCAATGATCAATCATTTGGATCTTAACAGTTAACCATTTGTTATTAGAAAGAAATCCTAGCAAACACTTAGCGCATTGATCAACTATTTATGCCTACTGGTTGATCGTTCTGCTAGGCTTTTGAAAAATTCTTATCATGAATATACTACTCACAAGTGGCTTTTACCCTTTGTAATCCAACCATTTCTCATTTTATATTTACTGAGTCATCAATATTTCTTATGGAAAGCTAGTTTAAACTATTCATGTTACTAAATTTCACTTATTACACTATTAAGCCTAAGATTTATCAAGGATTTAGGATTTTTCTTAACTTTAATATAAATATGAAAACTCTTAAAATGATCAAAGCTAAGTTAGAATATTCATTCACCTTTCTAGAGGAAGATTAGAACGATTGAACCTATTACTCTCCCACCTTAATCATATAAAATTTCAAGAGTTCTTGGTTAGGGTTCCATTTCCTCTCCTAAAATCAAAATAAGCTTCATCCCTCATCAAAGGAAGAATTGGGAGTTCTTACCTTTTTAGTATGATGATTATTGCGTAATCATTTACTCTCCTTCCAAAGCTTTATAGAAATTTCTAAGGAAATAAGGAGGAAGAAGAAAAAAAAAAAGAAGAGAAGAAAGGGCTTTTCTAGAAAAAAGGGGAAGAAATAAAGGGAAAGGTTAGGTTGGGCCTTTTATAGGCATCAAGGGCATTTCAGTTATTCATTTAAAAATTCCTTTGCACTCACCTATTTATTCCTACCCTATCTTTAACTTTTAATTTCTTTTTATTTCCCATTTTCTTTATCCTTTTTCTAAGTTCATCTTGTAAATTAGGGTTCATTTCAAATCAATTATAAACTAGTATTGTACATTACTTGCTTTACTTAAATTCTTTTATTTCCAAAAATTTCCTAAGTGTGTAAGAATACTTCTCTCCTTTAAAGATAAAAAACTATTGTTAAATTTTTAGTACTTGGTTAATCCCATATATGATAGAAATTAGTTTTATAAATCCTATAATCATTTTCATTGGAATTATTCCCCTTTTATCTTAGTCTCTTCTCTAGCCAAGCATTTACAATTTATTCTTAATCAAACACATTTCCTTAGTTAGTTTTAGAGATACAAAATAGGCTCTAAGCCTATATCTTCTGCAGGGATGGGATGCTAATGATCAGAAGAAATTCATGGTCTGATAGAAAACTCATAATCATAAGATTTAAAGAATTTTTAATTGTGTAACACTGATCATGTGTGTTATCCTTTTATTCCACCCAGTAGTACTGGGAATGAATACTTAATGTTTACAAAATCTAATAAAATAATTGAACATGATGAAAATAGATTAGATCTATTTAATAAATAAGAATTTATAATAAGGATTTTAATCTCTTCAACATGAGAAATGGTTCGCTATTTTGTAAATTGTATTAATAATGTATTGTAATTATTGTATAAGTTATTTTATAAGAAATACATATGTGAGGATTTGTAAATTGTAAATTACATTAAATGATTAATTGTAATATTATTGTGCAATATTTACTAGTTAATGTTAATAATATTGTTAGAAAAATGATTTATCATTGACACCTATTGCTAGAAAAATGTTAGGATGCAAAAAGTTGATATCGTTATTTTAGAAAATTGGTACTCATTGTTAGAAAATGCTAGGATCTAAAAGTTATATTACAAGAAAAAAGAAAAATCACATTAATTATTTATTAAAAAATTAACATGATTTTGAAAAATTGGAGGATAAAATGAAGAGTTGGATTAGAAAATTTGTGATGAAGTTACTATGTCTTTTTTTTTATCTAATCGATGTATAAAGGTACAATACTAGCCACCTAGCATTAAATAAATGGTAAGCATTTATTAATAATAGTAAACAACATTTACCAATAATGGCATTTATGAGGTATTGGGATGCCTAAAACTTAAGATGTTGATTCAACTAACTAAGGATATTAGTTTTCACTTAATAACTAATATATTATTTTTTCATTCTATCTGTATATTTCTTTTTTACTCCATTTTTTGTTTAGGTTGCTTAGAAGGATAACACACCTATTGTCATTGAAAATTTAGAAAAACTTCGAATCTTATGATCATAAGCATCTCATCAAACTATGGTTATATTCTACTCTCAAATAAATAGTTATAAGTGGAAGATATTCATGATTTGATGTGATTCCTTTGATTATAAGATTCAAAATATTTTAAATATGCAACATAGATGGTGTGTGTTATCCTCTTATTCCACATGGTTGTTTAAGGAATAGATGAATAATATTTGTAGAATCTAATGAATCATTCAAACATACTAGAAGTTACAATTGTAGTGATTATGCTTTATATTTCAAAAGTTGATAATATTATTTAAGAAAATAGTAGCTATTGTGAGATGAATGTTAAGATCAATTTAAAAATTTGCATTTTAAAAAATTGGTTTTATGATATCTATTATTAATTGATAGCTAACATGTAGAATTTCATATTAATACAATGTTATTTTATTATAGACATTAGGTTTTTATTTATCAATCATTATGAAAATGTAAATAATTGTAAAAAATTAAAATAAAAAAATAAGCACATAATGGCATTTACAAATTTTATCACAAAGTTCTTTCAATTTTAAAATAATTCTCTCTCTACTGAGGTATACTCACTCTTTAAACTTAACATAATTTAATTTTGTATTTATACTTACTAGTTATTTTATAGTAATGAAAATCTATCAACTTATCACTAAATCTATAATATTGCACATTCAATAAAAAAATGCTAAATATAAAAGTAACAATTTTTTTTTTTACTTTTTATCTATTTGTTTCTGTTCTCAACTTAGTTTTTAGTTTATAATTGATTATATTTTGTTACCTTTTAGTTTGATATAGCTTTTGCAAGAAACTTACTTTCATTTATCTTTTTGGCATTCAGTAATATTATCCATTATTTATTTATATGTAATGTATAATATTATACATTATAATTAATAAATGTTCATTGCATTTATAGATATTAACTTAAGTATGCTTTTCTAAAGAATGTTAACTTTATATATTAACCAACAAATATTGCATATAAGCTTTCACCAATTTCATTCTTTTGTTGCGATCTTGAAAATTATTGAAATTAAGAGTTTATAGTATCATTAGAGAAGTTAGAAGTTAGAAGAGATTAGATATGGAGGAACTATAATAAGGATTTAGGTTAGGATGGAGTAAGCAAGGAGGACTTGTAAATAGGTTAATTTTAAAGGTGTGTATGACATAATATTATCATTAACTATATATATATATATATATATATATATATATATATATATATAATATATATATATATATAAAGTTAGTTCTTTAATATACAAAAGATGTTTACTGTTGTAATATACTTTTAATAAGGAGCTTCTAATGAAGAAACAACAATGGTTCTTATATACATGGAAATCAATGTTATTATGTATTTTCCAAGTTAATTATTAACCAATGTGGAATCTTTAAATATATAACAATGCTCATATAAAAATTCATTCTAAACTAACATTGAATATATAAAACAACTAACATTAGTTAGCAATTTTGTAACGGTGATAATTGATTACATGCATCCAAAATTATTCTCTAGACCCCAATAGTTAATTATATAGTTAACTATAATCCCTAAAATTTTATTTGAGCTTTTATAGTTAAGAATATAGTTAACTATACCTAGTTTACTCGATGTTATCATAATGTATAAGTGATCGAGGTAGAATATGATGCTTTTTAACATTAAGTTGATATGTTATATGATAAATAAGGAGTTAAATGCATGATGTGTGACCTTAAAAAAGCGATATAAAGGCATTGCAATATGTGATATGCAACAGGAATAAAATTATTATGTTAATTGTGGAATAAGTTAAGTCATATGACCATGCAAGAGGCATCGTAATGTTATGATGTATAAAACTGATTATGAACCAAATTGTTATGTTGTTTATAGAATGAATTAAAGTTATATGGCAACATAATATATGAATTAAGTATGTTTAAGTACTTAGATAGAAATGAATAAGTAATGTAAATACATTTGGAATTAGGGTAGTCAAATTGTTATCACCCATGGCAATCTGTTCACTTGAACTTGAAAAATGTCAAGTGAGCTTGGGTTAGCTGAAGTTTGCAAATAAAGATGGAATAAATTTTGAAGAAATTTTTAATTATCAATTAAGATTAGGTTATAATATTTTTAATTAGAAAATTTTAAAATTGATTAAAAATAAAACAAAATTGATTATCAACTATAATAACATCGTTGCAAAACTAATCCCAATTCCTAAGTTTTTATTATAGATAAATATATAAATATAAATCTAAAATTCTTTCTCTTCTATCTAAACTTCTTTCTCCTTATCAAGAGCCTAGAAGAGATAAAATCTATTAATTGATTTTGAGAATAAAAGGCATTAACTAAATTATGCAACATCCATAGAAACATTGCTATGTATAGGATAATCTATTCATTTGCATTCTTTCCTTCCTTAACAGCAAAATTATAGTCTAAACTAGTGTTCTTATTCCAAGAGAAGGTAATATTTGGACTTCTTTTCCTTTTTTCAACTTCAAGTGCAACAAATTTCATAGATTTAGTTCATTGAAGATCAAAGCTTGAGGATTGCTAAGAAATATAGGCAATTTTAGCCATTTTGGAAATACCTAGATAAAAGTTTAGAAGTGTTATGTAGAGGGAAATGTTAGCTTGAGTGAAATTACAGGCAACAAAGCATTTTGGTTTTTAATATGGAATATGTAAATACTGTAATTTTCATTTGTCTTTTTAATTTTAGTTATGAAATATGTAAAGATTGTAGTTCTGCTTATGCTTGAAAAACTAAAAGAATAAAAGCAAAGTGTTAATATTAATTGATACATTCTTTTTAAAACAAATCTATTAAACATTCATTTACATTATTTTTATGATTTTTGCTTCAAAGTGGTGTTCATAGTGTCTCTCACCTCAAGTTTCATATGACATTTTTTTATCTAATCGAACCTCATATTAACCTATTATAATTGATCCTATTGGTTAAACTTGATTCTATTAATGGTTGCAATCAACTTTAGTTCAAATTTTACTTTCTAGGATTAATCTCAATCAATTAGCTTTAACTTATTTAATAAACCCAAACCGATAAATACCATCCCTAGTTTGGAAAGAGCTATGCTTAACATATACTTTATGAAAAAGAATGTATTGAATATATTTAATGGGTGATATGAGAAAGGAAATGTGACGGTGTCAAAAGCTTATGAGACTACTTTCACCAAAGGAAATGTGATAATGTTAGAAACTTAACAAGGTTATCTTCACTAAAAGAAATATGAATGTGTCAAAAGTCTGACAAGGCTATCTTTACCAAAAAGGTAATGTAATAGTGTTTAGAAGCACACCAAAGGCTATCTTCACCAAAGGAAATGAAATAATATCAAAAGCTTGCCTAAAATTATTTTTACTAATTGACCCTAGTGACGAAAGTCTACAAGGTTATTTTCACTATGTTGTTATGCATATGTCATGATGAGATTTTTGATATGATGAATGCAAATGTTTAAGATATTGCTTGTAAATAAATTTATAACTACTAATAGTAGTTATGCTATGATAATTATGATTATATGACTAGGTTCATAGAAGGGTAAATCTGATTGATGAGTTTATCTTTATTGTTATGTTTGTTTAAAGTCTTGAACTTATTCCTCTGTGTATTTTTCTTTTATGGATACTTAGGTTGATCTTCCACCACTACCTCAGAGTTAAGCTCTCGAAAAGTATTTGGTATGGTTTAGGCAACATTAGGTGTTTTGTGATAGAAGTTTTGGGCTTTCATTTATATAAAGTAAACAAGTGTAAAAGAATAGTACCTAAATATCTTGGGCTAGTTAAGCTAGCATATCTCTGAAATAATGGAATATAAGTAGATGCAACTCCCTTTATAAGTAAATATATTTTGTTAAATGAAAATATCATTTTTTCCTCTTATTACAAGGAAATCTTTCCCAAATCTTCGTGTATACTTTAATTATTTTGGAATGAATCATAGAATAAGCTCGCAAAAATTACGTAGTGCGTTTCATATCAATCATGACTAAGGTTGGCTTGTGACCATAAGTTTTTCTCATCTATATATCAACCTTGATATGAATTATCATAAGATCTCAAATAAATAATCTCCACAAAAACCATACTACAAAGAACATATCTGAATTTTATGAAAAAAGGAGTAATGCATATTTCAATATATTAGTTTCACTTTCTTAACCATTATTTTTGTATATAATTATAATGATATAGATTTGTCATAATATATTATTACAAGTAAAGTGAAGACTAATCTTTCTAATCATATATTAGCTATGGAATTGTATTAAACTCACTATTGATGAAATT